>CM057226.1:43546863-44146863 GCA_029891385.1 Erythroxylum novogranatense | reverse complement strand
TTTCTCATTGGATTGTAAAATGTTCATATCAATAAAGTGATTTCAACTTTAGGTTGCTGGACGAGCACTGGGTGAGCTTGTTAGGAAGCTCGGTGAAAGAGTACTTCCTTTGATAATCCCAATCTTATCCCGTGGACTGAAAGATCCGGATGCTAGCAGAAGACAAGTAAGCTTGTTTGCAGCAACAGTATTCAGTATTCAAATTTTGCTCTGAATCATCTGGAACTGCAACTCTAATCTCAATTCATACATTCTGGATTCTTATAATTTCTTATGTCCTGCTTAATGAAAATTTCCCATTTCTCTTGGTCTCCAGAATCATATATCATCAGGAAATATAGTTTGTCACTGAGATTGGTCTTTAATAGTTTGTCACTGAGATTGGTCTTTACTTGTTCTCTTGATTGCTCTTATCTATTAGTGCCCCCTTTGGAGGAAATGGCCTCTGTTATTAGTAGTTAACCATTGGAATGGCAGCGTTGCATGCATGACACTTATAGATCTTTTTCTTTTCCTTTTTGTATATCAAAATGAATGAGCATAGGAGTTGGTAGTTTAGTCTGGAATGGATAAGAACTTTCATATATATACTTGCTTCCTGTGATTCTAATATGATCTGAAATGACAGGGTGTATGCATTGGTCTGAGTGAAGTAATGACAAGTTCTGGGAAGAGTCAGTTATTGAGTTTCATGGACAATCTAATCCCTACTATTAGGACTGCGCTTTGTGACAGGTTCGTTATAATTTTTGACATGTCTTACAGAGGACATTCTGCTAAAACAAACACTGTATGTATTCACAGCATCCCTGAGGTTCGAGAGTCTGCTGGCTTAGCATTCAGCACACTTTACAAGGTTTATTTCCTGGTCTCTGTTTTTATCTGAAATTTATTTTTCAAACTATTTAGTTTCAGTGAGATCACCTATTTTGTCATATTATTATTATTATTCAGAGTGCTGGAATGCAAGCGATTGATGAAATTGTTCCAACACTGCTGCATGCCTTAGAGGATGATGAAACATCTGATAATGCTCTTGATGGTCTCAAACAGATTTTAAGGTATAAATTATGCAGCACAGATTTGTTGTTTAATCTACTCTATTACTCTGTTTCTTGTGTTGACCATTGCTCCTTCATCTTCTCATATTTTCTATAATTCAGTGTCAGGACTACTGCTGTGTTACCACACATTTTGCCGAAACTGGTCCATCTTCCTCTTTCGTATGGCTAGCTTTCCCTGATTTTCAACCAACTCTGCTTGTTTTCTGATTCATATTCTGTTACTAATATCTTGAACCACATTCAGTGCCTTCAATGCGCATGCTATTGGAGCTTTGGCAGAAGTTGCAGGACCTGGTCTCAACCTTCATCTTGGTACCGTTCTTCCTGCTTTACTTTCCGCAATGGGTTCTGAGGACAAGGTATGTAGAAAATGATAAAGCCACCTTTATCTCTTTTCCTATCTTACAATAACTCATACTTACAGAAGCTTTTCAATTTGTAGGATGTACAAGCCTTGGCTAAAGAGGCTGCAGAAACAGTGGTCTTGGCTATTGATGAGGAAGGTGTTGAGTATCTGATAGCCGAACTGGTTAAAGGTGTTGGAGATAATGTGGTATGCTGTTATTTATGCTGTTGAGATTTAATCTCTCTCTCTCTCTCTCTCTCTCTCTCTCACTGCAATTACATGTCAACGATTTCAGGCTTCAATTCGAAGAAATTCATCATATTTGATAGGATTTTTCTTCAAAAACAGCAAGCTATATTTAGCTGATGAGGCTCCAAACATGATAACTGCACTGATTATATTGCTAAGTGACCCGGATTCTGTGACGGTTGCGGTAGTGCTTTTCTGTATGTTGCTTCTTCTATCATTCCGTTGTCTTCTGCATATAATATCTTGTTTAATAGGTTGCTTGGGAAGCTTTGTCAAGGGTTGTTGGTTCAGTTCCAAAGGAGGTACTACCCTCATATATAAAACTAGTGCGTGATGCTGTTTCTACATCAAGAGATAAAGAGCGAAGAAAGAAAAAGGTCTGCCATCATAGTCTGAAAAAATAGATCATCATACAGTAACTATAAATTGTTCGCCAAAAATCTGTCATATGTCCCTTTGTTTCATTTTACCATTCCATCTGTTATTTATGAAACATTGATTAGAAATACATTTATTTGCAGGGAGGGCCAGTTCTCATTCCTGGTTTCTGTCTCCCAAAAGCTCTTCAGCCATTGCTACCAGTATTTCTCCAAGTATTTTTCTATTCAATTGATTGTTCAAGTTATTTTCTTTGATTTACCAAAAATGGAATTAAAGAATTTTTAGCTTTCATTCTTTAGATTATTTTCATATTGATTTTGACAATCACACTTACCTAGTTGGATTTAGCCATGAGAATGAAAACTCTTTGGATACTGTCTGGAGTCATGTCTTCCCTACAGTCCCAATGTTTTTAGTGAAAATTAACTGCTAATACAACACCTCATATTGTTTTTGAGACTTTCTTGGGTGAACCAAGTATGCAGAAATTTATATCAGTCCATGCAACTGTCAGAAGAGACTAAAAGTTGAGCAAATTCTTTTTTTGTTTCTTATGCATGTGATGGAGCAAGTGTGATCTCTTGGTATAACATGTTTTAGTTAATTTTTACTCATTGTTGTTCAACATCTTCAAATGTATACCAAGTCAAAATATTAGTCTGTTAGAGTGGATCGTGCGAAGCAGTCATTATTTACAAAGAGCGAACATGTTGTGTAAGAACTTTTTCAAGAACATAAAGTCCACCAGAATTTGTCAAAAACATTCCTTTATCTGTAGAAGACATTTCCTATAGGCTCAGATACCATGTCTCATTTGAAACTAGTTAGTTTGTTCTTCCTTTCAAATGTGAATCGAAGCTCACATGACGTAAGATTTTAAACCTTCTTTTCTTTCTTTCCGTCTTTGGTAAAGATTATATCTGCTTTTATGATCACACAATATGCTCCATCTGAATTTTCTTCTTCACTTCTAGGTATATTATGTAAATTCCAATGGTATTGGTAGCATTTGTTTCATTGTGTTGATACGTTAGATGTAGAGTTTTTGGTTTTGGCTTGCATTTTGACACCCTTTGAATTCTTGTAAAACATGGATGATTTAAAATGAAACAGAAAAATGTAAGAACATGCAGACTTCTGTTTTACTTTCCCTATGGAATATTTAATTTTTATTTCCATAGGTTGGAACTTGAAATATAAGATCATTTACACCAGCAAATTAAGCCAAAGATATTTAATCATTGCAGTATCAGTTTACTGGAATAAGCACAAAGGAGACTGAAATTTGTATAGATTCTGTATTAGGATTCGATTATGCGAGTAATATGGCTGTTTTTATAATCCTTTTGGCACTGTTTTTGGGCTTTATGCACTTGCTTGCTTTTATCTGTCATTTCTTGTCCTTGCTTTATTAGAAGAGACTAAAGTAAATCAGGTTACTGTCTTGTGTCACTACTCCTTTATCATTGTTTAATAAGGAAATGTATGATGCTATAGTGTATGTCTTCAGGGTCTAATAAGTGGGTCTGCAGAACTTAGAGAGCAGGCAGCCCTGGGTCTTGGGGAGCTTATTGAAGTAACTAGTGAACATGCATTGAAGGAGTTTGTCATCCCTATCACTGGGTATGTACAACAGGCCTCTAAGAATGCTTGCTATTTTTGAATTGTGACTGCTAATTTTTTTTTTAAAAGGAAGTGCAGCTCTGGCTTTCTTCTTGCTTTTTGCGTATAATTATATTGTTTGACGATATGGGAATTTGGGGGATGACACTACAAATTTTTCTTGTTTTAGAATGGCTTTATGGATGCTTTGTCATCGGTGGTGCTCTGTTGAAAATCCAGAACTATCTACTCCCTTTTTTTAGTTTTAGTGCTATAAACTGCATTCAGAAAGTACTTTTTGACTCTTATTAATGTCAGTAGATACCCTGGAATTTATGATTTTAACTTGTTTCTTAGTAGCTGATTCCTTCAGAAAGTTTTAGTGTGGCTTGGCTGTCTAGGTAAGACTTATACCATTGAGTTCATGCTCTGACTATTGAGCATCTTGCATGCAAAGGAAAGAAATCTTGCACTTCCAACTGGTCAGTTTGTGTCAACAGTAGTCTTCATGATGTTTGACTGTATTAAAATGTGCTTTTAGGCTCATGTGTGACTGTATTTGTCATTTTTAAATTATAGTCATTGTAAGTTTCTCTTGTAAATTTCAAGCAAATTGTTTTACACCTTTTCTCACTGAACTATTCGTAATTAATTTTGATTTTACATATCTTATGTATACAGGCCTCTTATAAGGATTATAGGTGATCGGTTTCCTTGGCAAGTGAAGAGTGCCATTTTATCCACCTTAAGCATCATTATAAGAAAGGGTGGCATAGCACTCAGGCCCTTTCTTCCTCAGCTTCAAACGACATTTATCAAGTGTCTGCAAGACAGTACAAGGTTTGTTTGGATAATTAGTGTTTTGATCCCTATCTGAAACCTACTATTTATATTGGTAAAAACTAAACTCTTATAATTTGTAATTTTTCCTGAAAATTTCCCTTTCTAAACGAAAGCTCTAGTATATGCTTGCTCTATTTTGTAGATAGTATAGTGATGATTTTATTTCTGAAGCTTGCTTGTTATCTAGTCAAATTGTCTTTTCTTTGCATAATTATGTTACAAAAGCCGTCTTTGTTATTTGTTCATTCTGAGATCTTGTTTTATGCAGGACTGTTCGTACAAGTGCTGCGCTTGCACTTGGGAAACTCAGTGCTCTCAGTACGAGGGTTGATCCTCTAGTCAGTGACCTCCTATCTGGTTTGCAGGTGGTACTTACTGTTTTGCTTTTCATTACCACTGATCTTCACAAAGATTTGCTGATGTTGGCATGATATTTCAGGCATCAGATGCTGGTGTCCGTGAGGCAGTCCTCACAGCTTTGAAAGGACTCATAAAGCATGCTGGAAAGAGTTTGAGCTGTGCTGTTAGAACTCGTGTATATAGTCAGCTGAAAAATTACATTAATCATGATGATGACCAAGTTAGAATATCCGCTTCCAGCATATTGGGACTTATGTCACAGGTCTGATTCATATATCATAGGTTTTATAAATACTAGTTATATCCTCTACATAACTAAGTTTTAACTCAATCAACAATTTGAAGGGGTTTTATTGCTCACACCTCGCATGGGAATCTATTCTCTCCTATCTTTATCCAGTTGTAGTTGCTTGTTTTTAAATTGTACCGTAGAGCAAATTTTTTTTCTCTTATTCTTCAAAAACTTTTGATTTAGAAAGTTATCTTCTATGACATCGGGAGGTGGAAGTTTTGATAGGAACAATATGTTCTTCCCTTTGTTGGTTGTATAGCATAAGATGTCTATATTCAAATAAAGCAAATTCTTCCTACCCTTGTTTTTTCTCTTCTTCCTGTGAAAGAAATGTTTCTGCTTACCTCAAGTATTTTATTACAGTACATGGACGATACTCAGCTTTGTGAGCTGCTACAGAACCTTTCTGATTTGGCCTCTTCAACAAGCTGGCTTTCTAAGCATGGGTCAGTACTTACCATCTCATCTTTGCTCAGACACAATCCTTCTGCAGTTATTATATCTCCAGAATTTCCATGTATCATAGACTCCCTTAAAGCTGCCTTGAAAGATGAAAAGGTAATACAGTTTAAATCCTCCTAGTTTTACTTTCATATTGTCAATTGCTGAATTCTAACTGCCTTCTGCAAATCAGTTCCCACTCCGTGACACTTCAATTAAGGCTTTGGGAAGGCTTCTACTTCATCAAATTCAAAATGATGCTTCTAAATCTGCTTTGAATGTGGATATTGTATGTTCCATAGTCTCTGGTATGCATGATGATTCTAGTGAAGTCAGAAGAAGGGCATTGTCAGCTCTTAAAGCAGTTGCAAAAGTACGTTAGGGAGATTGTTATTCTAAATTCTTGGATTTGATCAGCCAATTGTGATGAAGGTTTAGAAACTTAAGCATGGTACATTCTATTGCAGGCAAATCCCTCATACATTGTGGTCCATATTGCAATTGTTGGCCCTGCACTTGCTGAATGTATGAAGGACAGTAGTAATCCAGTGAGACTTGCTGCAGAAAGATGTGCTTTGCACACTTTCCATTTGACAAAAGGTATTTTCCTTTCTTGAATACAATATCTTCAACTTAAATGTTTTCTTGGATATTTTTAATATAACCTATGTGGACTGGATTTTTCTGTGTTCTAGTATTCTAATGGGCCATTTTGTTCTGTAATTTTACTTTCCCAAAGTTACTCTTGTCTGAGCAAGAACATTATGCGGTTTGCTAATTTAATGACAATTTATTTTCAGGTCCAGAAAATGTATCAGCTGCTCAAAAATATATCACAGGCTTAGATGCCAGACGACTTTCCAAATTTCCTGAGCAAAGGTAATTTTTATGACCTTAGCCTCTTCCCTTTGCTCTGTTGTGATATGAGTGTATGGTTTATGTTGGTTATATTTGGTTGTATTTGTTGTTGGAAATTGCAATGCATGTATACATCCCATGATTCATATATTTATGACCATGCAGTGATGACAGTGAAGACAGCGAAGATGACTCGACAAGTGGCTGAAATAGGGTTGGTTGATCATTTTCATCTTTTAAGTGGTTCAAGGGTAGAGTTGTTATACCAGGCGATAAATTGACTTTATATCCCTTGTAGGCATCTTCATTTGTCAGCAGGGTTGTTTAGCTTTTATACATATGTCTACAGCGGAAGATTAGAGATTTGATGCCCAAATTTTTGTTGCTTGGGTATAGTTTATACTTCCAAGTTGGTGAAAGCTTTAATGTATCGTATGTACATAGAAGACAAGCCTATGGCTTACCTTTGGCGGTACGACAGTTGTCAACCCAAAATTACTACAATATTTATTCTGCAATGCAGATATTCTTGCTTGTCGGAAGCATATTTTCAACTTACATCCATCTCTGGCAGGACTGTTATATTGAGTGTTATGGTTATTAGTTGCTAATGGCACTCAGGGTGGGATGCTCTTTTTTCTGTCATCTCTACTGGCTACCTATGGCTATACGGTTATTCTCTCGGCTCCATTGCTATATTTCAGTCCTATGATGTGTTTCAGAGGTTTTTTTTTTTCTGCATGGGCTGATTGGCGTGTTTTGGTTTTGGTGGCTCCCGTTCCTAATTTCTGCTCTAGGTTTTTGGATGTAAATATTGCTAATGATCTGGTGTTGAATTTGGAGAATTTCTGAAGTCCTTGAAGCGAAAATTGTAGACGATGATGTTCAAGAAGGATTTCGTCTTATGGTGAGTTTTTACGTCTAAGTCCTTGAGAAAGTAAACAGGCAAGAGAGGTTTTTTCTGTTTGGCATTCTGTTCCAAACTTCATCTATATCGGAGCTTACGGACAATCTATTCTTGTTTCCGTTTTGCAATGTGGTTGGTATGAGACCAACTCTAGAGGGCAGACCCTGGAACTGAAAACCAGCTTGTTGCACTTGAGCGGTGACGGGTGACACGCCCCGGACTAATATTCATTAATTGCTTTACGCACAAGGTGGGTGGGTAGATAGGGAGAGTTTTGGGGAAGTACATATGATGATGAGATAAGCTGTGAAGAAGGGAGGCTAAAGTTCATAAGCGGATTTGGGTTAATCGACTGGAGTCCTAAATTAAGCGGTTCAGGCCAAAACTAGAACGAGATTTTTAAAAGCTCCATTCTTTTATTTAACTGGAATAAGCCTCCTAAATTAAGTTGGGACGGTTTATTATGTTCAGATTTGAGAATGCCTGACTTAAATCATCCTTAGTATAAACTTAGCAGCCTCTGGTGGAATAAAGAGGTTTTCGGCCATACTGTACAGAAGATTAAAGAGATCGAAATGGAAATTTCACAATGGTGAAATCAATGGCTCTTTGGTGCGCCTTATTCCTCAAGTGTCTCAACCTGAATTCCCATCGCTCTTTGCAACATGAGCTACAAGATTATTTCCACGGTTTTTAGCAATCAGCTTAAAGTTGTGCTTGATCAGGTCCTATCGGATACTCATCGCTTGTTCTGATAATTTTTCAATATCTTAAATCAAGGTTGTGGAATTGGATGTGGCTAAAGCTATGACGGTTGGTTGGAACGGAAATTTGTCAGGTTAGCTAGCTGATTTACAACTGTATTTCTTCGGCCAAGCATAAAGCTGTTCTCAGCCACGGGCTATATTGCCCGTCAAGGGGGCTGAGGCAGGGTGAACACTCTTCCCTTCTGTAATCATCATCTATGTAGAAGCTTTAGCTTTTTCAGCTAGATTGCGGCGAGGGGGATTTTGGCATCTTAAGGGGTGCATCTATCTTGCGTGGAGGTCCAATAATCCAAATCTTGCTGACAACTGCATCGTGTTTTCCCATGCCGCAAGGAAGGCAGTTTTAGATCGAAGGTTGTTAGCAAGGATTCTGAGTTGTCGACCAAATGGAACAGTTATTCCAACAGGTATTCTTTTGAGTTGTCGACGCGTGCAATCGAATGGAACGGCCAACCAGAATTTGCCAAAATCAGGTTACTTGTAACTACAGTTGGTAAGTAAAACAAAATCATTTTAGGGTGTTTCCTTCCAATATCAATGGCCTTCTTTTGGGATAGATGTTGAGCCCCGCTTTTGAAGTTCAACTATCATTTCTAATACTAAAAGATGTTGGCATTTGGGTCACGGTACCTATTACAAGGTTTTGATTGTCCAAAAAATATCAAACTTTAGAAAATTTTAGCTTCAGCAATGGCGAGCTCGCCGTGGGAAAGTATAAATGTCAAACAAAATGACTATTTGGGTAGACTTTCGCCGCGACGAAGTCCTCAAATTTGGTGCAGAAAAATCCTTCGGAAAATGTTCACCACAGCGTACTTTGGGCCTCGCCACGGTAAAACCTTCGAACAAAATCCAGACTATCAACATTTAACTCAAGACGTACATACATTTATACAATTCTTTCAACATAACCATTTTAACAAAAAAATTAACTATGAACATATACAAACAAAACTTCTTCAATTCATCATTTCATTACGAAAACAAAGAAATTGAAAACTTTATTTAAATATCAAAAGCCACACCATTGACTTATTATAGAATACAAAATGCACATTATACAATTAAATGCTTATGCTTAATATGATTCTAAGTACCATAAGTTTTTAACTTAATTACTAAATATAGCTATCTTGGAGTTGCCAAATGCCTTGCAAGGTTTACAATGCTCTTGTTTTGGTTTTTCTTCACCTGCGGAGTGGAAGGTAATGGGGTGAGCTGCGAACCTAAGTGACTTATACATTTATAACTATTGGCAATGAGCCATATAACTCAAGCATATACTTATATTTATTCATATACAGCTATAACTTATTTTAGCTAGCAAGTCAACTATTCACAATCAACTCACAACATATAATTAACAAAACGTCATCACATAGAACACATTATGTAAGTTATCCTTCAAAGCATAACACTCAATTTCGCATCATACATAACAAATCGAGTATGCTATGCACAAACAATTGGCTCGAGAGTTTTATGGAAACGAAATGGAAAAATTGAAGTTTACACCAAGAACGAAATGAGTCCAATTTTTAGATCTCATATGTCACAAGCGGGCAGTTGGAAAAAGACTCTTGTCAACGTGCACGTGATGAACGAAATGGTTCCACTCTCGCCCAAACAAAAGCATATAATCATGCTCAAATCATTTTATCATATGCTTATAGTTTCATGCTTTTTCTCATCTTTTCATTCATACAAAATGTCATGACATGTTTCAATGACACAATCATAATTCATAAATCACAATGCATTTTCAACAATCACAATAATTCACTATCAAGCTAGTTAACATATAATACACATACATTCAATTCAAGCAATTTAACATATAATCACCAATAAGACAAACTTGCCCATATTACACAATAACCATAAATATATTACCCACCTTGAATTCTTTGCTTAAAGACTTGTTCAAAGGTGCCTCTACTTTTGACCCTCTTGCCTTCGTTGATTCCCTTTATCAATAACAAAAATTCTCATTCAATAGGAATACCAATTTAAGGACCCATATATAGCATATTCGCTAAAATAAATTCTAAATACTCAAAACTCTTCCAAAAGTCCAAACCTTCGGGTCAACTTTTCATGATCATTCAGATAAGGTAAATGAAGAAATTTGGTAACACTTCCTTTTGGAAATATGTTCCTCATTTTCTTAAGTTTCGAATGATACCAAAATCATTCAATTTGGTTTAGAAATCTGAAAGTTATACCCCAAACATTTTTGGATTGTTCTTATGTTGAAACAATATTCTATGCTCAACTTCCCTCCAGAAATTGGAATTCTTAGAGACTGAATTAGAATTCTATTTCTTCAAACAAAATGTAGCCCTATGTCTATAGTTTATTCTAAATAAAAAAATTACTCAATTTGGATAACTATAAAAAAAGTTATGGCTAAAATATAAAAAATATTCAAGCTGTGTACGAAAAACTTTGTTGCGGCGAACCAAAAAGTTAACCGCGTCGAACCAAAAGGTTGGCCTTGGCAAATTTTCGTAGAAACGCAACTCTTCTCCCAAATTTTCCATATTCTTACTCTATTCAACCCCATTTTACTTCTAACTATTATATAAACATGTTTCATTCATCAAATCAAGATAAATGATGTTTGTACTTACTTGTTTAGCTTCAAATTCTTTAAACATCACGAAACGCTAACTTGTTTTCTCTTCTTTCTCTCCTTCTCTTCTTCTACAAGACACACTTTTTTTCTCTTCAATTTTTGTTTTCTTCCTTCTTTTAACGCAATACAACTTTTCTTCTTCCACTTATACCCTTCCTTTAAAGCCTTAAGTCTTCCAAACTTAAGTTAAATACCAAAAATGCCCTTATACAATCTTACTACCTTAATTCAAATAACCTACGAAATAAATCCTACTAACATAGACATAATAATTAACTCCCAAAGTTATTCCATCAAAGTCTCATAATTCATTTAAATCATGCTTATTCATCAAGAAAAAAATTCAGGGCCCAATATTTCTCCCTCTCTTAAAAGAATTCCGTCGTCGAAATTTTTATCTAATTGATCATGAAGGTTGGATGTTCCTTCTTTTCCCATTTAACTTCATCTCTCAAATTATTTCTTTAAAATGACCTAGTCAATAGACTCATTTGGTCTTTAAATCCCTCATTTGGTCATTCACTTTCTTAACTAGTTCCTCATTATGTTTCAGATCACTCACAATTTTTTCCACTTCTTGTGTCGGTAACACCAATGTCATATCATATCACTATTCCTTAACATACTCACATATATCATATTATGAGTCTAAGACATCTTTATCAGTAACACTGACTCATAATAATTTTGTACAAACTAATTCATATCAGGCTTAGCTAATCCTTTTTCCTAACCTGAGCACATCATGTACTTAATGTAAGCACACCTTGGCAAGGTGATACTCTAAGAGACAATTTATCTTTTATTTAATAATTCACATCACTGTAGTGTTAATACACTTAACTCTTACGTTCATCTCACTTTACTCCATACCTTCAATGTTGATCCACCAACTCCTTTATCTTTTTTTTGAATCACTTAATTTATATTACAGATTCATTTCTCTTATCAACAATATCTTTTAAATCAATACTAGCCTTTAACTATTTTAGGCCTTATTCATTTTAAATGTAAGGGTATACAACTCCTTTTATCGTAAAATTCCCCACACAATAATCTAATGATATCACTGCGATAATGATTGTTATGCTTAAAGTCAATCAAAGCTGTTTGATCTCATATTCCTATGTACTATAAGCTTTAAGCATATCTACAATAGTCAAGACTGTTGGCAACTCACAAGTGTGGTCATTCGCTTCTACCTCCTAAGCCATCACACGCTATCTCGGTGTATTCCTACTATGATGTATATCATAGGTTGTTATGTATGCTTATCTAACAATCTCTTTGCTCAATCATCTTTATCAATACACATACTTCTTATTTCAATCACCAAGCATCATTTTTCCAATTCAAAAGTGGAATTTGGATCCGTTTTTAATTCCTCAATAAGATTCATAATTTCTGAATCCTCAATTTGGGCTTTGTTAATCCTTTCATATGAAGCTGATCTTCAATTCTATTGCAATTATTACTTTGATTTGCCCAAAATTTTACTCCACATTCTCTGCTTCTTTTTGCACTAGATTTGATAACCTCTATATCCAAATTTGTGATACATTGCTATTGAATTTTCTATTCAATGTATTTGATTACAGTACAAGCTTTACCAGTATAGTACTCATTTGTATACTCATAATCCTTCAAATAACTCTATCTATTGTCTCAATCTAGTATTCCATTCTTTCAACTCAAAATTTACCTCAAAATTAAATGATCTGTATATTTCAAAATGTTCCTGTACATATAATGTCTCCAACTTTCAAGCAATCACTACTGCAGTAAGTTTTAATTTATGTATCAAATAATCAACCCATGAGGTTTCAATTGTCTCCATGTATATGAAATCATTTTATCATGCTGCATTGGATTTGATCCTAGTCTCTTATACAACATCATTGTATACTATAAAATCTCCAAATCTAGACAATATAATTAATATTGGTGTTATAATTCCTCAAATTTCTCTTTACTTTCATTACTAATACAATTTACATGTTTTTCCTAAAGTATTCAAACTATTCTTTTTAACTTTTCGAATACATTTAATATATCATCAAAATTTTCTTGGATCTCTTTAATCTTTAATACTATAGTACTGTTCGGGCATTTGTTAATTCGAACAAATATTTCCAAAGTTCCATATTCCTATCATTAGTTTTCATAATTCCTTAAATAACTAATTCCTCAAAGAGGTAACATTTTCTCACGTTATTTTCAATTTTCCAATTGACTTCCTTTCTAGATTGATTTTCTCAATTCATTGATTTCCTCTGATTTCATCTTGACTTATTATACTGTTTGTTCATTCATACTAATTTCTCCATACATTTCAATTTATTTTCAATCTTAACTTCGTGTGTTTGTAACATATTCATCAGGTCAAATTTGTATCTGCTGAACATATTTACACATAATATAATGTGGACTTATATACTCCTTATATTAGCAATTAATGTCTCCTCAAATTCAGGAGTCCACTCACGTAGTTGGGTACTTTACATCAAACAAAATATATACATTCTCAATAGCTTACTCTACCTCTTATACTTAAATCTCCACTAGGGATATGACTATAATATTCGTTTTTGATTTATTACATATTCATTTATGATTTGTTCTTTCATTGATCATCCTTAATATAAACTATCTGATCTGCTTAAACTAATTCAGTGAAGCCCTTCTTCGAAAGAAGATCTCTTGCTACTATCATCTATATTGTTCATGCAATGTTTATCAATTAAGTATTATCATCATCGCATTATCAACCATTCTTAATATCTCAAGAAGACTAATTTCTATCTTTTTTTACGAGGTCATAATGTTCTAATTACCATAACTCAATAAAGTAGTAAACATAATTACTACCGCATATGCTTAGGTGTGTATCATCAAAGTCATCCCATTTTGTCCAAAGATTTGTCTCCGACAATTCACTAATGTATATCTTATACTAATGATACATCAATCACAATTGATTCCGAACAGCCTCTGAATATTCTACAACTATTTAAAAATTTACTCCTCTATAGTAGCTACCTTTTCAACAAAATCACCTATATCATACTTCCATCGCGTTGCTCTGATTCACCTCATAATTTTATCTATAGGGATCATAGATTACTTCCTATACCATATCTAAATATAGATATCATGTACTCAATCACATTGTTCACCAATGTAATCACATTATTGGATATGTACTCATAATAACTGGTCGACATAACCTTGAGAACTTCTATATATATCACTATCATTTGTTTCATTTTCCATATGTACGTTCTTAATCAATTTAAAATTATAGATACATAGCCATCTTGAAATTCTGATCTCAATTCGCTAGC
The DNA here is from genome assembly GCA_029891385.1 of Erythroxylum novogranatense. Taxonomy (NCBI): domain Eukaryota; kingdom Viridiplantae; phylum Streptophyta; class Magnoliopsida; order Malpighiales; family Erythroxylaceae; genus Erythroxylum; species Erythroxylum novogranatense. Next base: position 44,132,771 of record CM057226.1, on the reverse strand, counting down.
ACAATTTTCAATTCCACTTTGCTTGTACACCTTAAATCTTGTCATTTCCACCCCTGTCTCTATTTCTTTTTTTGGTTAATTCATGAAAATATTTTAACACCCATATCAATTCAAGTACATATCCTCAACAAAATCCCATTACCATATTCGCTGACATAACCACAAATACTGAATCTATGTCTAACATATCGGACTACGTAATATTTCTTATTTCTAAATATCCACAACTTTCCTTATCTTACACTCTGACAAACACCATTCTTCTCACTATTTCTGATAGCCCAAACTCTTAACGAAAGTTTATACATGTGACTTATATGGTTGCAATTACTAGGATTCTATACTCATCAATACATTTCTCTAATAGTGAGGAACTAGGTATAGCAGATCCTTGCAAAACTCCTCGGGTTCCTTTACGAGGTGGTATTTTACTCTTTCAATGTAAACATCAACGTTTAGCTTACATTTCCTCTTAATCTTAATTCCTACATGTATGCATGATATGCAAGTCACTAAATACAATCAATCAATTTACAATGCAATAAGTAATCACATAGCATAACAATTTATCCTATTATGCATTATAAGTCAAGGAAAAGCCCAAGCTCTAATACCATAAGATGTTGGGCCCTGTTTCCAGAGTCCACCTATCGTTTTTGATACCAAAAGATGTTGGCGCCTAGGTCATGGTACCTATTACAAGGATCTGATTTCTAAAAAAATATCAAACTTCGGAAAATTTTAGCTTCAGCAGTGGCGGGTTCGCTTATAAAGGTCAAGAAAAATGACCCTTTAGGAAAAATACACCACGGAGAAATTCTGGTTTCGTTGCGGTGAAGTCCCTAAATTTAGCGTAGAAAAACACTTCGAGTAAGGTTCTTTGCGACGTACTCTAGGCCTTACTGCGGTGAAACCTTCGAACAAAACCTGGTATGACATGACGAAACCTTCGGACAAAACCCAAACTACCAACATTTAACCCAAGATATACATACATTCATACAAGTCTTTCAACATAACCATTTTAACAAAGAAATTAACTATGAAAATATACAAATAAAAAATTTTCAATTCATCATTTCATTACAAAATCAAAGAGTTTGAAAACTTTATTTAAATATCAAAAGCCACACCATTGGCTTATTACATAATACAAAATGCACATGATACAATTGAATGCTTATGCTTAATATGATTCTAAATACCAAAAGTTTCTGACTAACTTAATTACTAAATATAGCTATCTTGGAGTTGTCAAATGCCTTGCAAGGTTCACAATACTCTTGTTCTGCTTTTTCTTCACCTGTGGACTGGAAGGTAATGGGGTGAGATGTTGCGGATTGAATACAATTTGGAATCAAAACATACAAATGAAGAGAAATCGAATAGCATTACAAGTGTCCGACATCTGGGAATAAATATCTTAAGGAAGCGTTGCGTTGGATACCTTAGACTTGACCTATACGAACCGGTATAAATTTTTTTTTCATGCTTTCTTAGGCATGCTTTTCATCTATCATACTTGGAAACTTATCTTTAAACTCATACTAATCTCAAATTACTTGATTCTTCTTCTTCATCATATTCTTATTCTTTACCATAACAATCTCATACTCATGTCAATAAATCCATAAATTCATACACAATTTCACTTATCCATATACTACCATATAAAAATCTGGCAGCATAACGACTGCACTTTCAATAACCCAAACTTGCAAATAACTTAAATACACTTCTATATATATATACCCCAATCAAATATCAAAGTCATCGGATCACCCGTACGGAATCCAAAACACAAACATACTCAAGTCCATATACAAAACATAATCCAATCCAATCTCAAACCAATCATATCATATCATATACTCATAACATCACAAGTTACATTCCATATCCCTACATATGGTTTATATCTCCAAGCCATACATAACTTCATCATTTATATACATCATACACATCTTACTCAAATCTATACAATTTTATAATTCTCATGCATCCTGAAATAAAATGTTTGTAATACATTTATGGCAATTTAAGCCATATCCAAGACCTATACAAAAATCAATATCAAACTCTACTTTATACAAAAACACACGTTGTACAAAACGAACATAAAATCTTGACATGCTTTCATCCAATCTCCTGCTCGAATACCTGGAGATGAGGATGAAAGGGGGGGGGGTGAGCTAGAGAGCTCGTGGATAATATACTTATAAGTTAAAAAAAATAAACAAAAGCCATTTCTCAAAACTTTGCCATCTTATAAAGGATTTCACAGTAGAAATTTCATCAAGTGTTTATTTCACAAACTCTTCAACTTTCCAAAACATTTAAACCCAAATGCCAAAACTGCCACAGTTAAAACCTCACTTTCTTATTCTCGTAAAACTCAAAATTTTCTTTTCACAAAGCAAGAACAATTTCAAAGATATGAATGCATCGCATTTCAAACAACATCAAATCATATAACACATCATAATGGTTTGGCAAGTCCATACACATGATGACTACATAATTCCATAAAATGGCCTTGTGTAGTCGTACACATAAGGGAGTTCTAAAAGGAACTCCGTACCTCTAGCGGGCAGGCGGGAGAAGCCTTTTCTTGGGTTGACGTGCACGTGACGGTTCTTGAGGGACTATGTCGAACCCACATAATATGTAATTTATGCATTGAAAAATACTTTGCCCAAATGACACATTCTTGAAAACTTGATTTCATGAGTATGACATATATATGCATTTCTAGCATCAATTCACAATTTGCAAATCATAATTCACATAACAATTTTCAATTATTCCAAACAAGGAATGCATACTTTAGACAATTGCAAATCATTTAAAAATCATGTTACACAAGTTCACATATTAAATTTTCAATCAATTAAACATAATGAACTCAATCGAGTATTTCAACTTTATTAAATCATTCAAAATCCATTGAATGAACAATTTAAATCATTTATAAAAATTGTCCGAAAACAATTAGAGGAATTTCTTAAATCATTTGGGAATAATGAACTTAACAATTCATAATCTTTCCAAAATCAATTGTAAAACAATAACTTAGAAACATGATCACTTTCTTGATTTTTCCAAAACTTACAAATAGCTTAAAATTTGAAAAACAAACATATTACCCACCTTATTTCCATGCCATAAGCTTATCCAATGCTTCAATTTGATCTTCACTTCTCTCTCTCTTCCCATTTAAAATTACCTAAGCCATAATCATCCAAATCCAATATCATAACCATCATAATTCTCAAAATTGATTACATAATTTACAAACACGTATCAATCTTAAGCCAAATCAACCAAAAGCTCAAGAAAATCTCAAAGCTCACAAGGTTCTCTTACCTTTTTCTTTCTCTATTTTCGACATTGCTTGGCTCAAGATGAAGTTCTCTTCATCCTCCACGTTTTTCCCTTCTTGACCCACTTGAAAATCACCCTTGACGCCCTTGAAAATCACCCTTGACGCCCTTGAAAATCACCAGCCCTAGCTCTTCTCTCTTCTTCTTCACGACAATCTCTTTTCTCTCTTCTCTCTTTGTTCTTTCGTCTTTAAATTTCATGGCTTTCTCTTCTCCACACAACAGCTAGCCCATTTATATAGTGTCATGTCATTAATGAGGGCTAAAAGTCCAATTTGCCCTTGCACTTAAGCCTAAAGTCTCAACTCTTTAAGTTAACTACCAAAACTGCCCCTGAACTTTACTTTTAAATCATGTTACTTTAGGACATTATTCTCACATAAAAAAGAAGGAATTTGTTAAAACTTCCTTCTAGAAAGTTATTCCTCCTTGTCTTAATTTCATAATGCCACCAAAATCATTCAATTTGGAGCACTACAGCAAAAGTTATAGTCCAAACATGTCGGACATATCATCTGCTAACACATTTTCTAGCACATTCTTTCCATACAAAAATTGACCTTCTTAAAGACCAAATTGAAACTCGATTCCTTCATAAAAATTGTATTACTATTTCTCTAGTTTAATCCAAATCAAATATCACCCCATTTTGATAACTATAGCAAAAGTTATGGCCAAAATACTTTCAGATGTTCCAAATCCAAGGCTGTACACTAATCCGAAATTCCATTCTAACATTGGGAAATCTTAGGGGATAAATTGAAATTTAATTCCTTCATATGATTTGTAGCCCCATATCTTAGTTTTATTTTTCCTCAAGAAACACTTTAATCAGATCACCACAGATCCTGAATTTTTCAAAATACTGAACTATGTTCAGAAAATTTCCCTACTTGCTTTGATTTAAACAATCTTCCTCAATTAAAACTCTAAAATTCACAAATTTCACATAGAATGAAATTCATTGTCTTAGGAATCCAACGCTTCAAGAACCAAGCCAATCAGATGTCGGACGGAAAAGATATAAGCAAATGATTTGACAAGGTCGGATGAGGAAGGAAAAATAGCAAGATCCGAATGAAACAAATCGTTCTGATTATCATAAGATTCAATCAAACTCTTTCAATTCAACTCCAATTGATACAAATTTTCATGGAGAGAAGGATACATGTCTTAGGAATTCAGTGCTTCAAGAATCACCTCAATCCGAGGTCGGATGAGTGAGTTATGCCCAAAAGAATAAACCATGCTTAAACCCGAAATCGATTTGAACCTCTCTTGGCGCGATCGCCATAACTTCCAATATAGAAATCGGATTGATTTCGTGGTTGGACCATTAGAAAGTAGACGTCTAGATCTACAACTCTTATGAAGACTAAAAAATCAAAATCAGCCTCCAAAAGTGTCAAAAATCACGATTTTCAAAAGCTGACCTGTGAATGTCCGTTTAACGGACATGCATGTCCGTTTAACGGACATTCACGGCCCAAAATGCACCAAACCATCCAAGAAAGTCCGTTTAACGGACATCCATGTCTGTCTAACGGACATAGGCACAGAAAAGGGTCCTTTTGACCTGAGAAGGTCCGTTTAACGGACTCCCATGTCCGTTTAACGAACATGCGTTTCCCAAAACCTCTTCAACCCTTTCCAAAGCTTCTCACATCCAAACTAACATCATATACACTTATAATCTTCACATATTTACTTATTCAAATGACTAACTCTTCATAATAATCGAACAACAAATTCAATTCACAATCTTCTCAAAACTCAACTAAATTGGTTCTTCAAAACCACAAATCTCAAACATGTCATCAAAGCTGTCACTAACATCAATCTTATATAACATCATAACTTGTATCAACTATAACTCTTAATTCCGATCTCGAAAACTTGCATATGTAGTCTCGTTGGAAAGATAAAAGAACAAGCTACAACTTCAAAGAAGGAAACTTTGGCCAATTCTATTTCAATCATTCCCTAATTTCCCTTGAATCAGCATACACATTTTTATCCAGATGCAAAACTCAACATTCATACCAACCTCACTTCTTAATTGCACAAAATTTATAACAATTCAACTATCATTTGGAATTTATCCAAATCTCAGCCTCAATTCATATGATTTCTTACATTTAATAGCATTATGTCATTCACTAAGTTCCCCTCTTGCTTTTGCATAAGATCTCACATATATCACTATAGTTCTTACTTAAGGTTCCCCAACTCACCATCCATACATAATTCACATTTCAATACATAATCATCTATAACAAAAAGTATATACAAAAACACTCATTTACTTTCATTTTAATATTTCTAATTTTCACTCAAAGTTCGGGGTCCAACATGAGATGCGAAGCTCAGTGGCTTATACATTTATAGCCATTGGCAATGAGCCATACAACTCAAGCATATACTTATATTCATTCATCTACATCTATAACTTATTTTAGCTAGCAAATCAATCATTTATAATTCAACTCACAACTCATAATAAACAAAATGTCATCATATAGAACATATTATGTAAGTTATCCTTCAAAGCATAACACTCAATTATGCATCATACATAACAAATCGAATATGCTATGCACAAATAATTGGCTTGAGGGTTCCATGAAAATGAATGAAGAAACCGAAGTGTACACCATGGACGAAATGAGTCCACTTTTTAGATCTCATATGCTATAAGTGGGTAGTTGGGAGAAGACCCTTATCAACGCGCACGTAACGAACAAAATGGTTCCACTCTCGCCCAAACAAAAGCATATAATCATGCTCAAATCATTTTATCATATGCTCATACCTTTCCATTCATACAAAATGCCATGACATGTTTCAATGGCATAACTTAATCATAATTTATAAATCACAATGCATTTTAAACAATCAGAATAATTCACTATCAAGCAAGTTAACATACAATACACATACATTTAATTCAAGCAATTTAGCATACAATCACCAATAAGACAAACTTGCCCATATTACAAAATAACCATAAATATATTACCCACCTTGAATTCCTTGCTTAAAGACTTGCTCAAAGATGCCTATACTTTTGACCCTCTTGCCTTCCTTGATTTCCTTTATTAATGAAAAAAATTCCCATTCAATAGGAATACAAATTTGAGGACCCATATGTAGCATATTCACAACTCTTCCAAAAGTCCAAACCTTCGGGGTCAATTTTCTATGATCATTCAGATCAGATAAATGAAGAAATTTGGTAACACTTCCTTCTAAAAATATGTTCCTCATTTTCTTAAGTTCCTAATGACACTAAAATCATTCAATTTGGTTTAGAAATCTAAAAGTTATACCACAAATATTTTTGGACTATTCTTATGTCGAAACAATATTCTATGCTCAACTTCCATCCAGAAATTAGAATTCTTAGAGACAGAATTAGAACTCTATTTCTTCAGACAAAATGTACTCCTATGTCTATAGTTTACTCCAAATTAAAAATCACTCCATTTAGATAACTACAAAAAGATTTATAGCTAAAATACCAAAATATGTTGGAGTTGTGTAAGAGAAACTTCGTCACGACGAACCAAAAAGTGGCTGTTGTGAACTTTCGTAGAAACGCGACTCTTCTCCCAAAATTTTCTAGATTCTTACTCTATTCAACCCCATTTTACTTCTAAATATCACATAAACATGCTTCATTCATCAAATCAAGAAAAATGATGTTTGTACTTATTTGTTTAGCTTCAAATTCTTCAAACATCACGAAACCCTAGCTTGTTTTCTCTTCTTTCTCCCCTTCTCTTCTTCTCCATGACACACTCTCTTTTTCTCTTCAATTTTTGTTTTCTTCCTTCTTTTAATACAAGAAAACTTTTCTTCTTCCACTTATACCCTTCCTTTAAAACCTTAAGTCTTCCAAACTTAAGTGAACTACCAAAAATGCCCTTATACAATCTTACTACCTTAATTCAAAAAACCCATGAAATAAATCTTACTAAGATAGACATAATAATTAACTCCCACAATAATATTCCATCAAAACCTCATAATTCATTTAAATCATGTTTATTCGTCAAGAAAAAAAAATTCGGGGCCCAACAATAGATGCTCTCTAGTAATGTATGTAAGAATAGTGAACTAAGTGTTAAATTATAGAGATGTCACAAAGGCTTGATTTTGGCATGGGTTAATCGGGCCACGGGCTAAGGTCGAGCTGACCATGGTCACGGCAATGTTCAGCCAGAAAAATGGTCAGGTCGGGCTAGCCTGGCCTACCAATGACTCGTCAGGTCACGTATCACCCTAGATCCTGACTCGACCTATTGATACCTCTAGTTAAATTGTTTTCGTTTATTGTTATTCTTATTTAAAAATCAATGAATAAATTATTTACTCTAATAAATGATTATAGTAAATTTATATATAGTAATTATAATAATAATTAAAGGCGATGATATCTTTTCCTTTGATGATCTAAACATTTCTAAGAATTATCACAACTTCACTTATTGCCAGTAGATTAAGAGAGAAAGAATTAAATGAGCATTGAGAAAAAATAAAGAGTGGAAATGTAGTAGGATTTAATGAGTTACCTATAGAAGTGTGAAATAGCTTAGAAGATGAGGGTCATACTTGACTAATCCAATTCTTATGCATGCCAAAATGTAGACTTAGCATACTAATCCCTCTAGGAGACATCTAAAGCTGTAACAATTATAGAGACATCAAAGTTATAAGAGAGGGTAACTGAGAAAAAAGTGAGAAAATGTGTAACTATCTCAAATGACCAATTTGGTTTTAAAGGTCTATAGTAGAAGCTTTACACCTCCTCAGACCTATTATAAAGATAAAAAAAGGGACCTATAAATAGTTTTCATTAACTTAGAGAAGATTTATGATAGAGTACTTAGGTAAGTCATGTGAAAATATTTAAAAGATAAGGGAATTCTTATGACCTACGTAAGGGTTTTTATAGATATGTATCAAGGTGTAAGACTAGAGTAAGGATAATATAAAGAGATACTGAATATTTTTCTATCGATAGTTGAGCCCTGTCTTGTTTGCATGTGACATGGTGCATTTTGTTTGCTAATGATATTGTATTGTTTTAGTGGATGAAATAAAAGAGAGTATTAATGTCAAGTTAGAACTTTAGAGGGATATGTTCGAGTCAAAGGGCTTAAGTTGAGTAAGATTAAGATTGAGTACCTATAGTATAACATTTTAGGTTACAAGGATGCACTCGATATGGAAATAAAGATTGACTTAGAAGTTATACCACAAAAAGATTGTTTTAAGTACCTTGGACTCATCATATAAAGCAATGGTGAGATAGAAAACGATATAGTTTACTGCGTTAAATCCAAGTGGCTTAAATGAAGAGGCGCATCAGAAGTTTTATATAAGAAGAAGATATCATTCAAGCTGAAAGGTAAATGTTATCATTTAGAAATTATGTCGACCATACTCTATAGGGCAAAGTGTTGACCCATCAAACATATGCATATTCATAAGTTAATGGTGGCGGATATGAGATTGCTCCATTGGATGTACAAATTTACAATAAGAGATAAGATCAAGAATATAGTATTAAGGGATAAGTTGGGGGTAGCATTGATGGTAAGTTAAGGAAGACAAGGCTTAGGTGGTCAGACATATTAAAAGGAGACATCCTGATGTCCTAGCGAGAAGATACAATAAAATTGTACTTAAAGATTGTAAAAGAATAAGAGGAAGACCTAAGAAGAATTAAGAGTAGGTGATCAGGAATCATATGACACTACTAGAGCTTACTGAGAACTTGACCCTTAATAGGAGACTTTGACAAACTAGGATAAAGGTAGAGGATCTTACATAGAGATGACATTTTCTGTTTATAAACCTCTTCTTTTCATGCCTTTTGAAAATTTTTGTTGAAATATAAAATGGAAGTTTGTCCCACATGAAAAGAATATATGACCTTGCATATCATCCTAGTAAGTTACTCCTATCACTGATTAGATTTAGGATGGAACCTGTTTTGGGTCAGTTTATTTGAGCTCAATCTTACAAATTTTAACATGGCATCAGAGCAGGTTACTTTTGGGCTAGTCGTCACCACCTCGACATGATAAACTGTGTCATGTGTTAGACTTAAATTAGCCCACACGTGAGGGGGGAGTGTTGAAATATAAAGTGGAAGTTTGTCCCACATGGAAAGAATATATGGCTTTAAGCATGCATATAAGCTTAGTGAGTTACTTCTCCTATCACCAATTAGTTTTAGGATAGAACCTCTTTTGTGCTTGTATGTACTCAGTTAATTTGGGTCCAATCTTATAAAAATTTAACATTTTTCTTTCCTTTTTCTTTATTTTTTATGTCTTATAGTTACCTTATCTACCTTAGTCAATAATATTTCTCTTTTAGTTTAGTTTGTTTTTCTTGTTTGTTTATTTACTTTAATGTTTATTTTAATTTTAATTATTTATTAATCTTTATTTTTACCTTTACTTTTATTTATTTATGTAATTATTAGTTTAAGTATTTGGATATTATTTTTCTTTTTCCCTATTTAAATAATTTTTAATAATTTTTTTCTTTCTTTTCTATGTGTCTATTGGAAATAGTTTCTCTAATAATTGAAGGTAATGTTGTAGACTTGTTACAGAAATAAACAAACAAGATGGTTTTGACTTGGGAAGAAATGGACATGATAACTAAAATGGCAGCACACAAAGGGTCCTGATGCGCAACATATAAATAAAACTCCACAAATGTAATTTTGCACCTGCATACATTGTATCCACATAATATCACATGTATATAACCAAACACCAATGGCTATATCGACATGCCAAAATAGAATACTCTCTCTTTCAAATCTTCTCTTTTGACTCTCTCTCTCTCTCTCTCTTCCCCTCTCTTTTGTTCTTTTTCATCGTGTTAAAAAAAACTATTATAAGGCTTTCATTCTAATCCCCATTATCACTGAAAATATATACAACATTTAGTATCAGAGAAAAAGATTTAGGGAGAAACACTGGCGTAAAAGGTACGAGAGCTGCAGAGATGTGAAGGCTTGAAGAAAACGTGAGGAATTTGGTGGAGATGTAGACGAGAGGCAAGAAAATATTTTCAGAATTTCAAAACAAAGTTGAGAATATAGAGAAGGAAAAGTTGGAGTTACAAACTATGTTTCTAAAATTTTTGTAAAGGCAAGGGAATGAACTAGAAAACACAACTTCAAAGTTATCAGAACCCACATCTTGGAATAATCATCCAAGACAAGAGGAGGAGGAACAAACAAAACTGATGAGGTTAAGTTGGATTGAGTTCCCTTTATTAGGTAGTGACAACATCAAATTGTGGCTGTATGGTTGTGTGCAATTTTTTCAATTGGATAAAACTCCAAAAACATGAAGGTTAATATAACAAGTTTGCATATGGATGAAAAACATAAGAATGTTATTGACTATATATTAAGAATCGTAACAAGGAAAAAATGGTCAACTGGGAGGAGTTCGCCAAGGCTTTCAAACAGAGATTTGATGTAGAAATTTTTTGACGACCTGCTAGGAGCCCTCAAAGAATTAAAACAAGAGGGAATGGTGTTGGATTATTGTGCTCATTTAGACCATCACTCCAAATGATTATCGTTGCCAGAAGAGTACTTGATTGGCTTCTTTGTTAAGGGAATCAAACCGGAGATTGGCGTGATTTTGAAACTGTATGAACCTCATTCACTCATCAAGCATACATGTTAGCTCACAAACAATAAGCTATAGTGATGTCTAATGGGAGCACCATGTTAAGTCGAGGAAACATAGTGAAGAAAATGAGCAATGGTGGAAATCCTAATGCAATGCCAAGACTACATACAACAAACACACACAGGAGCTTAACTCCTGATGGAATATTACCAACACCTACTTCGATGTTGCACTCACCATCAATAAGATCCTTTAAACCCTCTAAACATATTAGTAGTAAGTAATATGATGATAAGAGAGCCAGAGGGCTTTGTTTCTAGTGTGAATATCAATACAGCCCAGGTTATAAGTGTAAGAGAAGATAGGTGCAGTTTTTTATGAAGATAGCAAGAAGATAGTTCTCAAAGGAAATGAGGAAGAATTTGAGGAGATACCAAGAAATGATGTCTGTCCAAATGTTTCAATGCAAGCTATGTTAGGATTATCAGAAGACATGGAGCTTAAACAGATGAGGTTGGTAGGAATACATTAAAGAAAACTGATTCACATTTTGATTGAAAATGATAGTACTCACAATTTTGTGGATACATCAATAGTAAGAAAAAGGAGCTATGATGTTTAGGAAATCAACCCATCTTTATAAAGGTGAGTGGGGGATTACAATTGAAGTGGCAATATTGAAAAAATTTTGTGTGGACCATGTGAGGGATACAGATCACCATGCACACATTGATCTTATCATTAGGAGGATGTGATGTTATACTTGGGGGTGCAATAGCCAGGAAGCTTAAATGATGTTTTATGCAATTTCAAAGAACGAACAATGAAATTTAATTGGGACGGTCAGTTGGTGATTTCAAATGGGAAAATTGCTCAGAAGTCACGGGTTGTGTCATATAAGGATTTCCAAAGAACTCTACAACGTTAAAAAAGTTGGCAATTACTTATGATTGAATTAACAGTCCCCATTGAGTTTCAACTATAACAAATGAGAATGAATGATGAACAATAGAGTGTGTTCGACAAAAACAATGCAATTTTGTCCGGATACACATCGATCTTCTAAGAACTGAGTTGTCTTCCACCTGATTGCAGACAAAACCATTAGATTCTTCTGAAGCAAGGTATAGACACCATTAATTTTCAACCATATCTCTATTCAAGGACACAAAAGGATGTTATTGACTAATTTGTGAAAGAACTCATGAAGCAAGGATTTATCCAACACAACTACTGTCTCTATGGCTCTCCAGTTATTCTCATTAATAAGAAGTATAATTCGTGGTGCATGTGTATGGAATATTGTGAATTAAATAAACACACGATTAAAGATAAGTTTACAATACCACTAATTAAAGAATTATCATATAAGTTATATGGAGCTAACTAGTTCACTAAACTAGAATTACGATCTGTGTATCACCAGATTTGGATGCAACTGGAGAACATACAAAAAAGGGCATTCAAAATGCATGACGACCATTAAGAATTTTTTGTCATGCCGTTTGGTTTAACAAACCCCCCATCAATATTTCAACGACTAATGAATGAGCTATTCAAACCACATATGTGGCATTTTATTTTAGTGTTTTTTTATTAATATCTTAATCTACAACCAATCTTTACAGTTACACGTTGAGCATATCACCATAGCCATGGAGATTGTGAAAGACAATCAACTAGTTCTACGGGGGAACAAATATCTATTTGGAGCATGCCAGATTGAATACTTAGGTTACTCTATTTTAAAGGCCAGAGTGACTAATTCTAGGCAGGTGAAGACAATTGTATAATGGTCAGAACCTAGAAATATTAAAGAGCTTCGTGGCTTTTTGGGAATCACATGATATTGCTGAAGATTTATAAAGGGTTATGGATCGATTGCGAAACCATTAACAAAATTGTTGAAAAAGGATAAGATAGTTCATTGGGAATGGCAGCAAGAGGACAGAGTGGCATTCGAAAAATTGAAGGATGCAATTTCATTAGCTTTAGTGTTAGCTCTTTTGGACTTCTAAAAACTATTTATGGTGGAATTAGATGTGAGTGGATTAGGGATCGAGGCTATTTTGTAATAGGAGGGCCATCCAATTGCTTTTTTTAGTAAATCATTAGCTAGAAAACATAAGGGGTTATCCGCATATGAGAAAGAATTTTTATTCATGATTAAGTTAATCAAATATTGGCATCATTACCTGAGTTACATACCTTCCCTAGCTACTCAATTATGGCTTTGAAGTTCAGTATAGGAGTGGGAAGGATAATGCAACTGCAGACGTCCTCTCAGGAATTACTAGTACAAAACTATTCATATTATCTGTAACATAGTTGCTTGGGGTACTGCTGGAGGATATTAAAAGAAGTTGGGAAGGGGATTAAGCAAGCCAAGACATAATTGAAAAGCTAGAGTTCGAAAATATGAAATCTACGACTTATGAATGGAAGGGAGGATTATTATAGTGGAAAGGTTGATTAGTGATGAGAAATAACAAGGCACTTAGTATAATTAGCATCAGTAATGATGATGGAATGGGAGAACATGCAGTTGTAATGACAACCACAAAAAAACTGCTGAATATGTTCTATTAGAAATGATTGGCTAGGGATGTTCAAATTTATGTACAAAAATGTATGGAGTGTTAGAAAAACGAACATAATAATAAAGCCTACTTGGGACTTCTGCAACCAATTAAAATTCTCGAGGGAAGTTAGTATCAATATCATCCATAAAGAAATTTATAATCCATGATTAATCATGAACACTAATAACAGAACATACACATATGTTTATATTCTTCATCAACTTACTACACAAATTTAACTTCATTTTTGCTTTAATTTTACTTTTAACTTCCACCTTAATTCTTCCCATTTCAAAATCTCTTATCTGTCAAAAACACCCAAGCAAAACATGAATCTATCCACACTTCTCATTTACTACTTTAATCTTGTCTATCATTTCTAATTCAAGAATTTTCATCATTTGTTCTTTACTCATAACTAATTACCAAAATTTTTTCATTTAATAGTTCTAGTCTTCTAAGAAAGGTTTAGGGTCCAACACCATAAAGCCTTCAACTCTACAAGAAGTACAATACTCTCCCATGATGCATGAAACAAGGGTTGAAAAACTGAATACAATTGCATAGACAAATATTTTATCACCTGCTGCCAACTTTGCAACTTATAATAATAATAGCCAAAATTAGAACAATCGAGATAGAAAAGGTGGGAGGCAGAGGAGGTAGATGGAATGGGAATCGAATTTTCTATCAACTTTACCACAAACCTAGATATGAGGCACTAAAATGTCACAAACATTTTGATATGTCGTGGAAAGGCAATACTACACAGTCATGGAAATAGAATAACTCCACTCATTAAACTACACAGAACAATGCACAATCATATAACAGTAGAACTTAATAATCTTTCAATCAGCTTACTCCACTCTTACTTGGCCCTTAGTCAATAAGGCTATCCCTATTCTAAAGTAGTTAATGATAGTACATAGTTTGTAGATAGTGGGGCTATAAATCATATAACAGTAGAACTTAATAATCTTTCAATCAGCTTAGAGTATGGTGGCAAGGACCAACTTACTATCGGTTTCTCTACCTATTGGTAATGTAGGCTCATCTTATATACATTTCAAGCCAATATACATGTGCCTCTTGCAATGAAACAAATCTTGCATGTTCCAAATATAATAAAAAATCTACTGAGCATATCTAAACTTACAAAAGATAACGAGATTACTTTTGAGTTTACTAATGTTAATTGTTTGTTTATAGATAAGGTAACAGGGAAGGTTCTGCCCAAGGGAGTACTTCAGGATGGCCTATACATCCTTGAAGCTACCACACCATAAAACAAAACCATGCTAATCATACAAACACATACTGCTCTTAATTCTAGTGATTCCCTTTTTTCAAAAAACACAAATTTTTATTCTTCAAAAGATAGCCACTGTGACGCAAATTTAGCATAAAAGAATGTTGATGTTTGGCATGCTAAACTAGGATACCCTTCCAGCGGTGTATTGAAACAAATTCTGGGTTCAATGAAGTTCAATATTAATCTAAACAATTTGTCCTTTTATGATGCATGTAAATAAGGAAAATTGTATAAATTACCCTTTCAAACATATGACATAATAGCTCAAAGTCCATTAAATCTCATATATTCAAATATTAGGGGACCCTCTCCATATCTCTAAACTAAAAGACATTTACCTCATATTTGTTGATGCTTGTACCAGATTCACTTGGTTTTATCCCTTAAAACTAAAATCAGATATGCTATCAATTTTTATTAAATTCAAAGCTAATATTGAACTTCAATTGAACATAAAGATCAAAGCTCTTCACATTGACATGGGAGGGGAATACAGAGCCTTATTACCTTACCTCACATAACATGGGATACAACCACACTTTAATTATCCTCACACTCACCAACAAAATGGCATTTCTAAAAGGAAACATCAACATATCACGGAAACAAATGTAGCTCTCTTATCTCATGCTCACATGCCCCCTACCTATTAGTTTGAAGCCTTCTTTACAGCTATCCTTCCTTATCAATAACCTTCCATCTCCAAAACTCAACAATATCTCACCATTTAAGAAGTTGTATAATAAGCCACGAAACTGTCTCTATCTCAAAACATTTGGTTGCAGATGTTATCCTTATCTTAGATATTATTCTTACCATAAATTTGACTTTCATACCACTGAATGCATTTTTTCTTCGATATAGTTCAATGTAGTAAGCTATAAATGCTTAAATAATCAAGGCAAGATTTTCATCTCTCACCGTGTAAAATTCAATAAGGAAGAGTTTCCATTTCCTCAACTTTTTCCCACACACTCAAATAAAAATGCAATTTCACCAAGTCTTCCTATATCCACCTTAACCTCAGCTTCATCCTATCAAAAGATAGTCTCAAATCACTCCTCTGAAGTAAAATGCTTTCAATCACCAAAATCCTCTACAAATAGAAAGGTAAGCTCTCAAAATCCTTGTTCACCATTACATACATCCACACCAAACACTACAAACCTACTGAACAACCAAAGCACCTCAGTAATCCTATTTTTACATTAAACACTACACCTAACTCCATTTTACCATTACCATAAAACACTCATTCATTGCAAATTTGCTCTATGAGTGATATTTTTAAGCCTAAATTTTATTCTATTACTCTTTTTTCTACCCCACACACTGAACCCATAATAATATTATAAGCCTTAAATGATCCTATGTGATTCCAAGCTATGTAAGATGAATTTTTTTCTTTACAACAAAACCACACATGGACACTTGTTCACTATGAGCTTACTATGTGCAATCTTGGTACAAAATGGGTGTTTTGGACTAAGTACAATATTGATGGCACTGTTTCTAAATATAAGGCTTAAATTGTTGCCAAAGGTTCAATCAAACCCTTGGTATTGAACTTTCAGAGACTTTCAGTCTGACTGTTAAAGCCTCAACAATTGAAGTTGTTATGTCAGTTACTGTTTCCCATCATTGGGATATCTAGCAGGTTGAAATTAACAATGCATTTTTTAATGATAATCTGCAAGAAACTATATACATTAGTCAACCATAAGAGTTTGAAAGCAAAACATAGCCACATCATGCCTGCAAGTTAGCTAAGGCCTAGATGGTTTAAAAAGAGCCCCTAAGACTTAGTTTCATAAACTTAAATATGCATTGCATCATTGGGCCTTTTTCAATTCTAGGTCAAACACTTCCTTACTCTACTCTATTCACACAATCAGAAGTCATTACAATACTGTCGATCTACGTGGATGATATATTAATCACAGGAAACTCATCTCAAGCAATCCACACAATCAACAATCAATTACAATCTCAATTGCATTAAAAACATTTGGAAACATAAATCATTTTCTTGGTTTTGAGGCTTACCAAAATAATAATGGCTTATACCTTTCACAAAGCCACTATATCCAAGATTTGCATAGTAGAGCCAACGTGTCCTCATATATGCCTTGCTCCACTCTAATGGCCACAGTAACCAAGCTATCACTTCATGATAACACACCTTTCGAGCATCCAACTCTCTATCTGTAGTGCCCCCTTACCGTAGAGTACACACCGGGACGCTCGTGGTGTAGGAAAATCCCGGGGTGGGCATCACATGCCCAGGGTGAGGAATTAAAATTTTTAAGTCCCGGGACATTCCCGAAAGCCAGGATCCATGTGTATGTACAAACAATCAAACCATAACGACCAAAGGAGACCGTCTCTAACGGTATCCACGCAGAGGTTTGAAACCTAACCGGACAAACTCTTTTGACCCGGAATAGCTAGACTAAAGAAAAGAGTGCTAGCTCTTACCTTAGCCTTGGAGAGCAAATGAGATGAGCTTGGTGGAGCCTTGGAGAAGTAGAAGCCAAGTTTGAGAGGAAGAGATGAAGGAGATGAAACAACTTTCAAATGCTTAACAATTTAAGCAACTTCGTTCTTCCTTCCAAAACCGTGCAAGCTTCCTTTCTTTGCTTCTTCTATGTATTTTCAACACTTAAACACATATATATGCTTTGGTGATGGAGCTTCCACGTATAAGACATGAAATATGTCTTAAATTGTTAAATCATCATTAACTTTGACTTTTCAAAGTTAACTTTTCTTCTCCATTCAAGTCTCCACCGAAAATGACTTTATATATTTATATATTAATTAATTATTTACTTAATTAATTAATATATATAATTGCTGAAGTGGTCCAATAAACTGGGTCGGTCCTACCGACCCACGGCCCCGCCGCAAAAAATCACCGAAACGGTTTTCAAGAATGTCGATGTCGCGATCTCATCGGGACATATCCCAATCTCATCGGATTCATTTAATCCTATTGCTTCCAGATATCGGATCTCCGTCTCAAACTATTTTACAGATTCTCCGAGTCACTCTAATGCGTGTGACCCATTAGGTTCCGGTTATGTTGGCCACTTAGATTAACACTTAATCTAAGCAAGTCATGAGCGGTATCTAGCAACACATCATGACCCCAATTGACCGGAAAGTAATTGGTTTGACTAATGAAACCATATCACTAACCCTTCCATAGACAATTACCGTAATTCGTCCTTTCACCATGCTATACCCCACTTGGTTTGAGTATGGGCAATGTGTCATCTCTTACTAGACCGATTAAATCAAATCTAGTCCAAGTGTAATCAGATCTCGCCCTAGGACTCATTACTTTATATGTCCATGAAGACCATCTTCATGACATATGTATCTTCGGCGCCAGAGACTTCAAAGTAATGATCCCGATAAGAGGCTATGGGTATCTCTTCCGCTATAATGTAAGTGGTGAATCCTCTATTGGCTACTCAATTACCTTCAATACCTCAAGCTGCACCCAATCACCACCCTATGAGCGACCTCCAAAGGCAACAAGGAATGGAGTCAAAGTACGTAATCAAGACTCAAGATATCCTCGAGTACCTCAAGTCTAAGGATACTTGCACCATTGCTATGATGAGATTATCACCGACATTTGTATAGACATCCATGTGATGATCTCATAGCAGTCATCCAATGTACTTACTACCACTAGTAAGCATCCACATGTCAAATCTAAATATCTCAATATTTACGGTTTTCGAGATCCACCGCTGATCCAATCAAGGAGTTTGACATGTGTTAGTCTATCCGGATTAACGATGTCCAGCCTCGTTAATCCTATGACTAGGATAATTTAGATACTGACATAATTGCACATGATAGGAATCTCAGTAGTATGATCGCATCATAATTTCCTTCATGCTATGTCATGTATCAGGGACTTCATTAATTTGATTAAAGATCATTATCAATTCATAATAAAATGAACATCAAATAAATGAAATATGCCTTTGCTTTATTTATTCATAAAGTCTGTACATGACTATGAACAAAATGCGCTAAAGGGGATTGCCTTTAGGGCACTACTCTAACAATCTCCCACTTGACCTAAAGCCAATCGCCTTGGTATCTAATACCATAAGCGAGTACATGAGAATCAAAATTCTTCTGTGGCAATGGCTTTGTCAACGGATCGAGAATATTTCGCTCTGGAATTCTCTCTATCGAGGACATCACCCCGCAATGATCTCCGAATCAAATGGTATCGGCGAGTACGGTTGGACCGTTGATGAGACCTTGGTTCTTTCGCTGCAGAATAGCTCCATTGTTGTCACAATACAATCAGATGGGTCCATCACGCTAGGAACCACACCAAGTTTGAAATGAACTTTCGATCCAAACCGCTTCCTTTCTTTGCGTCGACGCGGCAATGTACTCGCCTCGGTCATTGAATCGCGATCGTGCTCTGCTTGGAACTCTTCCAACCGATCGCTCCGCCATTTAGTGTGAAAACATAACCCGATTGGGACTCGAGTCGCCCTTATCGATTGGAAATCGCATCAGATGCCCGCCACTTGAAATTTCAGCCCATATATCAAGAAAACATCCTTAGTTCTTCGCAAGTACTTTAGATATTCTTCGACACCACCCAAAGGACCTCACCAGATCCGATTGGTATCGCTCGAACACTTAGAGCATATGATACATCGGGTCTCGTATATAGCATAGCGTACATAATAGATCCTATTGCAGACGACACGGATCAAATTCATACGCATCCTCTCGCCTTGTGTCCGAGGACACATAGACTTCGAGAGTGTTATCCCATGGGTAATGGGAAGAAACCTCTCTTGGATTGCTCCATGCTAAACCTCTTTAGCACCTTGTCTATGTACGCTGATTTGTGAAAGACCAAGCAACCTCTTCGATCTATCTCTATAAATCTTAATCCCAAGGATATAAGTTGCTTCTCCAAGGTCTTTCATGGCAAATTGTTTGGACAACCAAATTTTTACTGATTGCAGCATTGAGACATCGTTTCCTAGTAACAATATGTCATCTACATATAACACAAGGAATACGATTGCAGTTCCATTCACCTTCTTGTACACACAGTGTTCATCCGGATTTTGTGAGAAACCAAACTCTTTGATTGTCTCATCAAAACGGATATTCCAACTCCTGGATGCTTGCTTCAATCCATAAATGGATTTCTGAAGCTTGCATACCTTTTCGCCATCAACGGAAATGAAGCCCTCAGGCTGTGTCATGTACACATCCTCAGCCAGATTTCCATTCAGGAAAGCTGTCTTCACATCCATTTGCCATATCTCATAATCATAATGAGCGGCAATGGCTAGGAGTATCCTAATGGATTTAAGCATTGCTACTGGACTGAAGGTCTCGTCATAGTCAACTCCTTGTCTTTGACGAAAGCCTTTAGCCACAAGCCTCGCTTTATAGGTAATCACATTACCATCCATGTCGGTTTTCTTCTTGAAAACCCATTTGCACCCTATAGGTTTTATCCCTTCAGGTGCATCAACCAAAGACCATACTTGGTTTTCATACATGGAATCCATTTGATTTCATGGCACGAAGCCATTTTTCGACTCAACTCTTCGTAACCTCTTCATAGGTGGTAGGCTCATCATCCTCATGAGTAATACGTCATTCTCGTTCACTCACGAGAAATCCATATCTCTCGAACAAAGTGCGTATCCTACTTGACCTACGAATTTCGTGTGAAGTAGAAGGTTGAACTGTTACCTCATCTGTATGAGATACAGTTTCAGGTTCAGGCAGTTGATCTGCGTCTGTCCGAGCATCTTGAACTTCTTCAAGTTCAACTTTGCTCCCATCGTCCTCTTTAAAAGAAACTCTTTCTCTAAAGAGAAAGATGCATCAAACAAACACCTTTTGTTCCTCAAAGAAAGTAGAATTGATATCCTCTTGTTTCTTTAGGATATCCTACTAACAAACATTTATCGACTTTGCTTCAAGCTTATCGACCGTGTTCGCTTCACATAAGCGTGACAACCCCATACTTTCAAATAAGAAAGATAAGGTTTCTTGTTAGTCCACATCTCATATGGAGTAACATCAATCGCTCTTTGATGGAACTCGCTTAACAAGTAAACAAATTGTCTTAAGTGCATATCCCAAAAGGATTTTGGTAATCGTGTAAAGCCCATCATAGATCGAACCATGTCCAACAAGGTTCGATTTCTCCTTTCGCCACACCATTATGTGGTGTGTAAGGAGGGTCCACCGAGATAAAATCCCATTATCTACGAGATAATCCAAAACTCTTGGTCTAAGTATTCACCACCACGATCGGATCGTAATATTTTGATACTTTTACCAAGTTGTTTTCTACTTCATTTCAATTGTTTGAACTTTTCAAACGCTTCAGATTTGTATCTCATCGATACATGTACCCATATCGAGAATAATCATCGATAAAGGTAATGAAGTAACGACAACCACTTCGGCATGGATGGACATCGACCACATACATCCGAATGTATTAGGTCTAATAATCCATCGCTCGCTCACCCTTTCCCTTAAAGGTAATCTCGTCATCTTGCCTAATAAACAAGATTCACATGTGTCATATGATTCATAATCAAATGACCCTAAACTTCACTCTTGTGGAGCTTAGCGATCGCCTCTCATTTATATGGCC
Source organism: Erythroxylum novogranatense (assembly GCA_029891385.1). Taxonomy (NCBI): domain Eukaryota; kingdom Viridiplantae; phylum Streptophyta; class Magnoliopsida; order Malpighiales; family Erythroxylaceae; genus Erythroxylum; species Erythroxylum novogranatense. The sequence goes on along the minus strand of CM057226.1, from coordinate 44,111,136 downwards.
AGGCGACAATGCCATAAGTAAGTTGATTTTAAATTATCTCTTTATGTCTTTTAGCGCCATTGACATTCATAATCGGATGTGACATATCTAATATGTATATACCATTGCATAATGTACCAAGTACCATAAAGCATTCCATTTGAACTAATAGAACAACCATTGTTACCAAAAGACAAATGGAAACCAGCTCTATTTAAACAAGAAATGCATAATATGTTCTTTGTTAACACGGTACAAAATAACAATCATCTAAGTTAAGTACAAGCCCACTAGGGAGTGTCAAAACATAAGTTCCTACGGCTAATGCAAAGAACTCTTGCTCCATTGCCAACACGCAGTCCATTTCTCCCTTTATGAGTCGCCATCGTCCTCGAGGCCCGTGATATCATTGCATATGTGTGAGCCACAACCGTATCTAATACCCATATGTTATGATCGAAACAAGATAACCTCAATGACAAACATACCGAAGAAGTCGAGGCATCCGATGCCTTCTTTCGCTTCATTGTTCCAGATAGACTTTGCGATTACGCCCCAATGACCGGTCTTACCGCAATGGAAGCGGTACCTTTTAGTGCGATCTCTTTGGTCTTTTCTTGCCTTTCATCGCACTTCCTTTCGCTTCGAGCCTTTTTTCTTCTTTTCTTTTTCTTGGAAGCGGAGGAAGAAGAATCCACCAATAGCAACGCCTTGCTATCATGCTTGACAAATTGTTTCATTGCCTCGTCTTGGCGATTGATCACTTCGGGAATTGTGGTGGATATTTGGTTCATTCGATAGTTCAACACAAACCGTGAATAACTATCGACAAACCAACTAGAATTAAGTCTATACTTAACTCGTAATCCATCACAAAACCTAAGACGGCCAACCTCTCAATATAGCCATTCATCTTCAATGCATATTCAGACCGCAGATGAACCAGAGTCATCTTCGTTGTAAAGAGCAACCTTGAGGTCTCGAACTGCTCGACCGAGCTTGCTCATCAAACAACTCTCTAAGATGAAACACAATCGTATGAGCATCCATAGACTCGTCGCTTCGCAGCTCAGTGACATCGATGCAAGCATAATACAGTGGCTATGTCACTTGTCTTTTAGATGCTTACGATATGCCTTCCGATCATCATCAAGCTCCTTCAGAAGTGGATCCGAAGCGGAAAATCAAGGATGTATCCTAGATCCTCGATCGAGAACAATTCTCGATTTCGCAGCCAATCAAGAAAATTTGGTCCAGCTTAATTTGTTTGCATCCATTAGAGCGCCAAGATTCACACTAGTCGACATCTTCAATCAACCTAAACGTAGAGAGAAAGAAAGTTAGAATAGATTTAAATGTATGACCATAAGGACTTAAATGACATACATATGGCTCCCACTAGTTTCAATGTAATCCATAACCCCATCATGAATCCAAGAAACAAAATGGTACAATGACCTAGTGGGTCGATATCCGACATTGCTAAGAATGACCTCGAGGTTAGCTCAACAAGTCACCTTAGGTCAATCGGTAGGTATCGGTCATACCAATTGCATCTCGATGCAACTATCGCCAGATGCTATCAACAGTTGATGTATGCACATACATTGGGTTATCAACACTTGATGCGTGTACATCGATGTACACTACCCAATTTCGCCTCGCCCACGTTGACCTTGAGGTTAGCTCAACAAATCAACGCTCTAGGAAAACCGACCCATTAATCCGAAAATCATATTTTCATGGTTTGAACATATTCAGATAGAGTGAGCTTGAGGTTAGCTCAACAACCCAACCCTATAAGAACTCGGTTCTTGCCATATTAATGGAAGGCGTTAGTTTTCATATTTTAAATTGAGGATTTTAGGTCTCATCAAATTAATCTCATCCAAGGATCATAGTCACAATGACTATATGGTGCGATTTAGGGCATTGCATCAATCACATTGAATTTATACCGAAAATCACCCATCATCCCACTACAGATGTAATAAGTCGACTTGTTTATGTATAAGTCGACTTATGGCTCTGAATAAGTCGACTTATGCATGTGTAAGTCGACTTGTGCTGCAATCAGACTAACAAGTCGACTTGTACCATCGTGCAAGTCGACTTATTTGTTCTGATGCACCAAACAAGTCGAGTTATGAGCAGATAAGTCGACTTGTTTGTGGTGCATTAGGAATTGCTATCTAATCGGCTAATTCTCAATCCATGCATTTCCAATTCACAATACCAAGTATATTATCTTTTATATTAATGTGTTAATGAAACATTTTCATTGAAACATGCATGCCATATAGTCAAACTATACGAGAAAACTTGAAACCGATTAATCCATTATTAATCACTAGATTTCACATAATTTTAAGAATATCAAATAATCATGCTAAGTATCTCTAGGTAGGCTATACGTTATCAAGATTACTCCGGCACTTGTCACAAAAATTGCGACGGCCAAAATAACCAAGATAACGGAATAAGCTAACGAGACGCTAAAGTGACCTATCCGACATCCAAAAATTATTGGAAACCTAAATTCAAGAATCTCATCTTGGCATGCATGCCACATCAACATAACACATTTCTAATCACTATAAAAATGACTCAAGGCATTGGAAATCAGAAATACATAACCAATCATTCCAAACAAAACAGCCCCAGCATGTTTCTCAAAACTGCCAAGCTCTGCCTTTTTCTCAAAATGATCATTGAAACAATTTCAATAAATGCTGAGAAAATTACTGAGATTAAAACATGTTCCTAACATGATCCATGAATTGTTTTAGGATTTATTGCCCACAAAAACTCATTGAACCTCAGCAATCTAGCCGATCCAGAATCTGTGTTTTTCAACACAGACATTCCCAGCAGCATACAAGAAATTCGGAAATAAATAGTAAATCACCTTGAAAACATTTTTCCTTCCACAGAGACATTCACAAACATCTTAGGGAAATGTCGGTGAAAACCAACTGAAAAACAATTTTCTAGAATTTATGCTCGAATTTACAAGCATGCCTGTTTCAGAAACAATCAACAAGACAGCATCCGAAAGTTGAGGGAATTAAATAGCAAAACCATAGCTAATCAAATTAATAAATTTCTGAGCTTCCACAGACATAAACTACAACACCTTGTGAACATATATGGGCAAGAAAATTTCGAAAACACTATCTCTATACTGATTCGAAATTCAACAGAAGCAACATGCATCAGCAGCTCATTCACTAAGGAACTCCGACCTAGTTATCATTTAGACTGCTTATACAACACAAGTGGCTCTGATACCACTGTAGGAAAATCCCGGTGGGCATCACATGCCCAGGGTGAGGAATTAAAATTTTAAGTCCCGGACATTCCCAAAGCCAGGATCCATGTGTATGTACAAACAATCAAACCATAACGACCAAAGGAGACCGCCTCTAACCAGATCCACGCAGAGGTTTGAAACCTAACCGGACAAACTCTTTTGACCCGGGAATAGCTAGACTAAAGAAAAGAGTGCTAGCTCTTACCTTAGCCTTGAGAGCAAATGAGATGAGCTTGGTGGAGCCTTGAGAAGTAGAAGCCAAGTTTGAGAGGAAGAGATGAAGGAGATGAAACAACTTTCAAATGCTTAACAATTTAAGCAACTTCGGTTCTTCCTTCCAAAACCGTGCAAGCTTCCTTTCTTTGCTTCTTCTATGTATTTTCAACACTTAAACACATATATATGCTTTGGTGATGGAGCTTCCACGTATAAGACATGAAATATGTCTTAAATTGTTAAATCATCATTAACTTTGACTTTTCAAAGTTAACTTTTCTTCTCCATTCAAGTCTCCACCGAAAATGACTTTATATATTTATATATTAATTAATTATTTACTTAATTAATTAATATATATAATTGCTGAAGTGGTCCAATAAACCGGGTCGGTCCTACCGACCTACCGGCCCGCCGCAAAAAATCACCGGAAACGGCCAAAGAATGTCGATGTCGCGATCTCATCGGGACATATCCCAATCTCATCGGATTCATTTAATCCTATTGCTTTCCGATATCGGATCTCCGTCCAAATTATTTTACTGATTCTCGAGTCACTCTAATGCGTGTGACCCATTAGGTTCCGGTTATGTTGGCCACTTAGATTAACACTTAATCTAAGCAAGTCATGAGCGTATCTAGCAACACATCATGACCCCAATTGACCGGAAAGTAATTGGTTTGACTAATGAAACCATATCACTAACCCTTCCATAGATAATTACCGTGCAATTCGTCCTTTCACCATGCTATACCCCACTTGGTTTGAGTATGGGCAATGTGTCATCTCTTACTAGACCGATTAAATCAAATCTAGTCCAAGTGTAATCAGATCTCGCCCTAGACTCATTACTTTATATGTCCATGAAGACCATCTTCATGACATATGTATGCTCGGCGCCAGAGACTTCAAAGTAATGATCCCGATAAGAGGCCATGGGTATCTCTTCGCTATAATGTATGGTGAATCCTCTATTGGCTACTCAATTACCTTCAATACCTCAAGTCGCACTCCAATCACCACCCTATGAGCGACCTCAAAGGCAACAAGGAATGGAGTCAAAGACGTAATCAAGATTCAAGATATCCTCGAGTACCTCAAGTCTAAGGATACTTGCACCATTGCTATGATGAGATTATCACCGACATTTGTATAGACATCCATGTGATGATCTCATAGCAGGTCATCCAATGTACTTACTACCACTAGTAAGCATCCACATGTCAAATCTAAATATCTCAATATTTACAGTTTTCGAGATCCACCGCTTGATCCAATCAAGGAGTTTGACATGTGTTAGTCTATCCGGATTAACGATGTCGGCCTCGTTAATCCTATGACTAGGATAATTTAGATCTTGACATAATTGCACATGATAGGAATCTCGATAGTATGATCGCATCATAATTTCCTTCATGCTATGTCATGTATCAGGGACTTCATTAATTTGATTAAAGATCATTATCAATTCATAATAAAATGAACATCAAATAAATGAAATATGCCTTTGCTTTATTTATTCATAAAGTCTGTACATGACTATGAACAAAATGCGCTAAAGGGGATTGCCTTTAGGGCACTACTCTAACACGTGGGTCATCCCGATACATATCCTACAATAAGGGAGGGCTACGAGAAAACAGTCACTACTTACTCTCATGGCATCAAAATCATAAAACCATAATATAAAGATCACTATGTTTTATAATCCAAAAGCTTCTTCATTTCATTTCATCGAAACAAAAGTTCACATGACTATCATTTTTCCGCTGTCTATAGACAATACTCAAAAAGGAAACTGATACAACAATCTGACTAGGTCATCCCCAAAACAATCCCAGCTGACCGACATGTGTGTCGTGACTTCTCTTGCCAACCAGATCCACACGATAGGAAAAGTCTTTCTCACTGGAGCTAGGAGTCTACTCTATCGATCCTGAAAAATATAATGCAATTTTGGGTGAGTTTGCGAACTCAATGAGAAACCATCATCGATGGTTCACTCAATTCATGCATTACGCAGATAGCGTACATCATAATACAATAACACATTCAGAATACCATAAAGCAATTTACAGATTCTCATGCAATCACAGAACTCAGAAATTTCGCAAATCAGTTAACACAATTGTATCATGCACTCTTGCCTATTTCCCATTTACTGAATTCAATCCATCACAATGAGTATGCAATGCATATGTGACTCTTTCCCATTTTATTACAATGTTGTGACCGAGCGCTTAAACAGTGAACAGTATTCAGTAGACGCGTCTAGGGAGTAGGAGAGCCCTCTGGGTATGCACTAACTCCCTTCGAGCTCAAGGCTCTTTTCGAGTCGATGGCACTCAGTCACAAATATTATTATTATTATCCGTTCATGCATTTGTGTATGAAATGCAAAATGCCCAATATAATCACGGTCACATTGTCATTAAAACCCATTTATCACAATTCTTCCAAATCACATGGCAGTATAATCCGATTTATCAAAAGCAGACATATCGATCCTAATCATTCACATAAACACACAATTCTCATTCACAGACAGTTTACAGAGCATTTAACAATCAAAAATTGAGGAACCAACTAGGTTACTCACTTGTAACATCCGAAGCATCTTGCTGAAGTCCCAAAGAATATCGTGGAATGTCGATCCAACGGTGCCTCTATAACAGTCAAATAATTCCCCATTACTAAATACATAGTCAGAATAATTCAATGATGCACATGTCTTTAATAAAAGATGTACGATGCATGTTCATGACCTTCCCGGCACTATCTCTCAATTTCATTATCTTTCGCCTCAAAACCAACTTTTCACCCATTTCATCAAGAATGACACATTCGCTTTCAATATACTGACCTGGAACTTCACAAGTCTCATTTCCATTTTTCAGTTCCCTATGCCAAAACATATACACTAAACTAATCTCAAGAAAACCTCAAAACCAATTTCTTCGAATCTAGATCAAATTCACCTATCAAGACTCCGATAGCATTGAATTTAATTTCAGAAATCTCACAATAATACCCCAATTATCAAGACACTATCCTTAGGTTGAAATAGGAAACCTTACTCAACTTTCTTTCAATAATAGCGATCCTACTAATTTAAATTCGAACTTTCATTCTTCACATCAATTGTAGACCTCTATCTCTAGTTCATAAAAAATCAAGAATCATCTCAATTGGAGGTCTACGCCATTAGTTTTGCCACAAAGACTAAAATACCTCACTTCAGAAAAAAAAATGGAGCTCGCCGCGGCATGGGAGTAGCTCGTCGCGATGTACAGAAAGGGCTCGTCGCGGCGTAAAAACTCGAGTTCGTCGCGAAGTCGAAGGGAGCTCGCCGCAGCATAGCCTTTCGGGCTCACTGAGGCAACCTCCTCTGCGCTCACCGCGGTGAATTAACTTTAATTTATCGCGGCGAGGCCCTCTCGTGTGCCGCGGCAAAGACATAATTCCTCACCGCGTCGCGACGCAGGCACGCCGCGACTTGCCCTTCTTCTCCGACCAATAATCGCGTTTCTCCCTCTAAAATTAGTCATAACTCCATACAACTACCCTAGATCTTTCACATTTAAACCCATTAAGGCATTGCAACAACAATAAAACCACATTAAAGCTAATTTACTTACCAATCAAGCTCTCCAATCTTCAAATCTTCCGAAATCTTCTCCAACCGTAACAACCACGATTATCTCCCATAGCCACACAAAACATCATCATCTCTAAGATTTAAGCTTAGTCTTACACAAGGAAGAAGAAACAAGCAGCAAGCCAAAGATTAAGCAATGGTGAATAAGGAGGATCAAAAATCGTCGAAGGGAGAAGAGAAGGTATGCCCTAAGATGGAGAAATGAGTTTACTGCTAAAAGAATTTCGGTAACTCTCAAGGGTAACAGTCAAAACTAAAGGCGTAAGTCCTCAAATTCTTTTAAATCTCATTCACCTTTCAAAACAATTCTAGTCCAATTCGTCTTTAAATTCCAAGGGCTCGACATATCAAAATTCCTAAAATCATATATCTAATTTTTTCCATTGCCATTAAGCACTATTTCAATACCATTTAGTCAACCAAATCATCACTCAAAAATTTTCGGTCCGGACATAAACTCCCAAATTTCCAGAAAATTTTCTATGGGTCGCTATCAACTGACAATTTCTCTTAAGACATTCTAATTCAACTATTCAAACCTAATTATTCCATAATTCATAAACAAATCAAAATCAAACATAATTATCTCAAATTTCACAAATCATATCATATTCACAATTGAATGCCGGGAAATGTTATGAATGCATATACCAATATATGCATGTGCAAAATGACTTATTCCTCTAAAATTAGAGGCCAAAAGTATGCTTAATCAATAATATGCAATTAAAAAATCCTAAACTGACCCAATTTACCAATATAACCCTCCCATCGATGATGGGATGTTACAATTCTCCCCTCCTAATAAAAAATTTCGTCCTCGAAATTTCATACCTGTCTGATCGAAAAGATGAGGATACTGCCTCCTCATATGCTCCTCAGTCTCCCAAGTTCCTTCCTCAGTTGAGTGGTTCTTCCATAGGACTTTTACCACTGGAATCACCTTGTTTTTCAACTGCTTGACCCGCGATCCCACAATCTGAACCGGCTCCTCAATTTAACTCAAATTACTGGATACCTCAATCTCCTGAGCAGGAATCACATGGGTCGGATCTGATCGATACCGTCAGAGCATACTCACATGAAACACATCGTACAACTGGGACATCTCACTCGGCAATACCAATCTATAAGCCAATGGTCCTATCCTCTCGACAATCTCATATGGACCAATATACCGAGGGCTTAACTTGCCCTTCTTGCCAAATCTCAACACTCCTCTCCAAGGTGACACTTTGGAGACACTCGGAGAAAAACTCTGTCTCCCACACTATACTCCATTTCTCACCGATGCTGATCCACATAACTCTTCTGTCTATCCTGAGCCACCTTGATGCGACTCCGAATCAGTTTCACCTTATCCACAGTATCCTGAATCAACTCAGGACCCTCAATCCTCCTCTGTTGGGACCCGACCTGTAGACCGGACCCCAACTGTTGGATCCGAGACCCAACTACATGGAACTTACACTTATCACACTTGCTTTGATACCATAGATGTCGGATCTCGTGACCCAACTGTTTAACTATCGTACTCCTGAAACCTTGTTCTTACGACATTGCAGTGTTATAAGTTGTTGTTCCACAAAAGTGATGAGCGCACACTTCCTAAACATCATAATCACATATTGACTTATTCATAACAAATATAGCTTAAAGTCTCAAGTTCGCATAGAGGCAAGAATCACCTCAATCGGGGTTATATAACTCAAGATATGATTCAAATACCCAAAGGTGTTCATACCTGAAACATGCTCTCCCAACTGGCCTCTCACTTCTTTTAATGATAACTTTCTCAATTTGACTCCAATTGATACCAAATTTTATGGAGTGGAAGATATATGTCTTATGAATCCAAGGGTTCAAGACTCACCTCATTTGGAGGTCGTATGAGGGATTTATGCCCAAAACAATAGACCATGCTCACTTCCAAAATCGAAATGAAACTCTTTTGGCGCGATTACCATAAATGTTAATCTAAAGGTCGGATCATGTTCGTTCTTTCACCATTTGAAAGTAGACATCTATATCTACAACTCTTATTAAGACCACAAAACCAAATTCGGCCTCTAACAAAGTCCAATTTGCCCATTTTCCTGTAGCTTCCAGTTTAACGGACAGGTACGGGTGACAGGGTCCTAAATGGCTCGCAAATGTCCGTTAAACGGACATGCAAGTCCGTTTAACGGACATGGGCAGGGGAAGGGGTGATTTGGCACCTGAGGCTGTCCGTTTAACAGACATTCGTGTCCGTTTAACGGACACGACTTCTTACAAAACTTCAAAGCCTCTTTCTTCAAAACCACCTAAAACTATCATCTTTCAACACTCATAACTTCTTACCCCTAGCTCCAATATGTGCATACTATACCTTCATGAAAAGATAACGAGATAAAATACAAATCTCATGAAGGATGATAAAGCTAACTCCCTCATTAATCAAGGTAAAAACTTACTCAAAGATCACTGCTCAATCAAGACCAATGAAACAAGAAACTTGCGGCATGAATAGGATCGAATGTGTTCTAATCCTCATAACTTTTAACCCTAACTCCAAATGAGACAAACGATATACCATTGGAAAGCTCTAAACTTCTACTACAATTGTCAAGAAGATCTCTCAATTCAATTCAAACATTAAACCGGTCTAAAATCAAATGGAAGTTGCTGCACAATTTTTGAGAAAATTGGACAACACCTCCCCTATTTTATTCCTAACCCAAATCTTCAATCTAAGGCTACAACCTGCATGAAACTCAATACTCAACCTCATTCAACATGTTTCAATTCTAAGGTATCTCCCAATACCATTTAAAGCAACAACCACACTCTTAATCATCTAATCATGTCTAAACTATAACAATGATGCAATTGTCTTAAACATACATGGATTTCTCAAAATACATTAAAACTTAACATTCTTGCATTCATATGAAATCATAAGTTATTACAAAGCTTTAGAGGGCATTTCAAACCCTTTTACAACATGATTCAAAATACATTTCCAAAATGCTACTGTTTTCTTGAAATGCATCTAAAGCATTGGTTACAATAAAATGACTTGAATTTCATCAAAAACAAAATCTTGGAGTATGCCTTTTTATGCTCGTTCCTCGAAATCGCGCTCTTCACCTGGAGATGGGATGGGAAGGTGGGGGTGAGCTTTCGCTCGTGGGTAACACGTTTATATTTAGGCTAATAAGCTACACTTCTTCATTAATCATACTTTTAGCACTTTGTATAGAAATCATACAATCATGCATTTCATGCAATTTATCAATCTCAAAACACAATGTTCATGCTCCATGTAATTCTCATTCTTGCAAATATATGCTTAACATGTAACACATAGCTGATGGTTCGAAAAGTCCACGGGTTACTGATGAGCTACACAAGTGTAGTCATATGCTGAGGAGTCCAAAAAGGAACATCCTATGCCACTATCGGGCAGCCGGGAGAAGGCTATACTGGTCAACGTGCACGTGACTTTGCTGGTAGACTTAACTAACCCATATAACACTGAATTTCATGCATAAAAACTGGACTTGTCTTGTCTGCTAGCTGATTTTTTGAAAATGGATTTTCATGCATCCATAAAGCTGATTATGCTTAAAGCACATTTCATGCTGTCACTAACATTCATGCTCATTTAATTCATGGCAAGTTCACGCAATATCATGTACTGCTAAAATTCCCATTTAATGACAATCATAGACAATCAATGCTCATTTTCAAACAATGTCAAGAACTCAATACACAATTAATGCTCATTCTCAAAGTAGTTGGAAACATTAATTTCATTAGTTAAATTAGCATTCAATACTTACTAACATAAAGATAAAAGTGAAACCCACCTTATACTTGCTAAATCCTTGCTAAATGGAGCTCTTCCTCTTGCTATTCTCCTTTCTCTTGCTCTTCTTCAAGAGAAAATAAAAACCCAAATCAACACAAATCCAATAGAAATTCTATAAAACCTCTTTCATGAAATTAGCTTGAGAATCACTAAACCCACTTGATTCTTAAACCTTCTACACCAAAACCCAACTAAAAACCAACTCTTAAAAACATAACTTACCTTAGATCTTGACTCAACCCAAGAGTTTCTTGGCTCAAAAGGTAGCTTAGCTTCTCCTCTTCACTTTTTCTTCTTGCACTTTCTTCAAACACTCTCTAAATCTCATGGAAAATCAAACCCTAACCAAGCCCTTCTTCTTTTCTCCTCCTTTCTTTCCTCTTGCCCGAAACTTCTCCCTCTTCTCCTCTTAATTTCGTAAACTTCAACTCTTTTCCTACTAACTCATTTCTTTCATTCTCTTTTTATACTCCTTACTCACTTAAGCCCAAGGCCTAAAGCCCATTCACTTATTCTTCCTTCCTCTTCCTCCTTATTTCCTCCTTATTCTACAACTTACTTAGGCCCACTCATCTTTAAGCCCACTTTATCTTTCCTACCTCATTAAAGCCCAACTAACTCATTTAATTTCATTAATTCTTCACCTAACTCATTAATGCTATCATACATTAATTAATCTCAATTTAATTTATGCTAAGTTAACTTACTCAATTTATGTCATATGCTATTTAATGCTATCATATTTAATTACTATCATCTCAAATAATGCTAACTCAATTACTTGATTAGTCTAATCATGCTTAACTTAAAAAAAAACATTTTGGGGCTAACATCCTCACACCCTCTTCATCTCAATATAGAGGCGATCGGCACTGTCGCCCATACAAAGCCTCATACGGTGCCATCCCAATACTACTGTGATAATGATTGTTGTATGCAAACTCAATCAGGGTCAAATACTGATCCCATGCTCCTCTGAACTCTAATACACAAGCCCGAAGCATATACTTAGCAGTCTTAGTCGTCCTCTCACTCTGCCCATCAGTTTGAGGATGAAAAGCTGTATTGAAGTTCAACCTAGTACCCATAGCAGTCTGCAGGCTCTTCCAGAACCTCGAAGTAAATCTAGGATCCCTTTCTGAGACTATAGACACCGGGACCCCATATAGTCGCACAATCTCTGCCACATACTTCTGGGCCAACTGATCGAGAGTATTGTTCTCCCTTACTGGCAAGAAGTGGGCCGATTTAGTCAACCGGTCCACTATGACCCAGATAGCATCATGCTGCTTCGGCGTCCTAGGCAGCCCCATAATGAAATCCATGGTAATCCGTTCCTATTTCCACTCCGGAATGGGCAACAAATGTAATTTCCCTACTGGAGCCTAGTGCTCAGCCTTTACTTGCTGGCATGTCAAACATCTAGAAACATACTCTACCACCTGCCTCTTCATGCCAGGCCACTAGAAATGTGGCTTAAGAGTATTATACATCTTGGTAGAACCAGGATGCATAGCATAGGTGGCCATGTGCGCTTCCTCTAGAATCTCACGCCTCAGATCATCCACATCGGGCACACACAGTCTCTGACCCATCCATAAAGTCCCATCTCTCAACTCAAAATCAGAATCCCGATCAGATCTCGCTCTCTCAATCAGTCTCACCAAGGCAGGATCCTCGTCCTGAACTCGTCTGATCCTGTCATGCAGCAACGGCCTAAACCTCAGAGTGGCTATCAAAGCCCCATCCTGATCCAAATCTATCTGCACATTCAGAGCTCTCAACTGAATCAAACTAGGCAATCTCTCAATCTGAATCTGAGCTGCACTGATGTGAGACCTCCTGCTCAATGCATCTGCCACCACATTAGCCTTCTCTGGGTGGTACTCAATCGGACAATCATAGTCCTTAAGCAGCTCTATCCATCTCCTCTGTCTCAGATTCAACTCTCTCTGACTCAACAGATATCTCAAGCTCTTGTGATCAGTAAAAATCTAGAATGTCTCATCATATAAATAATGTCTTCAAATCTTCAGGGCAAACACAACTGCAGCTAACTCCAAATCATACACTGGATAATTTGCCTCATGAGATCTCAACTGTCTCGAGGCATAAGCTATCACTCTTCCATGCTGCATCAGAACGCATCCCAATCCCTGATGCGAAGCATCGCTATATACCTTATAGCCTCCAGTCCCAGATGGAATACTTAACACCAGTGCAGTAGTCAACCGATGTTTCAGCTCCTCAAAGCTCTCCTGGCACTCCTCAGTCCATCTGAACGGTACATTTTTCCTCAGAAGTTTTGTCGAGAAATTTGAGATCACGAGAACCCTCGACAAACCTCTGGTAATAACCGGCCAATCCTAGGAAACTTCGAACCTCAGACACATTCCTAGGAGCCTCCCAATTCAACACTACCTCAATCTTGTGAGGATGCACCTGAATACCCTCACCAGTCACAATGTGCCCCAGAAATACCACCTCATCCAGCCAAAATTCACATTTATTGAATTTGGCATACAACTGCTTTTCTCTCATGATCTGCAAAACTATCCTTAAATGCTCAGCGTGCTCCTGTCTACTCCTCGAATACACCAATATGTCATCATTGAATACTATCAAGAAATGATCCAGGTAGGGCTGAAAAACCTTATTCATCAAGGCCATAAAACTGTCAGGGCATTAGTCAACCCAAACGGCATCACTAGGAACTCGAAATGTCCATACCTGCTCCTAAAAGCACTCTTAGGCACATCGGCCTCTACTATCTTCAACTGATAATAACCAGATCGCAGATCCAACTTAGTGAACACCTGAGCCCCCTGCAACTGATCAAACAAATCATCGATCCTAGGCAGTGGATACTTATTCTTCACTATCACCCGATTCATTTGCCTATAGTCGATGCACAGTCTCAAAATCCCATCCTTCTTCTTCACAAACAGAACTGGAGCTCCCCACGGCGAAACACTAGGCCTGATAAATCCCTTATCCAGAAGTTCTTGCAGCTGAGCCTTAAGCTCCCTCAGTTCCACCGGTGCCATCCTATATGGAGGTATGGATATAGGAGCGGTACCTGGAACGTGGTCAATCATGAACTCCGTCTCCCGATCTGACGGTAAACTCGGTAACTCATCGGGGAACACATCCAGGAATTCCCTAACCACGGGAATATCCCGCTGCCTCTGCCCGACTCTAGTATCAATAACGTGGGCCAAATAGGCCCCACATCCTCCCTGCATCAACCTCAGGGCACTCAAAAAAGAAATCATGCGGGCATCGCCTTTGCGACTAACTCCTCGAATATCGCTTCTAGTCGACCAAGAGACTCAATACGACCTCCTTGGTATAGCAGTCCATGACGCCCTATGTGCGATAAGCGGTTACCCATCCCAAAATCGATCAATCTCGCAGAGGCAAAACAATCAAATGCACGACTCAATATCGCCGATCAATCTGAATCGGGCACCCCTTGCAGACCTCTCCCAATACAATCGTACTATCTAGAGGTGTACTCACCTCTAGCCCATACTGTAATCTCTCCCTATCCCCATGTAGTCTACATGTCAAATGCGGTGTAATAAAAGAATGCGTGGATCCAGGATCCAACAATGCATAAGCCTCAAAATCAGAAATCAGAAGCGTACCCGCTATCACATCTGGGGAATCTTGAGCCTCCTTCCGAGTCATGGCATAGACTCTAGCCTGGGACTGCTGTCGGCTGCTCAGTCCCTTTGTCCTCACAACGGACCCCTCAGCTCGACTTCGGCCTCTACCTCGGCCCCTCAGTCCAGATCCACCTTCCCGACTCTGTTGTACTGTGGTGTTACTACCAGATCTCCCAGTCATAGAGGACTGAGCTCCCACAATAGCTGGATAGTCCCTGATCTGATGCTCCATGGAGCCGCACCTGAGGTAAGCTCCAGTCAGCCACCGAAACTCCCCACAGTGTATCCTCTCACAATGCTCACACACTAGAGGAAGTTGCCCTGAACCTCTTCCACTACCACTGCCAGTCTGTACAAATCTTTCTCTCTGCCTAAAACCAGAATGTCTAGATCCTCCCGGAGACCTGAAGGTCCTGCTTTGGCGTTTACTGAAACTCCTGCCAGAATTGCCCTGGCTATCACTCACTCTCTTTCCTCTGGAACCCATCTCAGTCTGGCTCTATCTCATTAGCAGCTCCACTCGCACTGCAGCAGCCCTCAACTAAATAAAAGTGCCCATGTCTTATCGGGCTAGTCGGGTACGGATCTCCATATTGAGGCCATTCTCGAACCTCCGGCACTTATCAGCCTCAGTAGGGATCATAACAGTGGCGTAATCCATCAGCTCATTAAATTTTGCTTCAACTCCAGAAATTCCTACATCTTCATATCCAGGTAGACCTTGGGCATGTAATTATCCCCGAAAGCCCTCAAAAAGTCATCCTAAGTCAATAAGCAAGGCCTGGTGGTACTGCCAGGAATAGTCTTCCACCACTTATAAGCTAGCCCCTGCAGGAGAGAAACTGCGTAATCGAAACGCTCATCAGAGTCGCAGTCCATCTGGTCGAGGACTCTCTCAGTCCTTTCCAGCCATCCCTCAGCCTTAGTGGGGTCTGTGCTGCCATAGAAGTCTATAGCCCCCTGCTTACGCAGCAAACCATATCTCCTCTCCCGTCTCACGGGAACTCTAGGAGGTAACTCCTTAGAACGAGGCATAGAGGACTCCCTACTAGCTCTTACTGATCCTTAGTCAACTGGTTGATCTATCTGATCCCCGAGAACGGATGACCTAAAACAAAACAAGAATTCTGATCAATTTCTGCTTTTCTCACTGAAATTCAAGCCTAGTTATGCACTATGCCCAACAGATGCCAACCATGCTCTGATACCACCTAAATGTAGCGCCCCCTTACTGTAGAGTATACACCGGGACACCCGTGGGTCATCCCGATACATATCCTACAATAAGGGAGGGCTACGAGAAAACGGTCACTACTTACTCTCATGGCATCAAAATCATAAAACCATATTATAAAGATCACTATGTTTTATAATCCAAAAGCTTCTTCATTTCATTTCATGTAAACAAAAGTTCACATGACTATCAGTTTTCCACTGTCTATATACAATACTAAAAAAGGAAACTGATATAAAAATCTGACTAAGTCTTCCCCAAAATAATCCCAGCTGACCGACCTGTGTGTCATGACTTCTCTTGCCAACCAGATCCACACGACAGGAAAAGTCTTTCTCACTGGAGCTAGGAGTCTACTCTATCGATCCTGAAAAATATAATGCAATTTTGGGTGAGTTTGCGAACTCAATGAGAAACCATCATCGATGGTTCACTCAATTCATGCATTACGCAGATAGCGTACAACATAGTACAATAACACATTCAGAATACCATAAAGCAATTTACAGATTCTCATGCAATCACAGAACTCAGAAATTTCGCAAATCAGTTAACACAATTGTATCATGCACTCTTGCCTATTTCCCATTCACTGAATTCAATCCATCACAATGAGTATGCAATGCATATGTGACTCTTTCCTATTTTATTACAGTGTTGTGATCGAGCGCTTAAACAGTGAACATTATTCAGTAGACGCGTCTAGGGAGTAGGAGAGCCCTCTGGGTATGCACTAACTCCCTTCGAGTTTAAGGCTCTTTTTAGTATCAGTGGCGATTCAGGTCACAAATATTATTATTATTATCCATTCATGCATTTGTGTATGAAATGCAAAATGGCCAATATAATCATAGTCACATTGTCATTAAAACCCATTTATCACAATTCTTCCAAATCACATGGCATTCGAATCCGATTTATCAAAAGCAGACATATCGATCCTAATCATTCACATAAACACATAATTCTCATTCACAGACAGTTTACAGAGCAATTAACAATCAAAAATTGAGGAACCAACTAGGTTACTCACTTGTAACTTCCGAGCTACTGCCTGGAAGTCCCAGCAATATCCGTGAAATGTCGATCCAACGGTGCCTCTATAACAGTCAAATAATTCCCCATTACTAAATACATAGTCAGAACAATTCAATGATGCATATGTCTTTAATAAAAGATGTACGATGCATGTTCATGACCTTCCCAACGCTATCTCTCAATTTCATTATCTTTCACCTCAAAACCAACTTTTCACCCATTTCATCAAAAATGACACATTCGCTTTCAATATACTGACCTGGAATTTCACAAGTCTCATTTCCATTTTTCAGTTCCCTATGCCAAAACATATAAACTAAACTAATCTCAAGAAAACCTCAAAACCAATTTCATCTTGAACTAGATCAAATTCACCTATTGAAGACTCTGATAGCACTGAATTTAATTTCAGAAATCTCACAATCATACCCCAATTATCAAGAAACTATCCTTAGGTTGAAATAGGAAACCTTACTCAAATTTCTTTCAATAATAGCGATCCTACTAATTTAAATTCGAACTTTCATTCTTCACATCAATTGTAGACCTCTATCTCTAGTTCATAAAAAATCAAGAATCACCTCAATTGGAGGTCTACGCCATTAGTTATGCCACAAAGACTAAGATGGAGAAGGTATGCCCTAAGATGGAGAAATGAGTTTACTGCTAAAAGAATTTCGGTAACTCTCAAGGGTAATAGTCAAAACTAAAGGCCTAAGTCCTCAAATTCTTTTAAATCTCATTCACCTTTCAAAACAATTCTAGTCCAATTCGTCTTTAAATTCCAATGGCTCGACATATCAAAATTCCTAAAATCAAATATCTAATTTTTTTCCATTGCCATTAAACAGTCATTTCAGTACCATTTAGTCAACCAGTCCATCACTCAAAAATTTTCGGTCCAGACATAAACTCCCAAATTTCCAGAAAATTTCCTATGGGTCGCTATCAACTGACAATTTCTCGTAAGACATTCTAATTCAACTATTCAAACCTAATTATTCCATAATTCATAAACAAATCAAAATCAAACATAATTATCTCAAATTTCGCAAATCATATCATATTCACAATTGAATGTCGAGAAATGTCATGAATGCATGTACTAATATGTGCATGTGCAAAATGACTTATTCCTCTAAAATTAGAGGCCAAAAGTATGCTCAATCAATAATATGCAATAAAAAAATCCTAAACCGACCCAATTTACCGATATAACCCTCCCATCGGTGATGGGATGTTACACTATCACAGTATTGTAGGAGCACTTTAGTACCTGTAAAACACCAGACCAAAGATAAGCTTCATTGTAAATAAACTAAGCTAGCTCTTAGCAAATCATCTCAATACTCATTGTATTTAGAGTAAACAATTATTACGTTACTTGAAAGGAACTTCAATTATGGGATTGCATTTTCGTCCTTCATTTACACTTCTGGACCTTGAAGCCTTCACTAATTTCAATTGGGCTAGCTCTCTAGATGACAGGAAGTCTACCACTAGTGGTTGTGGCTTCTTAGGGGGAACGTTGTCTTCTGGACCTCCAAGAAGCAATCCTTAGTAGCTCGATCAAATACTGAAGTTGAATACCGAGTTCTCTCGTAAGTGTCCATTGACCTTTTGTGGTTCACATCATTACTCTCTAAGCTGGGGTTTCCTCTTCCTCACAAACTGACTTTGTGGTGCAACAATAATGGAGCTTGATTACTAGCTCAAAATTCAATATTTCACTCATGGACAAAACACATAGAGGTAGATGTGCATTTCCCCAAGGATAAGGTGGAAAAATGGATCTTTGGAAATCAAGTATGTGAATACTACATAGCAGCTTATTGATATTCTCACGAGGCCTCTCACTTCAACAAGATTCAAACTTTTGGTTTCCAAACTAAACCTAGTTGAGAGTCCTAGGATTTGTTTGAGTGGGGCTATAAGACAAAAAGGCATAAAGGGCCCGGACTTAGATTCAGGTCAGTTTTATACTCTGAGCCAAAAATACAAAATGAAGCCCAACCATCATCAGATAAAATTGATGTTTCAGGAAATACAAGGAGACACCTGCAGCTAGCGAATTATTCACCTCAATTGATTGCCAGCACCCAACATAGCTAATATGAGTTGTCTTACTTTCTGTTTTATCATAATTCATCACAACTGTTGATTTATTTATGTTATTATTGTATGATTCAAATTCATTGTCCAAGAGTATATAAACAATCATGGAGATGAAATAAAATAACAATTCCTTTCATTAATGTTTTTAGTTATTATGTCATTGTTTCAATTCATACCTCATGCAACCATATTTATTTCTATATATGCATACCCATCGTTCATTTCATAAATCAATAGCACAATTCATGTACAAACATGTAGCACTTTCTTAATGCAATTAACAAAACAATAAATGCATATGAATAAAGTAGTTGAAAATTCACTTATTTCCATTTCTTGAAAGAAACATTAATGGCTTATTATTCAATTATAAAAATGTAAACCACCTTAAATTCCTTGCTTATAACTTGCTCAAATGTGTCTCTCCTCTTGCTCCTCTTGCCTTTCTTGATTTCCTTAACATAAGCAAAAATCCTAATTCAATAGGGTTGCAAAATTGAAAACTCACAAAGCACATTCACTAAAATTGTTTCTACAACACTTAAAGCTATGCATTTCCTAAACTTCATGAACCCCTTCCAAAAATCCAAAAGATTAAGTAAGACCTTACCTTGAATCTTCACCAAATGAAGAGATTATTAGCTCAAAAGGAAGCCCTTATCTTCCACTACCTTTTTTCCTTCCTGTACAACCTAAAAATCTCTGTAGAAAGTTTAGAAAAGATGAAACCTTAGCTCAAAACTTTTCTTTTCTCTCAAACCACTGAAACCTTACTTCTTCACTTCTTATTTTCGTATTTTCTCTTCTTCGTTCTCTATTTTCATTTTTTCTTCCTTGTCAAGAGCAAGACACATTTCCCTTTTCCCATTTTACCCTTAATGAGTGTCAAAAGCCCATTTTGCCCTTCATTTATGCCTTATGTCTTTTAATGCTTAAATGGCCTACCAAAAATGCCCTTGTACATCCTTATTACCTTAACACTTTAATTCCATTAACCCATGCCATAAATTCTGATAACTTTGACATAATGATTGACTCCAAAAATTTATCTATCAAAATCTCATAATTAATCTAAATCATGTTTATTCATCAAGAAAAATTCGGAAGCCAACATCATTGACCTATCCATAAAACTGGAAATTAATTTGTAGGATGTTCTATAGCGCCCCCTTACCATAGGGTACACACCGGGATGCCCGTGGGTCGTACCGACGCATATCTCATAGCAAGGAAGTGCTACCGCTCGCAACTATCACTAAATACTTGCATGGCATCAATACAATTAAACCGCATTATGAAAATCACTAAAATTTAAAACCACAATAATACTGTTTCATTTCATAATATCAATCCAAAATATAGACAAATCTATCAGTCCCCTAAAGTCTCAATACAATAACCCAAAAAGGAAACTGATAAAACGCTCATACTAGGTCATCCTCAAAATCGCCCCAGGTGACCGAATTGTGCCATCGCTTCACTTGACCAAGTACTTGCACACAGAAAACGCCTATCTCGGGAGCTAGAAACCTACTAACGCTGCCCTGAAAAATATTAGCAATGTTGGGTGAGTTTGCGAACTCAATGAGAAACCATCATCGATGGTTCACCCAACTCATGCATATACACATAATATATCGCATAATACACTTTGACGCATTTTAGAACACTGTACACAATTTATACATTTATACGATCACATAGCTCAAACTTGTCACATCACAATTGTCATACATCACACACATTCTCAATTTCACTACACAGTCAGATGCATAATGGATGCAAATTCTCCTTTTATGTTATTGTTGTGACTAAGCGTTAACACTTTCCCCATTCAGGCACTTTTCACAATGATCACATTTTCGGCAAGTAGGAGAGCCCTCAGGGTATACACTACTGCCCACTCATATTAGGGATAGGAGAGCCCTCTGGGTATGCACTATTTCTCTTTTTTTGGCCTTAGGCTCATTCACTGATAATCGAGCTTAAAGCTCTGCACACTAAATGCTTCAGTCACAACTGTTTAGTTACCACTTATAATCATGCTTGGCATGCACTAACACTTGTACAATCACTAGCACACATATATATATCACTTCACTCGTTGTCACGATCAGAAAACTCACTCATAATTCTATACACTGATTCGCAATCACAAGTATTCACATTTGTATCACTCACATTGGAAATAAATTCACACATTCACAACACATATTATCACACAAAGACCGAGGAACCAACTAGGTTACTCACCTGTAACTTCCGAGCTACTGCCTGGAAGTCCCAGTAATATCCGTGGACTGACGATCCAATGGCGCTTCAATAACAATTCAAACGCATTCTCATCACTATATGCTCAATCAATTAAATTCACTAATGCACATGTCTTAATTCAAAATTATATGATGCATGATCATGATTCCCCAGCACTCTGACCCAATTCCGCTCTCTCGCTTCACAACCAAAATTTACTATTTACTAGGTCAATAATATCCATTGATTCACAAATCTCTCATTTAACTCTAATTATACTTCAATTGTTAAAACATAACTCTTAGGTCACGATAGGAACCATAATTAGCTCTCTTTCTATGATTGAGAACTCGCTAATAACATTCAAACTCTTATCATTAACCTCACTCACAGACCTCTTTCTCTAGTTCATAACAACTCCAGAATCACCTCAATTGGAGGTCTATACCATAAAATATACCCTAAAAACCAACTCACTTCACTTCAGAAAATCGCCGCTCGTCGCGACCAAAGAACCCACGTCGCGGTGAGAATCGGCTGGCTCGTCGCGACGAGAACTTAATTCGCTCGTCGCGACGAAGCGGTCCGCTCGTCGCGGCGAGGCCAGACGCAAACGTCGCGACGTGCGCACGCTCTTCGTCTTCTCCAAATGATTTTTCCGCCATTAATACACTTAAAACCTCCATTAAACACATTAAATATCATAAATGCCATAAATAACCATAAATACAACATTAAAACACAATAAACTTACCAATCGAAGCCCAAGACCAAAAACCCTAAAATCTCCCAAACTCTTTCATCCTCTAACACCAACGATTTTCTTCCAAAGCCAAGCCAACCAACACAACTCCAAGCTTCTAGCAACTCTCCAACCACAAGGAAAAGGAAGCAAGCAAAATCTCCTAGGAAAGAGGATCACGACACCCACGAGAAGAGGAAGAAGATTTGAGCCCTAGAGAAATGTCTTCCAATTTCAAACATAATGTATTTATATATATAGGGCTGAATTAAACCTATAGATCATAGTCCCCAAATTCATTCAATCTCAGTCTCTAAATTTCAATGGCTCATCTCAATAATTCTTAAACTCACAATCTAACTTTTCCAAGCCATTTACCACTCACTTTCGGAACCGGAATCACAATCATCAGTCTCTAAGCATTTTCTCGGTCCGGACACATAAGTCTAGAAATTCTAGAAAAATTCTCATAATTCCTAAAAAAATGTAAAGCACTCGATCTCATACTCAATTTCAATTTTCCAATTCTCTAAAATTCAATTCTCACTCTAATTCCACTATTCCACTCAAATTATCCCTAATTTCACTTTAAATCAAATCTAACTCAATTTTCTCAAAATTCACAATTCAACTCATAAACACAATTTAAATGTTGGAACAATCATGAATGCATGTCACTATGTATATGCATGTGCAAAATGATCTATCTCAGAGGTCACAAAACACTCGATCACTATATATGCAATCACAACACTACCCGTACCAATATGCTCATCGCATCGGTAACGGGATGTTACAATTCTCCCCTCCTAAATAAAAATTTCATCCCAAAATTTCATACTTGACTGGTCGAATAGATGAGGGTACTGCCTCCTCATGTGCTCCTCAGTCTTCCAAGTTGCTTCCTCTGATGAGTGGTTTTTCCATAGGACTTTCACCAATGGAATCACCCTGTTCCTCAATTGCTTGACCCGAGATCCGATAATCTGCACTGGCTCCTCAACATAACTCAGATCACTAACTATCTCAATCTCTTGAGCTGGAATCACATGAGTCGGGTCTGAGCGGTATCTCCGGAGCATACTCACGTGAAACACATCATGCAACTGGGACATCTCACTCGACAAAGCCAATCTATAGGCCAACGGTCCAATCCTCTCAGTAATCTCATACGGACCGACATACCGAGGACTTAACTTGCCCTTACGGCCAAATCTCAGCACTCCTCTCCAAGGTGACACTTGAGGAATACTCTATCACCCACATCAGATCCATCTCACGCCGATCGCCGATCCACATAACTCTTTCTGTTTATCCTGAGTCGCTTGATGCGACTTCAATCAATCTCACTTTATCCATCAGATCTGGATCACCAGGGCCTCAAGCATCCTCACACCCTCTTCATCCCAAAGAAAGAGGTGATCTACACGGTCTCCCATACAAGGCCTCATATGGTGCCATACCGATACTGCTCTTGTTGGGTCCGAGATTTGGTACCGAGGTAAACGGGCCCCGCATACCCCCGCGGCCCACACAATTGGTACTGTCCTCTTTGGTCAGGGGAATCCCTCTCCAGGATTCAACACAAGACCTCAAGGTTTTATAGCTTCCACACTGCCTCTTACCATTTGGCTAACAGCGAATGGTAAGAAAGCATGACAAAGCTTCGTTTAAATGGTCTTGAATATTGCGTTGCCTCGTAATTCGGACCCAACATAAAAGGCACCTTTTATGTTGGGTCCGGATTTGGTATCGAGGCAACGGCCCCAGATACCCTCAAGATACCCCCGCGGCCCACACAATTGGTACTGTCCTCTTTGGTCAGGGGAATCCCTCTCCAGGATTCGAACACAAGACCTCAAGGTTTTATAGCTTCCACATACTCGCCTCTTACCATTTGGCTATATGAGTGGATCACATGTTGGGACCCGATCCGGAAACCAGATCCCAACCGGAAAACGAAGGAACAAAGCGGATTCAAATCGAATAAATTGAATCACAACATGCGAAACAAATACGAAGGTATCGAATCAAAACGAATCGAATACAAATCGAATCGAAACCAATTTCCGATACGTAACAAAACGGTTTACATCCATGAACAAATATCAAAGAAAGCGTTTGATTGAAACCTTAAGACTATCACCAAAACTAATCCAATCCAAATCGGTATATCTTTTTTTTTCTTTCATTTTCATTCCATCTCTTGTAAGTGACTTCAATATCCTCAATCCAATAACATTCACATACAATCGCACTATCCCACGCCTAACACCCGCTCATTCACATTTCTCCATATACAAGTCATGCTTATATATCAGTTGAACATACACAAGTTATATAACATATCCATGTGCAATACCATAACTCAATAGCCTCATCCAAACCTCATAAATTCAATTACGACTTATACACCATTTCATAAATTAAAGCTCTATACAAATCATAGTGGCATTTTCAAGCCTTATACATTTCCCATAACCCTAAACCAAAGTACACAATACACAACAATTCCAGACTTTCAAGAACCATCTCACTTAACAATAATACAATATAAACACATGCAAACAGAAATCTTCATTTTCTTTCACCGATCTTCTTCTCATCACCGTGGATGGGAATGAAGAGGGTGAGCTTCTGACCTCAGGTAACAGTTTATAACGAATATATATAAGCAAAATCCTTGAAATTCTTTTTCTTTTCTGGTCTTAGAAAACATTTCTTTGAAATCCGTAAAGCACATTTTCAAAAGGTTCTTTTCCTCATTGAGCTAAAATCTCCATTTGCAAAACATATGATTTTTAGGCTTTCACCATAAACTCATAAGTTTATAAACGTGAATGCATCAACTTGACAATTCATAGATGCAATGTCATATCACATATGCAATGCACACAAATGGCTCGAGAGTTCAGAAAACACGACGGATAAACCAAGTTTATACCGTAAACACAACGAGTTCGATTTTGATCTCGAGGCCACAAGCGCAGCCGGAGAAGGCTATAATTTTTCATACGTCGACGTGCACGTGACTCCATCCGTAACTCTCTTACCCAAACAAAGCACATATCATGCTCAAATTAATTAATCGAATACTCTTTTACGAATATACACAATGCCATGAAATCTTCCGAGGCATAACACAATGTATGTTGCAATTCATCCAAAGTCCATGTATTGAATCAAAAGTGATTTTTCAAAACATTCATACAATGATGCAACATTTATGATGCAATCGAAATTAGAAAATCTCTTTATTTAAAGAAAGCAGTAGTGGCTTATAAATTCAAATTATAAACACATTACCCACCTCGAATCGATGCTAGAAACTTGTTCCTCGCTCCAATTTGTCTATTGACTCCTTCTTTCTTCCAATTTAACTTTACCTAAAGCAATCCCACACAAATTCAATATCATAATTAACTTAATCCTCAAATTGAACTTAGAAACACTAATCCCTTATATATTCAAGCTTTTTAAATCACAAATTTCCAAAATCCCCAAATTCTAAATTTGGGCATAAATCCTAATTAATTTCCATCCAAAATTAAACCCATAATACTTAGCAATCAACAAAATTAACTTCATACTCCACAAACCCATTCCCTTTTCCATGATTCTAAACCAAAACTCTTCCAAAATTCACAAATCAAAATTTTGGGTCTTACCTCATCCTTCACCATTTTCGGATGCATCTTGGTTTGGAAGGAAGCTTTCATCATCTTCCATCCTTTTTCCCTTGAAACAGCTCAAAATCCCCTTGAGATCTCCCAAAAATCGAAAACCCTATGCTTTCCCTCTATTTCTCTTTCATTTTCTCTCATCCGAAAGTGCTCTCCCTTCTCTCTTCTTTCTCTTATTTCTTTTAAGTCTTTTGGGCAATAATCATGATTCTCCTCCAAACAACTACGTCCCCCTTGCTTTTATAGTGCCAGGTCAATTAATGAATAAGGAATGACCCATAAGCCCCTCCATTTAAGCCTATAAACTTAACCCTTTAAGTAAACTTCCAAAATTGCCCCTTCATTGGTCTTTAAAACTGACATCTTGTATGATTATTTCGATCAGGTAAATGAAGCCATTTGACAAAACTTTCTTCTAGGGAAATGTTCCTCTATGTCTTACGAATCCAACCCTTCAAGAATCAGATCAATCGGAGCTCTATAACTCAAGATATCTCCAAAATACTGAAGTCTGTTCTTCAGACTCGAGGCTGAACATTACACCTAACTTCCGACCCGAATTTGGAAGTTTTAGAGGCTACATTGTTGATCGGCTCCTTCATAACATTTGTAGCCCCATGTCTCTATTTTCATTTGAAAAAAGAATCAAATCGATCGGAGCTCTACCGATCAAGATATCTCTAAAATACTGAACACTGTTCAAACTTTTATAACCGATCAGTTCACGAAAATCCGAGCTATCTTTCTCCATTTAATTCCAAAACTGATCTATTAGTATGAAAAGATAGAAAAATGTCTTAAGAATCCAACGCTTCAAAAATCGACTCAATCGGAGGTCTACACAAAAAGTTATGGCCAAAAGAAGGCAGAGGGGTCAAAAATACAAAAGCAGACGATGATGTCAGCACAGATGCAAAATTAAATGCGTGGACGCGTCAAGATAGACGCAAAATTGCCTCTCGTGGTGACGTCAACACAGACGCAAAATTTCGTCTGTGATGACGTCAGCATAGACGCAAATTCGTCTGCGATGACGTCAGCACAGACGCAAAATTTCGTCTGACCCCCTTCTCCAGAACATCCACACTTAGAAATATCATAACTTTCTACTCAGAACTCCAAATTAGACACGGTTTGATTCGTTGGAAAGCTAAGAGAAAAATCTACAACTTTCCAGAAGGAAATTGTGCCAAAATCTATCTTTATCAATTCCAAAATTGCCCCTATATTCAGAAGATAAGACTTTCATTCCTGCACCAACACTGCACCCAATTCTTAACTTCATGACAATATTTGAGACTCTTAGGCACATAATTGAAATTCGATGTCTTCTCACAAAATGTAGCCATATGTCTCTAGTTTAATCCAAATTAAGAATCATCTCGTTTGGATTACTAGAGAAAACGTTATGGTTAAAATACTGAAGCATATTCAGTGAACATTTTTCAGATCACTACCAATCTTGTCTCCAAATCTTTCCTTATCACAACTCATACCAAGATCACTCTTTCTACTCTCTTGTCCAATATTTTCATGCTTTATATCAATGGAAAGATAAAAACAACCTCTACAATGTTCATAAAGAATTCCAAAGTAACTTCAACCTCTAGTTAAGTCAATTTTTCAATCAAAGTTTTCGCCTTTTAGCAATCACCTAAGCAATATCCAAACTTCAATTTATCATAACTTCGCCCGATATCGAAAAATTGCATACTTTATGGCGTTAGAAAGCTGGCAACATGAACTACAACTTTCATTAAGACCACTTTGGCCAAATATATCTAGATCAATACAGATTTTCCAATGAAGTTTCTAAACCCCATTCCAACACATCAACTTCACATATCAACACATCACCACAAGCTCTTCAACTAATTCCTCTCAAACACAAAACACACAAATCTATACACAATTGATATTCTTACACAATTGATCTTTCATATCCATATATAAATCCATGTCTCATTAACATCATAAGATAAATGTTTATAAAATTAAATGGCATTCTAAGCCATGCTACAACATCGAGATTCAAGTCCAAGTACAAAAGATACAAAACTCCATCATTCTCCACATACGACTGAAATCTTATTCTTACAATAATCTAACTTAAAACACCACATGCATAACCAAACAAATTGTCTTTGCTTTCTAATTTCTTCAAAATTTTACACTTTTACTTTCTATTTCTTGATTTCAACTTCCATTTCAATCCACTCATCCACTTGAACTTTCGTAACCCATACGAATCTATTTGAAACCCAAAGTTATCAAATCAAACAAATCTTTTCTCATCAATTTCCTTAAGGCAAAATATCTATAACTCCATTCATATACAAAACTCTTATCAAATTTTCATTTCATATTTCTAATTTCCTTTGAAAGATCGGGTCCAACAATTCTCCCCTCTTAAAAGAATTTTGCCTCGAAATTCCTATCGAAAGAGTCACCAAGTAACTTATTCTCTCAAATAATCTCTTCAATTAATCATATTCAATCACTTTCTGAACTAATTACTCATCATACATATTTCTCAACTTACTCACAATTTATCACTTCTCGTATCGAATACCACCAATATCATATCATATCAATATGTCTTAACAGATTTACAAGTCAATGGTCCAATTCTTAATAACCTTAATATGGACCAATACCATTCAATTTAATCCTTTTGAACTTCCATATATATATATATATATATATATATATATATATATATATATATATATATATATATATATCTTTATCATTCAAAATCAACCTATTGATCTTCCATACATATATTTCTATCATTAATCTCATCTTTCTAGCATTTCTCATTTCATTTCATAAATATTCAAAATCAATTCATCCTTCACATTAATATTTTGACTTTCTATACATATATCTCCATCACCATCTCATTATTCAAGTCATCAACACCCAAAATCAATTCACAAATTGCGAAGCCTAATCATCATGAAATTTCACTCTCATTCATTCACATATTCCTAAAATCAATCAAATAATCACCTTTGTTCTTCAAAGCCAACTTATCCACATCAATATCACACTCTCACTAATTCAATCATACTTCTTGTCATCAAAAGCAAACGATCACTTAGCATACTCATACATACGCCCAAGTAAGATCATATTATCGGGCTCGATACTACACATGTTGGGACCCGATCCGAAACCGGATCCCAACCGAAAACGAAGGAACAAAGCGGATTCAAATCGAATAAATCGAATCACAACATGCGAAACAAATACGAAGGTATCGAATCAAAACGAATCGAATACAAATCGAATCGAAACCAATTTTTGATACGTAACAAAATGGAGCCGACATCCATGAACAAATATCAAAGAAAGCGTTTGCGTTGGAAACCTTAAGACTATCAGTCAAAACTAATCCAATCCGAAATCGGTATATCTTTCTTTTCTTTCTTTCATTTTCATTCCATCTCTTGCAAGTGACTTCAATATCCTCAATCCAATAACATTCACATACAATCGCACTATCCCACGTCTAACACCCGTTCATTCACATTTCTCCATATACAAATCATGCTTATATCTCAGTTGAACATACACAAGTTATATAACATATCCATGTGCAATACCATAACTCAATAGCCTCATCCAAACCTCATAAATTCAATTACGACTTATACACCATTTCATAAATTAAAGCTCTATACAAATCATAGTGGCATTTTCAAGCCTTATACATTTCCCATAACCCTAAACCAAAGTACACAATACACAACAATTCCAGACTTCTCGGCAGCCATCTCACTTAACAATAATACAATATAAACACATGCAAACAGAAATCTTCATTTTCTTTCACCCGATCTTCTTCTCATCACCTGTGGATGGGAATAAAGGGGGAGTGAGCTTTACAGCCTGTGGGTAACAGTTTATAACGAATATATATAAGCAAAATCCTTGAAATTCTTTTTCTTTTCTGGTCTTAGAAAACATTTCTTTGAAATCCGTAAAGCACATTTTCAAAGGTTCTTTTCTTCTTCAGAGCTAAAATCTCCATTTGCAAAACATATGATTTTTAGGCTTTCACCATAAACTCATAAGTTTATAAAGCGTGAATGCATCAACTTGACAATTCATAGATGCAATGTCATATCACATATGCAATGCACACAAATGGCTCGAGAGTTCCAGAACACGACGGATAAACCAAGTTTATACCGTAAACACAACGAGTCCGATTTTGATCTCGTAGGCCCACAAGCGGCAGCCGGAGAAGGCTATAATTTTCATACGTCGGCGTGCACGTGACTCCATCCGTAACTCTCTTACCCAAACAAAGCACATATCATGCTCAAATTAATTAATCGAATACTCTTTTACGAATATACACAATGCCATGAAATCTTCCGAGGCATAACACAATGTATGTTGCAATTCATCCAAAGTCCATGTATTGAATCAAAAGTGATTTTTCAAAACATTCATACAATGATGCAACATTTATGATGCAATCAAAATTAGAAAATCTCTTTATTTAAAGAAAGCAGTAGTGGCCTATAAATTCAAATTATAAACACATTACCCACCTCGAATCGATGCTAGAAACTTGTTCCTCGCTCCAATTTGTCTATTGACTCCTTCTTTCTTCCAATTTAACTTTACCTAAAGCAATCCCACACAAATTCAATATCATAATTAACTTAATCCTCAAATTGAACTTAGAAACACTAATCCCTCATATATTCAATCTTTCTAAATCACAAATTTCCAAAATCCCCAAATTCTAAATTTGGGCATAAACCCTAATTAATTTCCATCCAAAATTAAACCCATAATACTTAGCAATCAACAAAATTAACTTCATACTCCACAAACCCATTCCCTTTTCCATGATTCTAAACCAAAACTCTTCCAAAATTCACAAATCAAAATTTTGGGTCTTACCTCATCCTTCACCATTTTCGGATGCATCTTGGTTTGGAAGGAAGCTTTCATCATCTTCCATCCTTTTTCCCTTGAAACAGCTCAAAATCCCCTTGAGATCTCCCAAAAATCGAAAACCCTATGCTTTCCCTCTATTTCTCTTTCATTTTCTCTCATCCGAAAGTGCTCTCCCTTCTCTCTTCTTTCTCTTATTTCTTTTAAGTCTTTTGGGCAATAATCATGTTCTCCTCCAAACAATTACAGCCCCCTTGCTTTTATAGTGCCAGGTTAATTAATGAATAAGGAATGACCCATAAGCCCCTCCATTTAAGCCTATAAACTTAACCCTTTAAGTAAACTTCCAAAATTGCCCCTTCATTGGTCTTTAAAACTGACATCTTGTATGATTATTTGGATCAGGTAAATGAAGCCATTTGACAAAACTTTCTTCTAGAGAAATATTCCTATATGTCTTACGAATCCAACCCTTCAAGAATCGGATCAATCGGAGCTCTATAATTCAAGATATCTCCAAAATACTGAAGTCTGTTCTTCAGACTCGAGGCTGAACACTACACCTAACTTCCAACCCGAATTTGGAAGTTTTAGAGGCTACATTGTTGATCGGCTCCTTCATAACATTTGTAGCCCCATGTCTTTATTTTCATTTGAAAAAAGAATCAAATCGATCGGAGCTCTACCGATCAAGATATCTCTAAAATACTGAACACTGTTCAAACTTTTATAACCAATCAGTTCACGAAAATCCGAGCTATCTTTCTCCATTTAATTCCAAAACTGATCTATGTAGTATGAAAAGATAGAAAAATGTCCTAGGAATCCAACGCTTCAAAAATCGACTCAATCGGAGGTCTACACAAAAAGTTATGGCCAAAAGAAGGCAGAGGAGTCAAACACAAAAGCAGACGATGATGTCAGCACAGACGCAAATTCGTCTGTGATGACGTCAGCACAGACGCAAAATTCGTCTGTGGTGGCGTCAGCATAGACGCAAAAATTCGTCTGTGGTGACGTCAGTACAGACGTAAAATTTCGTCTGTGATGACGTCAGCACAGACGCAAATTCGCCTGCGATGACGTCAGCACAGACGCAAAATTTCGTCTGACCCCCTTCTCCAGAACATCCACACTTAGAAAGATCATAACTTTCTACTCAGAACTCCAAATTAGACACGGTTTAATTCGTTGGAAAGCTAAGAGAAAAATCTACAACTTTCCAGAAGGAAATTGTGCCAAAATCTATCTTTATCAATTCCAAAATTGCCCCTAAAGTCAGAAGATAAGACTTTCATTCCTGCACCAACACTGCACCCAATTCTTAACTTCATGACAATATTTGAGACTCTTAGGCACATAATTGAAATTCGATGTCTTCTCACAAAATGTAGCCATATGTCTCTAGTTTAATCCAAATTAAGAATCATCTCGTTTGGATTACTAAAGAAAACGTTATGGTTAAAATATCTGAAGCATATTCGGTGAACATTTTCAGATCACTACCAATCTTGTCTCCAAATCTTTCCTTATCACAACTCATACCAAGATCACTCTTTCTACTCTCTTGTCCAATATTTTCATGCTTTATATCAATAGAAAGATAAAAACAACCTCTACAATGTTCATAAAGAATTCCAAAGTAACTTCAACCTCTAGTTAAGTCAATTTTTCAATCAAAGTTTCTGCCCTTTTAGCAATCACCTAAGCAATATCCAAACTTCAATTTATCATAACTTCTTGCCCCGATATCGAAAAATTGCATACTTTATGGCGTTAGAAAGCTGGCAACATGAACTACAACTTTCATTAAGACCACTTTGGCTAAATATATCTAGATCACTACAGATTTTCCATTGAAGTTTCTAAACCCCATTCCAACACATCAACTTCACATATCAACACATCACCACAAGCTCTTCAACTAATTCCTCTCAAACACAAAACACACAAATCTATACACAATTGATATTCTTACACAATTGATCTTTCATATCCATATATAAATCCATGTCTCATTAACATCATAAGATAAATGTTTATAAAATTAAATGGCATTCTAAGCCATGCTACAACATCAGTATTCAAGTCCAAGTACAAAAGATACAAAACTCCATCATTCTCCACATCCGATCGAAATCTTATTCTTACAATAATCTAACTTAAAACACCACATGCATAACCAAACAAATTGTCTTTGCTTTCTAATTTCTTCAAAAATTTACACTTTTACTTTCTATTTCTTGATTTCAACTTCCATTTCAATCCACTCATCCACTTGAACTTTCAGAACCCATACGAATCTATTTGAAACCCAAAGTTATCAAATCAAACAAATCTTTTCTCATCAATTTCCTTAAGGCAAAATATCTATAACTCCATTCATATACAAAAACTCTTATCAAATTTTCATTTTCATATTTCTAATTTCCACTGAAAGATCGGGGTCCAACAATTCTCCCCCTCTTAAAAGAATTTTGCCCTCGAAATTCCTATCGAAAGAGTCACCAAGTAACTTACTCTCTCAAATAATCTCTTCAATTAATCATATTCAATCACTTTCTGAACTAATTACTCATCATACATATTTCTCAACTTACTCACAATTTATCACTTCCTGTATCGAATACCACCAATATCATATCATATCAATATGTCTTAACAGATTTACACAAGTCAATGGTCCAATTCTTAATAACCTTAATATGGACCAATACCATTCAATTTAATCCTTTTGAACTTCCATATATATATATATATATATATATATATATATATATATATATATATCTTTATCATTCAAAATCAACCTATTGATCTTCCATACATATATTTCTATCATTAATCTCATCTTTCTAGCATTTCACATTTCAGCTCGCAAATATTCAAAATCAATTCATCCTTCACATTAATATTTTGACTTTCTATACATATATCTCCATCACCATCTCATTATTCAAGTCATCAACACCCAAAATCAATTCACAAAATTGCCGAAGCCTAATCATCATGAAATTTCACTCTCATTCATTCACATATTCCTAAAATCAATCAAATAATCACCTTTGTTCTTCAAAGCCAACTTATCCACATCAATATCACACTCTCACTAATTCAATCATACTTCTTGTCATCAAAAGCAAACGATCACTTAGCATACTCATACACATACGCCCAAGTAAGATCATATTACTGGGCTCTGATACCACACATGTTGGGACCCGATCCGGAAACCGGATCCCAACCGGAAAACGAAGGAACAAAGCGGATTCAAATCGAATAAATCGAATCACAACATGCGAAACAAATACGAAGGTATCGAATCTAAACGAATCGAATACAAATCGAATTGAAACCAATTTTTGATACGTAACAAAATGGAGCCGACATCCATGAACAAATATCAAAGAAAGTGTTTGCGTTGGAAACCTTAAGACTATCAGTCAAAACTAATCCAATCCGAAATCGGTATATCTTTTTTCTTTCTTTCATTTTCATTCCATCTCGCAAGTGACTTCAATATCCTCAATCCAATAACATTCACATACAATCGCACTATCCCACGCCTAACACCTGCTCATTCACATTTCTCCATATACAAATCATGCTTATATCTCAGTTGAACATACACAAGTTATATAACATATCCATGTGCAATACCATAACTCAATAGCCTCATCCAAACCTCATAAATTCAATTACGACTTATACACCATTTCATAAATTAAAGCTCTATACAAATCATAGTGGCATTTTCAAGCCTTATACATTTCCCATAACCCTAAACCAAAGTACACAATACACAACAATTCCTGCACTTCTCGGCAGCCATCTCACTTAACAATAATACAATATAAACACATGAAAACAGAATCTTCATTTTCTTTCACCCGATCTTCTTCTCATCACCGTGGATGGGAATGAAGGGGAGTGAGCTTTACGTTCTCGGGTAACAGTTTATAACGAATATATATAAGCAAAATCCTTGAAATTCTTTTTCTTTTTCGGTCTTAGAAAACATTTCTTTGAAATCCGTAAAGCACATTTTCAAAAGGTTCTTTTCTCGTCAGAGCTAAAATTCCATTTGCAAAACATATGATTTTTAGGCTTTCACCATAAACTCATAAGTTTATAAAACGTGAATGCATCAACTTGACAATTCATAGATGCAATGTCATATCACATATGCAATGCACACAAATGGCTCGAGAGTTCAGAACACGACGGATAAACCAAGTTTATACCAGTAAACACAACGAGTCCGATTTTGATCTCGTAGCCCACAAGCGGCAGCCGGAGAAGGCTATAATTTTTCATACGCCGACGCACGTGACTCCATCCGTAACTCTCTTACCCAAACAAAGCACATATCATGCTCAAATTAATTAATCGAATACTCTTTTACTTAATATACACAATGCCATGAAATCTTCCGAGGCATAACACAATGTATGTTGCAATTCATCCAAAGTCCATGATTGAATCAAAAGTGATTTTTCAAAACATTCATACAATGATGCAACATTTATGATGCAATCGAAATTAGAAAATCTCTTTATTTAAAGAAAGCAAGAAGGGCTTATAAATTCAAATTATAAACACATTACCCACCTCGAATCGATGCTAGAAACTTGTTCCTCGCTCCAATTTGTCTATTGACTCCTTCTTTCTTCCAATTTAACTTTACCTAAAGCAATCCCACACAAATTCAATATCATAATTAACTTAATCCTCAAATTGAACTTAGAAACACTAATCCCTCATATATTCAAGCTTTTAAATCACAATTTCCAAAATCCCCAAATTCTAAATTTGGGCATAAACCCTAATTAATTTCCATCCAAAATTAAACCCATAATACTTAGCAATCAACAAAATTAACTTCATACTCCACAAACCCATTCCCTTTCCATGATTCTAAACCAAAACTCTTCCAAAATTCACAAATCAAAATTTTGGGTCTTACCTCATCCTTCACCATTTTCGGATGCATCTTGGTTTGGAAGGAAGCTATCATCATCTTCCATCCTTTTTCCCTTGAAACAGCTCAAAATCCCCTTGAGATCTCCCAAAAATCGAAAACCCTATGCTTTCCCTCTATTTCTCTTTCATTTTCTCTCATCCGAAAGTGCTCTCCCTTCTCTCTTCTTTCTCTTATTTCTTTTAAGTCTTTTGGGCAATAATCATGATTCTCCTCCAAACAACTACAGCCCCCTTGCTTTTATAGTTCCAGGTCAATTAATGAATAAGGAATGACCCATAAGCCCCTCCATTTAAGCCTATAAACTTAACCCTTTAAGTAAACTTCCAAAATTGCCCCTTCATTAGTCTTTAAAACTGACATCTTGTATGATTATTTCGATCAGGTAAATGAAGCCATTTGACAAAACTTCTTCTAGAGAAATGTTCCTATATGTATTATGAATCCAACCCTTCAAGAATCGGATCAATCGGAGCTCTATAATTCAAGATATCTCCAAAATATCAAGTGCATTCTTCGACTCGAGGTCAACACTACACCTAACTTCGAACCCGAATTTGGAAGTTTTAGAGGCTACATTGTTGATCGGCTCCTTCATAACATTTGTAGCCCCATGTCTCTATTGTCATTTGAAAAAAGAATCAAATCGATCAGAGCTCTACCGATCAAGATATCTCTAAAATACTGAACACTGTTCAAACTTTTATAACCGATCAGTTCACGAAAATCCGAGCTATCTTTCTCCATTTAATTCCAAAACTGATCTATGTAGTATGAAAAGATAGAAAAATGTCTTAGGAATCCAACGCTTCAAAAATCGACTCAATCGGAGGTCTACACAAAAAGTTATGGCCAAAAGAAGGCAGAGGGGTCAAAAACACAAAAGCAGACGATGATGTCAGCACAGACGCAAATTCGTCTGTGATGACGTCAGCACAGACGCAAAATTCGTCTGTGGTGGCGTCAGCATAGACGCAAAAATTCGTCTGTGGTGACGTCAGTACAGACGTAAATTTCGTTCGTGATGACGCCAGCACAGACGCAAATTCGCCTGCGATGACGTCAGCACAGACGCAAAATTTCGTCTGACCCCCTTCTCCAGAACATCCACACTTAGAAATATCATAACTTTCTACTCAGAACTCCAAATTAGACACGGTTTGATTCGTTGGAAAGCTAAGAGAAAAATCTACAACTTTCCAGAAGGAAATTGTGCCAAAATCTATCTTTATCAATTCCAAAATTGCCCCTAAAGTCAGAAGATAAGACTTTCATTCCTGCACCAACACTGCACCCAATTCTTAACTTCATGACAATATTTGAGACTCTTAGGCACATAATTGAAATTCGATGTCTTCTCACAAAATGTAGCCATATGTCTCTAGTTTAATCCAAATTAAGAATCATCTCGTTTGGATTACTAGAGAAAACGTTATGGTTAAAATACTGAAGCATATTCAAGTGAACATTTTCAGATCACTACCAATCTTGTCTCCAAATCTTTCCTTATCACAACTCATACCAAGATCACTCTTTCTACTCTCTTGTCCAATATTTTCATGCTTTATATCAATGGAAAGATAAAACAACCTCTACAATGTTCATAAAGAATTCCAAAGTAACTTCAACCTCTAGTTAAGTCAATTTTTCAATCAAAGTTTCGCCTTTTAGCAATCACCTAAGCAATATCCAAACTTCAATTTACCATAACTTCTTGCCCGATATCGAAAAATTGCATACTTTATGCGTTAGAAAGCTGGCAACATGAACTACAACTTTCATTAAGACCACTTTGGCCAAATATATCTAGATCAGTGCAGATTTTCCATTGAAGTTTCTAAACCCCATTCCAACACATCAACTTCACATATCAACACATCACCACAAGCTCTTCAACTAATTCCTCTCAAACACAAAACACACAAATCTATACACAATTGATATTCTTACACAATTGATCTTTCATATCCATATATAAATCCATGTCTCATTAACATCATAAGATAAATGTTTATAAAATTAAATGGCATTCTAAGCCATGCTACAACATCGAGATTCAAGTCCAAGTACAAAAGATACAAAACTCCATCATTCTCCACATATGACTGAAATCTTATTCTTACAATAATCTAACTTAAAACACCACATGCATAACCAAACAAATTGTCTTTGCTTTCTAATTTCTTCAAAATTTTACACTTTTACTTTCTATTTCTTGATTTCAACTTCCATTTCAATCCACTCATCCACTGAACTTTCGTAACCCATACGAATCTATTTGAAACCCAAAGTTATCAAATCAAACAAATCTTTCTCATCAATTTCCTTAAGGCAAAATATCTATAACTCCATTCATATACAAAACTCTTATCAAATTTTCATTTTCATATTTCTAATTTCCATCGAAAGATCGGGTCCAACAATTCTCCCTCTTAAAAGAATTTTGCCTCAAATTCCTATCGAAAGAGTCACCAAGTAACTTATTCTCTCAAATAATCTCTTCAATTAATCATATTCAATCACTTTCTGAACTAATTACTCATCATACATATTTCTCAACTTACTCACAATTTATCACTTCTGTATCAAATACCACCAATATCATATCATATCAATATGTCTTAACAGATTTACAAGTCAATGGTCCAATTCTTAATAACCTTAATATGGACCAATACCATTCAATTTAATCCTTTTGAACTTCCATATATATATATATATATATCTTTATCATTCAAAATCAACCTATTGATCTTCCATACATATATTTCTATCATTAATCTCATCTTTCTAGCATTTCTCATTTCATTTCATAAATATTCAAAATCAATTCATCCTTCACATTAATATTTTGACTTTCTATACATATATCTCCATCACCATCTCATTATTCAAGTCATCAACACCCAAAATCAATTCACAAAATTGCCGAAGCCTAATCATCATGAAATTTCACTCTCATTCATTCACATATTCCTAAAATCAATCAAATAATCACCTTTGTTCTTCAAAGCCAACTTATCCACATCAATATCACACTCTCACTAATTCAATCATACTTGTCATCAAAAGCAAACGATCACTTAGCATACTCATACACATACGCCCAAGTAAGATCATATTACTGGGCTCTGATACCACACATGTTGGGACCCGATCCGGAAACTGAATCCCAACCGAAAAACGAAGGAACAAAGCGGATTCAAATCGAATAAATCGAATCACAACATGCGAAACAAATGCGAAGGTATCGAATCAAAACGAATCGAATACAAATCGAATCGAAACCAATTTTTGATACGTAACAAAATGGAGCCGACATCCATGAACAAATATCAAAGAAAGCGTTTGCGTTGGAAACCTTAAGACTATCAATCAAAACTAATCCAATCCGAAATCGGTATATCTTTTTTTTCTTTCTTTCATTTTCATTCCATCTCTTGCAAGTGACTTCAATATCCTCAATCCAATAACATTCACATACAATCGCACTATCCCACGCCTAACACCTGCTCATTCACATTTCTCCATATACAAATCATGCTTATATCTCAGTTGAACATACACAAGTTATATAACATATCCATGTGCAATACCATAACTCAATAGCCTCATCCAAACCTCATAAATTCAATTACGACTTATACACCATTTCATAAATTAAAGCTCTATACAAATCATAGTGGCATTTTCAAGCCTTATACATTTCCCATAACCCTAAACCAAAGTACACAATACACAACAATTCCTGCACTTCTGCAGCCATCTCACTTAACAATAATACAATATAAACACATGCAAATGAAATCTTCATTTTCTTTCACCCGATCTTCTTCTCATCACCGTGGATGGGAATGAAGGGGAGTGAGCTTTTCTGACCCGTGGGTAACAGTTTATAACAAATATATATAAGCAAAATCTTTGAAATTCTTTTTCTTTCTCGTCTTAGAAAACATTTCTTTGAAACAGTAAAGCACATTTTCAAAAGGTTCTTTTCTCTTCTTTGTAGCTAAAATCTCCATTTGCAAAACATATGATTTTTAGGCTTTCACCATAAACTCATAAGTTTATAAAACGTGAATGCATCAACTTGACAATTCATAGATGCAATGTCATATCACATATGCAATGCACACAAATGGCTCGAGAGTTCAGAACACGACGGATAAACCAAGTTTATACTGTAAACACAACGAGTCCGATTTTGATCTCGAGGCCCACAAGCGGCAGCCGGAGAAGGCTATAATTTTCATACGCCGACGCACGTGACTCCATCCGTAACTCTCTTACCCAAACAAAGCACATATCATGCTCAAATTAATTAATCGAATACTCTTTTACTTAATATACACAATGCCATGAAATCTTCCGAGGCATAACACAATGTATGTTGTAATTCATCCAAAGTCCATGTATTGAATCAAAAGTGATTTTTCAAAACATTCATACAATGATGCAACATTTATGATGCAATCGAAATTAGAAAATCTCTTTATTTAAAGAAAGCAAGTAGGGCTTATAAATTCAAATTATAAACACATTACCCACTCGAATCGATGCTAGAAACTTGTTCCTCGCCCAATTTGTCTATTGACTCCTTCTTTCTTCCAATTTAACTTTACCTAAAGCAATCCCACACAAATTCAATATCATAATTAACTTAATCCTCAAATTGAACTTAGAAACACTAATCCTCATATATTCAAGCTTTCTAAATCACAAATTTCCAAAATCTCCAAATTCTAAATTTGGGCATAAACCCTAATTAATTTCCATCCAAAATTAAACCCATAATACTTAGCAATCAACAAAATTAACTTCATACTCCACAAACCCATTCCCTTTCCATGATTCTAAACCAAAACTCTTCCAAAATTCACAAATCAAAATTTTGGGTCTTACCTCATCCTTCACCATTTTCGGATGCATCTTGGTTTGGAAGGAAGCTTTCATCATTTTCCATCCTTTTTCCCTTGAAACAGCTCAAAATCCCCTTGAGATCTCCCAAAAATCGAAAACCCTATGCTTTCCCTCTATTTCTCTTTCATTTTCTCTCATCCGAAAGTGCTCTCCCTTCTCTCTTCTTTCTCTTATTTCTTTTAAGTCTTTTGGGCAATAATCATGATTCTCCTCCAAACAACTACAGCCCCCTTGCTTTTATAGTGCCAGGTCAATTAATGAATAAGGAATGACCCATAAGCCCCTCCATTTAAGCCTATAAACTTAACCCTTTAAGTAAACTTCCAAAATTGCCCCTTCATTGGTCTTTAAAACTGACATCTTGTATGATTATTTCGATCCGGTAAATGAAGCCATTTGACAAAACTTTCTTCTAGAGAAATGTTCCTATATGTCTTACGAATCCGACCTTTCAAGAATCGGATCAATCGGAGCTCTATAATTCAAGATATCTCCAAAATACTGAAGTCTGTTCTTCAGACTCGAGGCTGAACACTACACCTAACTTCCAACCCGAATTTGGAAGTTTTAGAGGCTACATTGTTGATCGGCTCCTTCATAACATTTGTAGCCCCATGTCTCTATTGTCATTTGAAAAAAGAATCAAATCGATCGGAGCTCTACCGATCAAGATATCTCTAAAATACTGAACACTATTCAAACTTTTATAACCGATCAGTTCACGAAAATCCGAGCTATCTTTCTCCATTTAATTCCAAAACTGATCTATGTAGTATGAAAAGATAGAAAAATGTCTTAGGAATCCAACGCTTCGAAAATCGACTCAATCGGAGGTCTACACAAAAAGTTATGGCCAAAAGAAGGCAGAGGAGTCAAAAACACAAAAGCAGATGATGATGTCAAGACAGACGCAAATTAAATGCGTGATGACGCCAAGACTGACGCATAAAATTGCCTGTGGTGGCGCCAGCATAGACGCAAAATTCGTCTATGGTAACGTCAGTACACACGCAAAATTTCGTCTGTGATGACGTCAGCACAGATTTAAATTACCGCGATGACGCCAAGATGACATAAAATTTCGTCGACCCCTTCTCCAGAACATCCATACTTAGAAAGATCATAACTTTCTACTCAGAACTCCAAATTAGACACGGTTTGATTCGTTGGAAAGCTAAGAGAAAAATATACAACTTTTCAGAAGGAAATTGTGCCAAAATCTATCTTGATCAATTCGAAAATTGCCCCTAAAGGTAGAAGATAAGACTTTCATTCCTGCACCAACACTGCACCCAATTCTTAACTTCATGACAATATTTGAGACTCTTAGGCACATAATTGAAATTCGATGTCTTCTCACAAAATGTAGCCATATGTCTCTAGTTTAATCCAAATTAAGAATCATCTCGTTTGGATTACTAGAGAAAACGTTATGGTTAAAATATGAAGCATATTCAAGTGAACATTTTCAGATCACTACCAATCTTGTCTCCAAATCTTTCCTTATCACAACTCATACCAAGATCACTCTTTCTACTCTCTTGTCCAATATTTTCATGCTTTATATCAATGGAAATATAAAACAACCTCTACAATGTTCATAAAAAATTCCAAAATAACTTCAACCTCTAGTTAAGTCAATTTTTCAATCAAAGTTTCTGCCCTTTTAGCAATCACCTAAGCAATATCCAAACTTTAATTTATCATAACTTCTTGCCCCGATATCGAAAAATTGCATACTTTATGGCGTTAGAAAGCTGGCAACATGAACTACAACTTTCATTAAGACCACTTTGGCCAAATATATCTAGATCAGTACAGATTTGCCATTGAAGTTTCTAAACCCCATTCCAACACATCAACTTCACATATCAACACATCACCACAAGCTCTTCAA
Organism: Erythroxylum novogranatense; assembly: GCA_029891385.1. Classification (NCBI taxonomy): domain Eukaryota; kingdom Viridiplantae; phylum Streptophyta; class Magnoliopsida; order Malpighiales; family Erythroxylaceae; genus Erythroxylum; species Erythroxylum novogranatense. The sequence continues at coordinate 44,068,659 of CM057226.1, read as the reverse complement.
CTAATTCCTCTCAAACACAAAACACACAAATCTATACACAATTGATATTCTTACACAATTGATCTTTCATATCCATATATAAATCCATGTCTCATTAACATCATAAGATAAATGTTTATAAAATTAAATGGCATTCTAAGCCATGCTACAAAGATCGAGATTCAAGTCCAAGTACAAAAGATACAAAACTCCATCATTCTCCACATATGACTGAAATCTTATTCTTACAATAATCTAACTTAAAACACCACATGCATAACCAAACAAATTGTCTTTGCTTTCTAATTTGTTCAAAATTTTACACTTTTACTTTCTATTTCTTGATTCCAACTTCCATTTCAATCCACTCATCCACTTGAACTTTCAGAACCCATACGAATCTATTTGAAACCCAAAGTTATCAAATCAAACAAATCTTTTCTCATCAATTTCCTTAAGGCAAAATATCTATAACTCCATTCATATACAAAAACTCTTATCAAATTTTCATTTTCATATTTCTAATTTCCACTGAAAGATCGGGGTCCAACAGCTCTGGTACTGATTATTATACGCAAACTCAATCAGATCTAAGTACTGATCCCAGACACCTCTGAACTCTAATACACAACCTCTCAACATATCCTCAACAGTCTTGATCGTCCTCTCACTCGTCCATCCATTCGAGGATGAAACGTCAGACTAAAGTTCAATCTCAACCCAAAGTCGATCGCAGCTCCTCCGTAACCTCAAAGTAAATCTGGGATCCCTATCTGACACTATCGATACTGGGACCCCATGCAGTCGCACAATCTCTGCCACATACTTCTGGGCCAACTGATCAAGAGTATTATTCTCTCGCACTGGCCAGAAGTGAGCCGATTTGGTCAGCCGGTCCACTATGACCCAGATCGCATCATGCTGCCTCAGAGTCCTAGGCAACCCCATGATAAAGTCTATAGTGATTCGCTCCCATTTCCACTCCGGAATGGGTAACGAACACAATCTCCCAACTGGGGCCTGGTGCTCAGCCTTAACCTGTTAGCACGTCAAACAACGAGAAACGAACTCTGCCACTTGCCTCTTCATACCTGGCCACCAGAAATGCAACTTAAGGGTATTATACATCTTGGTAACGCCAGGATGCATGGAATAAGCGGCCACATGCACCTCCTCAAGAATCTCTCGTCTCAGATCATCAACATCTGGCACACACAATCTCTGACCCATCCAAAAAGTCTCATCTCTCAACTCGAAATCAGCAGTCAACCCCAATCTGACTCTATCCATCAATCTCACTAACACTGGATCTCGATCCTGAACTCTCCTGATCCGATCCTACAACATCGGTCTAAGCCTTAAAGTAGCAATCAAAGCTCCATCCTGAGCCAAATCCATCTGCACATTAAGCGCTCTCAACTGAATCAGGCTAGGCAATCTCTCAATCTAAATCTGGGTTGCACTGATATGAGATCTCCTACTCAACGCATCTGCCACCACATTGGCCTTCCCTGGATGATACTCAATCGTGCAGTCATAGTCCTTCAACAGCTCAATCCATCTCCTCTGTCTCAGATTTAACTCTCGCTGACTCAACAGATATCTTAGACTCTTATGATCAGTGAAGATCTGGAACGTCTCCCCATACAAATAATGTCTCTAGATCTTCAGAGCAAACACCACTGCAGCCAACTCCAAATCATGCACTGGATAATTCCTCTCATGAGACCTCAACTGTCTCGAGGCATACGCTATAACTCTCCCATGCTGCATCAGAACACTGCCTAATCCCTGCTGCGATGCATCACTAAATACCTAAAAACCTCCAGACCCTGACGGCAAAGCTAACACTGGTGTCGTAGTCAATCGATGCCTAAGCTCCTCAAAGCTCCTCTGACACTCATCAGTCCATCTGAAGGTCACATTCTTCCTCAGAAGTTTTGTCAAAGGGGCTGAGATCACTGAAAACCCCTCGACAAACCTCCGGTAATATCCTACTAAACTGAGGAAACTCCTCAACTCTGGCACATTCCTCGGAACCTCCCAACTCCTCACTGCCTCAATCTTGTGAGGATCCACCCAGATACCCTCACCAGACACAATATGGCCTAGAAATACTACCTCATCAAGCCAAAATTTACATTTCGTGAATTTGGCATACAGCTGCCTCTCTCTCATAATCTGCAACACAATCCTCAGATGCTCCGCATGCTCCTGTCTACTCCTCGAATACACTAAAATATCGTCAATAAACACAATCACAAACTGATCCAGGTAGGGCTGAAATACCTTATTCATCAAGGCCATGAAGGCTGCTGGGGCATTGGTAAACCCAAATGGCATCACTAAGAACTCGAAACGCCCATACCTGCTCCTAAAAGCACTCTTAGGCACATCGGCCTCTGCAATCCTCAACTGATAATACCCTGACCGCAGATCTAACTTAGTAAACACTTGAGCTCCCTGTAACTAGTCAAAAAGATCATCGATCCTAGGAAGTGGGTACTTATTCTTGACATTCACCCGATTCAGCTGCCTATAATCAATGCACAACCTCAAAGTCCCATCCTTCTTCTTCACAAACAACACTGGAGCTCCCTACGGCGAAACACTCGACCTAATAAATACCTTATCCAACAGCTCCTGCAACTGAGCCTTAATCTCCCTCAGTTCCACCGGTGCCATCCTATATGGAGGTATAGATATAGGAGCGGTACCTGGAACGAGGTCTATCTCAAACTCCGTCTCCCTATCCGGTGGTAAACTTGGTAACTCATTGGGGAACACATCCGAAAATTCCCTAATCACGGGAATATCCTGCAACCTCTGCTCAACCCTGGAATCAATCACATGAGCCCGATAGGCCTCACAACCTCCCTGCATCAATCTCAGGGAACTCAAGAAGAAATCATCCTAGCTGGCACTGCCTAGCTAACACCTCGAAAAACAACCCTGGGCTGACCAGGAGACTCCAATACAACCTCCTTGGCATAACAGTTCATGATAGCCCTATGCGCAGTAAGCCAGTCCATCCCTAGAATCAGATCAATCTCTCTCAGAGGCAAAACTATCAGGTCTACACTCAACTCTGCCTGATCAATCACTATCGGACACCCCTTGCAGACCTCACCCAAAGCAGTAGTACTACCCAAAGGCGTACTCACCTGCAACCCACACTGCAATCTCTCCCTATCACAATACAGTCTACATGCCATATGCGGTGTAATGAAAGAATGAGTGGATCCAGGATCCACCAATGCATATGCTTCAAAACCAGAAATCAGAAGCATACCCGCAATAACGTCTGGAGACTCCTGAGCCTCTTGCCGAGTCATAGCATAGACTCTAGCACGACCGCTGCCGCTACTCGTCCTCGACTCACTACAAATCCCTCAGCTTGGCCTCGGCCTCGACCTCGACCTCTCCATCTAAAACCACCTCCACGACTCTGCTGCACCGTGGTAGATCGCTCGATCTACCAACAGAGCAGATCGGGCCTCCACAAAGGAAAGAACACTCTGAGTGGTGGTCCATGGAACCACACTTGAGACACGCCCCGTAAACCTCCAAAGACTCCCACTGTGTCTCCTCTCACAATACTCACATAGCGGGATCATCGACCAACCTCTAAAGACCGCCATACCACTACTAGACCGAGCAAATCGCCCTCCGCCCAAATCTGGCCGTCTACCTCCTCCAGACGACCAAGGTCCTACTCGATGCTTCATTGAACCTCTACTAGATCGCTCGACTATCACTGGGCCTCTTGCCCCTGGTCCCGATCCACCAGTCGACTCACCAAGAATCGCCGATCCTCACGGGCCGCCTCACCAATAAAGTGCCCATGTCCGATCGGGCCAATCTGGTACGGATCTCCATATTGAATCCGCCCTCAAACCTCCGACACCTGTCAGACTCTGAAGCAATCAAAACAGAGGCATACGCCGACAGCTCATTGAACCTGACCTCATAGTCGGCCACTGACATCGACCCCTGACTCAGCTCAAGAAACTCCTGCATCTTCATATCTAAATACACCTTGGGCATGAAATTATCTCTGAATGCCTACAGGAAATCATCCCAAGTCAATATGCAGGGCCTGGAAGAACTGCCCGGAACAGTCTTCCACCACTGAAAGGCCGAACCCTGAAACAAAGACACTGCATAGTCGAAACGTTCCTCAGAGTCACAGCCCATCTGATCGAGGACTCTCTCTGTCCTCTCTAACCATCCCTCGGCCTTCGCAGGGTCGGTGCTGCCATAGAAGTCAACAGCACCCTGCTTGCGCAGTCTATCATACCTCATCTCCCGTCTCACGGGAACTCTGGGAGGTAACTCATCAGAATGAGGCACAGGGGACTCTCTACTAGCTCCCACGGATCCTAGGTCAGCTGGTTGATCCACTTGCTCTCCAAGAACGGATGACCTACAATCAACAAGAATCTGATCAAGTTTCTGCTTTTCTCACTGAAATTCAAGCCTAAAACACATTATGCCCAAAAGATGCCAAACTATGCTCTGATATCACCTAATGTAGTGCCCCCTTACCATAGGGTACACACCGGGACGCCCGTGGGTCGTACCGACGCATATCCCACAGCAAGGAAGTGCTACCGCTCGTAACTATCACTAAACACTCGCATGGCATCAATATAATTAAACCGCATTATGAAAATCACTAAAATTTAAAACCACAATAATACTCTTTCATTTCATAATATCAATCCAAAATATAGACAAATCTATCAGTCCCCTAAAGTCTCAATACAATAACTCAAAAAGGAAACTGATAAAAACGTCTATACTAGGTCATCCTCAAAAATCGCCCCAGCTGACCGACCTGTGTGCCATCGCTTCACTTGACCAAGTACTTGCACAGCAGGAAAACGTCTATCTCGGGAGCTAGAAACCTACTAATGCTGCCCTGAAAAATATTAGCAATGTTGGGTGAGTTTGCGAACTCAATGAGAAACCATCATCGATGGTTCACCCAACTCATGCATATACACATAATATATCGCATAGTATACTTTGACGCATTTTAGAATACTGTACACAATTTATACATTTATACGATCACATAGCTCAAACATGTCACATCACAATTTTCATACATCACACGCATTCTCAATTTCACTACACAGTCAGATGCATAATGGATGCAAATTCTCCTTTTATGTTATTGTTGTGACTGAGCGTTAACACTTTCCCCATTCGGGCACTTTTCACAATGATCACATTTTCAGCAAGTAGGAGAGCCCTCAGGGTATACACTACTGCCCACTCATATTAGGGATAGGAGAGCCCTCTGGGTATGCACTATTTCCCTTTTTTTGGCCTTAGGCCCATTCACTGATAATCGAGCTTAAAGCTCTACTCACTAGATGCTTCAGTCACAACTGTTTAGTTACCACTTACAATCATGCTTGGCATGCACTAACACTTGTACAGTCACTAGCACACACATATATATCACTTCAATAGTTGTCACGATCAGAACACTCACTCATAATTCTATACACTGATTCGTAATCACAAGTATTCACATTTGTATCACTCACATTGGAAATAAATTCACACATTCACAACACATATTATCACACCACGATCAAGGAACCAACTAGGTTACTCACCTGTAACTTCCGAGCTACTACCTGGAAGTCCCAGCAATATCCGTGGACTGACGATCCAACGGCGCCTCTATAACAATTCAAACGCATTCTCATCACTATATGCTCAATCAATTAAATTCACTAATGCACATGTCTTAATTCAAAATTATATGATGCATGATCATGATTCCCCAGCGCTCTGACCTAATTCCGCTATCTCTCGCTTCACAACCAAAATTCACTATTCACTAGGTCAATAATATCCATTGATTCACAAATCTCTCATTTAACTCTAATTATACTTCAATTGTTAAAACATAACTCTTAGGTCACGATAGGAACCATAATCAGCTCTCTTTCTATGATTGAGAACTCGCTAATAACATTCAAACTCTTATCATTAACCTCACTCACAGACCTCTTTCTCTAGTTCATAACAACTCCAGAATCACCTCAATTGGAGGTCTATACTATAAGATATACCCTAAAAACCAACTCACTTCACCTCAGAAAATCGCCGCTCGTCGCGACCAAGGAACCCACGTCGTGGCGAGAATCGGCTAGCTCGTCGCGACGCACCGCTCTGTTCGTCGCGACGAAGCGATCCACTTATCGCGTCGAACGCGCGCTGGCTCGTCGCAGCGAGGCCAGACGCAAACGTCGCGACGTGCGCACGCTCTTCGTCTTCTCCAAACGATTTTTCCGCCATTAATACACTTAAAACCTCCATTAAACACATTAAATACCATAAATGCCATAAATAACCATAAATACAACATTAAAACACAATAAACTTACCAATCGAAGCTCAAGACCGAAAACCCTAAAATCTCCCAAACTCTTTCAACCTCTAACACCAACGATTTTCTTCTAAAGCCAAGCCAACCAACACAACTCCAAGCTTCTAGCAACTCTCCAACCACAAGGAAAAGGAAGCAAGCAAAATCTCCTAGGAAAGAGGATCACGACACCCACGAGAAAAGGAAGAAGATTTGAGCCCTAGAGAAATGTCTTCCAATTTCAAACATAAGGTATTTATATATATAGGGATGAATTAAACCTATAGATCATAGTTCCCAAATTCATTCAATCTCAGTCTCTAAATTTCAATGGCTCATCTCAATAATTCTTAAACTCACAATCTAACTTTTCCAAGCCATTTACCACTTACTTTCGGAACCGGAATCACAATCATCAGTCTCTAAGCATTTTCTCAGTCCGGACACATAACTCTAGAAATTTCAGAAAAATTCTCATAATTCCTCAAAAATGTAAAGCACTCGATCTCATACTCAATTTCAATTTTCCAATTCTCTAAAATTCAATTCTCACTCTAATTCCACTATTCCATTCAAATTATCCCTAATTTCACTTTAAATCAAATCTAACTTAATTTTCTCAAAATTCACAATTCAACTCATAAACACAATTTAAATGCTGGAACAATCATGAATGCATGTCACTATGTATATGCATGTGCAAAATGATCTATCTCAGAAGCCACAAAACACTCGATCACTATATATGCAATCACAACACTACCCGTACCAATATGTTCATCGCATCGGTAACGGGATATTACATGTTCAATAGAGCTTGTTTAATCTTAAAAGTATTAGCTTGCACTAGTCGTTTTGTAATCCTTTGTTGATTTTCATTGACATGACTTCTTAAACTCCATGAGGGTTCTTTGTTATCCTCCTTGGTTTCTTTCTTCTACCATTAATACCTCTATAGCTTCTTGGTGTCTTACTTCTCGAATCTCCCTCTCTTGCTTGGTGATGTCAGTAACTTGTGTATCTAAGAGTTTTCTTAAACTCCTAGTTCCCCTTATGTTCATGTACCTATAATAACATAAGAAAAGTAATAACAATACTCCAATGAAAGTAACTCAAACTGCACTAGATGTTAACTAATCAACCCCCAGAAATGACTCCAAAAAACTTATTACAATTTATTTTTAAAAAATTTCTTTACCACAAGTATACAAATAGTATCTTATAGTATTAGAAGTTTTATTCGCAAGAGGATTCTATTAGTCATATAAAAGTTTTGGATACCTTTTTCAAGGTAAACAATATAATGAGTAACTAAGAACTAAACTAAAAATAAAAGAATTAATGATTGAATAATGAAAGAAGTAAAGAAAAAGTTGATTAATTAATGATGAAAACTTAGGAATTACTTCTATGCTTATTTGTTTTCACTTCACCTTATTGATTTACTCATACTGGACTGTAGATATCCAATAATTATGGTTATCGTCTCTCAAGATCTAACCAAGTAATCCAAATTAAATAGGTAGAAACTAAATTGTAACCTCTCAATCTATAGAAGCTCTTCCTAACTATCCTATTAGATTTGAAGCAATCCTATGGTTAATGAATAAACAATTAAGATCTCTTTTTGATTGACTATTAATATGATGTTTATATGTCTATTATGGTACTGGATCTTGTTGGACAATACAACATAAATAATTCAATCTAATCTCTCAATTCAAATCGAATATAAAACAATAAAAATCATAAAGTATATTCTATTAAATTAAGAATGTAAAAGTTTAAAAATAATTTAAGAGTAATCCATAAAGAAAGTTTAACAATCTATATCAAACATATATCCAAATTGATTCATCATTAACATTCAATAAAAAGTAAGTAAAAGAAAAGAAAAGAGGTTTGAATTCTGAATGTCTTTTCTTCTTTCACCTTGAGTTAGAAAATTCTGTAACTTGTGATCTTCTAGAATTTCCTCTTTTTAATCTATTTTTTAGAGTTTCCAGTCACCTCTTTGATGATTTTTTTCCTTTTTTTAATACTTTTGAGCCTTTTAAGGTTCTTTTTAAGATTTTCACACTAGTTTTGTTCCAAAAACAACATCAAAACATAAAACATTTAAAATTTTATGACCTAGAATTCTAGCAGTTTCATAATCATGCATGGTGCACAATTATGCATGGCTTCATTACCTCTTTGTCACATCATGCATGGCTTCACCAAAGCTCCTGCTATCTTCCTACATGATCATCTATTATGCACGATCATGCCAGATTTATTCTCTATCTCCATCTTTTTTTTCAGTTTCCTATCTCCACTCATCATTAAACATATCAAACATCCCCTAAATCATACAATTAAGATCACATTCTTGACCTAATCAACAAAAATAAAACAAAACAAATTAAAAAACTAACAAGAACATAAATATAAGTCCTAAAAATATGATTATCACCTAAGAAAATATTTTAAAACACACTTTAAAAACACTTAAAAATAGACACCAAAGCCTAAAAAACACATTTATTATTGTAAGATAAAAAGGTACAAAGGGTCTGGACTTAGATTCAAGTTAGGTTTTACACTCTGGGCCTAAAATACAAAATAAAGTTAAACCATCATCAAATAAAATAGATGGTTTAGGAAATACAAGGAAACGCCAGCAACTAGTGAATAATTCACATTAATCGATTGCCATCACCCAACATACCCAATATGAGCTGTTTCATTTTCCGTTTCAATAGAATTCATCACAACCAATGATTTATTTATGTTATTATTGTATTATTAAAATTCATTGTACTAGTTTCCATAAATAATAATGGAGATGAAATAAAATAACAATTCCTTTCAAAAGTGTTTTCATGGTATCAAAGCTAATCTGTGACTAATGTCAATGGATCCAATCTCTAGCTCATCAGTTATTAGCCAAAATGCTTTACAATCTTCCATCCATTCTCTTGATTTTCCCATCTTAGCAAAGACCCTAAACTTTAATGTTCCTATTAAGCTTGACATGCAAAATTTTATCAAATGGAGAGAAAAAGTTCTTAGCCATAAGAGCTCTTGACATTGAAAGTTTCATCACCACTGTACCTGCTCTCAGTTCATCACTACAGACACAGATCAAGCCACCAAAAACGTGAATTACAAAGCATGACACAGAACATACCAGTTCTTATTATGTTGGTTGCTATCAACTATTGGAGATGAAGTGATAGGGCAGGTAAACCATTCTAACTTATCCTAACAAGTATGGCAAATTCTGGAGAGTCTTTATAGTCAAACTTCTATGGTTAGAGCCTTGTAACTAAAACATCAACACTCAATAATTAAAAAGGGATCACACGCCAAATCTGAATACATACAGAAAATTAAAACCATAAGAGATTCACTCTAAGTTGTAGGACATGTCATCACAGAATATTAACTAATATTAAGTGCCTTCAATGGCCTTGATCATGAATTTGACCCTATTATGGTTTATTTAACACTACCTATAAAAACTTCAACACTACAAGAAGTACAATAGTCTCCCAGGATACATGAAACAAGGATAAAAAAATTGATACAATTACATAGACAAATATTTTATCACCTTCTGCCAAATTTGCAACTTACAACAATAATAAACAAAACTAGAATAATTGAGGTGGAAGAGGTAGGTTTGGAGGCAAAGGACATTGTGGAAGAGGAGATAGATGGAATGGGAATCGAGTTTTCTATCAACTTTACGACAAACCTAGATATTAAAATGTCACAAACAGTTTGATATATCATGGAAAGGCAATACTACACAGTCATGGAAATAGAATAACTCCACTCATTAAACTACACAGAATAATGCAAAAAGTTACCCCTAATCTTACTTAGCCCTTAATCGATAAGGCTATCCGTCTTCTGAAGCAGTCAATGATAGTATATAGTTTGTAGATGGTGGCATTATAAATTATGTAATAGTAGAACTTAATAATCTTTCAATCAGCTTAGAGTATGGTGGTAAGGACCAATTTATTGTTGATAATGGTAATTCTCTACCTATTGCTAATGTAGGCTCATCTCATATACATTTCCAAGACAATATACGGGCACCTCTGGCACTGAAACAATTCTTGCATTTTTCAAATATAATCAAAAATCTACTAAACATAATCTAAACTTACCAAAGATAACAAGATTATTGTTGAGTTTACTAATGTTAATTATTTGTTTATGGATAACGTAACAGGGAAGGTTCTGCTCAAGGGAGTGCTTCAGGATGGCCTATACATCCTTGAAGCTACCATACCATAAAACAAAACCATGCTAATCATACAAACACATACTACTCTTAAGTCTAGTGATTCCTATTTTTCAAAATACACAAATTTTTATTCTTCAAACGATAGCCACTGTGAGGAAAATTTAGCACAAAAGAATGTTGATGTTTAACATCCTAAACTAGGATACCCTTCTAATAGTGTATTGAAAAAAATTCTGGGTTTAACAAAGTTCAATATTAAGCTAAACAATTTGTCCTTTTGTGATGCATGTAAATAAGGAAAATTGCATAAATTATCCTTTCAAACACATGACATAACAGCTCAAAATATATTAAATCTCATATATTCAAATATTTGGGGACCCTCTCCATATCTCTCAACTAAAGGTCAATGCTTGCACCAGGTTCACCTAGTTTTATCCCCTAAAACTAAAATCAGATACACTGTTAGTTTTTATTAAATTCAAAGCTAATATTGAAATACAATTAAGCATAAAGATCAAAGCTCTTCACACTGACATGGGAGGAGAATACAAAGCCATATTAACTTACCCCACATAACATGGGATACAACCAAACATAGTTATCGTCACACTTAGCAACAAAATGGTGTTTCTGAAAGGAATCATTAACATATCACTAAAACAAGCCTAGCTCTCTTATCTCATGCTCACTTGCCCCTTAACTATTAGTTTGAAGCCTTATCTATAGCTACCCTTCCTTATTAATAACCTTCCATCTCCAAGTCTCAAAAATATCTCACCATTTAAGAAGTTGTATAATAAACCATCAAACTATCTCTATCTCAAAATATTTGATTGCAGTTGTTATCCTTATCTTAGATATTATTCTTACCATAAATTTGACTTTCATACCACCGAGTGCATTTTTATTCAATATAGTTCAATGCAGCAAGGCTATAAATGCTTAAATAATCAAGGCAAAATTTTTGTGTCTCACCATGTAAAATTCAATAAGGAAGAGTTTCCATTTCCTTAACTTTTTCCCACGCACTCAAATAAAAATGCAATTTCACCAAGTCTTCATATATCCATCCTAACCTTAGCTTCATCCTCTCAAAAGATAGTCTCAAATCACTCCTCTGAAGTAAATTGTTTTCAGTCACCAGAATCCTCTGCAAATAGAAAGGTAAGCTCTCAAAATCCTTGTTCACCATTACATACATCCATACCAAACACTACAAACCTACTAAACAACCAAAACACCTTACTAATCCTATTTTTACATCAAACACTACACCAAACTCCATTTTACCATTACCACCAAACACTCATCCTATGCAAAATTGCTCTATAAGTGATATTTTTAAGCCTAAATTTTATTCTATCACTCTTGTTTCTACCCCACACACTGAACCCATAATAATATTATAAGCCTTAAATGATCTTATCTGATTTCAAGCTATGCAAGATGAATTTCTTGCTTTACAACAAAAGCACACATGGGCGCTTGTTCACTATGAGCCTACTATGTGCATTCTTGGTATAAATAGGTATTCTGGACTAAGTATAATATTGATGGCACTGTTACTAAATATAAGGCTTATATTGTTGCCAAAGGGTTCAATCAAACTCTTGGTATGGAACTTTCAGAGACTTTCAGTCTGACTGTTTAAACCTCAACAATTGAAGTTGTTATGTCACTTACTGTTTCCCATCACTAAGATATCCAATAGGTTGAAATTAACAACACATTTTTTAATCATAATATATAGGAAACTGTATACATTTTTCAACCATAAGGGTTTCAAAGTAAAACACAGCCACATCATGTCTGCAAGTTAGCTAAGGCCTTCTATGGTTTAAAACAAGCCCCTAAGACTTAGTTCCATAAACTTAAATATACATTACAACAGTGGGGCTTTCTTAACTCTAGGTCAGACACTTCTTTATTCTATTCACACAATCAAAATTCATTATAATACTACTGATCTACGTGGATGATATATTAATCACAGGAAACTCATCTCAAGCAATCCACACAGTCACAATCAATTATAGTCTCAATTTGCATTAAAAAAATTTGGAAGCATCAATCATTTTCTTGGTTTTGAGGCCTACCAAAATAGCAATGGCTTATACCTTTCACAAAGCCACTATATCCAAGATCTGCTTAGCAGAGCCAACATGTCCTCATATAAGCCTTGCTCCACTCCAGTGACCATAGCAACCAAGCTATCACTTTATGATAGCACACTTTTTGAGCATCTAACTCTCTATCACAGCATTGTAGGAGCACTTTAGTACCTATGCAACACCAGACCAAACATAAGCTTCATTGTAAACAAACTAAGCTAGTTCTTATCAAATCCTCTCAATACTCATTGTATTTCTTGTAAACGAGTATTACATTACTTGAAAGGAACTTCAATTATGGGATTGATTTTTCGTTCTTTGTCTACACTTCTGGACCTTGAAGCCTACACTAATTCCGATTGGGCCAACTCTCTAGATGACAGGAAGTTTACCATTAGTGGTTGTGTCTTCTTATGGGTCACCTTGTCTTTTGGACCTCCAAGAAACAATCCCCGGTAGTTCGATCTGTAGGAAAATCCCGGTGTGAGCATCACATGCCCACGGTGCGGAAAACAAAAATTTTTTATTCCGGGACCTTCCCGAAAGCCAGGATCCATGTGTCTATACAACAAACTCAAACCATAACGGCCAAAGGAGACCGTCTCTAACGGTATCCACGCAGAGATCGGAGAACCTAACCGGGACAAACCCTTTGACCCGGGAATAGCTAGAACAAATTAAAGAGTGCTAGCTCTTACCTTTGTCCTTGGAGAGCTTGGAAAAGCAATAGAGGAGAATGCTTGGAGAATGGAGGAATCAAGCTTGAAGAAGATGATACTCGTATGTCTTGAAAGAGAAGCATGAAAACAATTTTTCAAGAAGCCTCTCATCTCTCATCGACATCAACTCTTCCTTTTTTTATCAAGGCCACTAGTCTTATACGACCATCATCCATTTTCAATAGCTTTTGTCCTTTAGTACACTTGTCTTTAACATTTAAAGGCATTAAATGTTAAAGGATGAGTCATCAAAGTTAAAGGAAGCTTCTCCCCTCCTTCCTCCACGTTACAAGCATATATATATATTAATTAATTAATTCTTTAATTAATTAATTATATATATATATAATTGTTAAAGTGGTCCACCACACTGGGTCGGTCCCACGGGCCCTAAGATGGAAAAACCACCAAAACTTTTTTCAAGAATATCGATGTCGCGATCTCATCGGGACATATCTCGATCTCATCGGATCCAATTAATCTGTTGCTTTCCATATATTGGAACTCGTCCAAAACTATTTTACGAGTTCTCCGAGACACTCTTACGCGTGTGACCCATTAGGTTCCGGTTATGTTGGCCACTTAGATTAACACTTAATCTAAGCAAGTCATGAGCGGTATCTAGCAACACATCATGACCTCCAATTGACCAGAAAGTAATTGGTTTGACGAATGAACATATATTCATCAGAACCATATCACTAACCCTTTTATAGACAATTACCGCAATTCGTCCTTTCACCATCCTATACCCCACTTGGTTATGAGTATGGGCAATGTGTCAACTCTCACTAGATCGACTACGCCAAATCTAGTCCAAGTGATTTCATTCTTGTCTTGGGACTCATTACTTTATATGTCATCAAGACACTCTTCACGACATACATACTCCTACCAGAGATTTCTAAGTAATGACCACGATAAAAGGCCATGGGTATCATCTTCGCTATCACGTAAGTGGTGAATCCTCTATTGGCTACTCAATTACCTTGAAAACCTCAAACTGCACTCCAAGCACCATCCTATGAGCGACCCTCGTAAGGCAACAAGGAATGGAGTCAAAGCACGAATCAAGATTCAAGATATCCTCGAGCACCTCAAATCTAAGGATACTGCACCATTGCTATGATGAGATTATCACCGACATTGAATAGACATCCATGTGATGATCTCATGGCGGGTCATTCAATGTACTTACTACCTCTAGTAAGCATCCACATCTCAACCCTAAATATCTCATATTTACAGCTTCGAGATCCATCGCTGATCAAATCAAGGAGCTGAGATGTGTTAGTCTTTCCGGATTCCGATGTCCAGCCTCAAGAATCCTATGATTAGGGATAATTTAGATACTGACATAATTGCACATGATAGGAATCACAGTAGTATGATCACATCATAATTTCCTTCATACTATGTCATATATCCCGGACTTCATTAATTTGCTTACAGATCTATATCAGTTCATAAATAATGAACAACAAATTAATGAAATATGTCTTTCTTTATTTATTCATAAAGACTGTACACAACTTTGTACAAAATGCGCTAAAGGCGATTGCCTTTAGGGCACTACTCTAACAATCAAGTACCGAGGCTGAACACCAAGCTCTCTCATAAGTGTCTACTAAACTTTTATGGTTCACTTCTTTACTCTCTAAGTTAGGGTTTTCTCTTCCTCACAAACTGACTCTGTGGTGCGACAATATTGGAGCTTAATTACTAACTCAAAATCCAATATTTTACTCATGAACAAAACACATAGAGGTATGTGCATTTCACTAGGGATAAGGTAGAAAAATGGATCTCTGGAAATCAAGTATGTGAGTACTATAAAGCAGCTTGCTGATATTCTCATGAAGCCTCTCACTTTAACAACAGTCAATCTTTTGGTTTCCAAACTAAACCTAGATAAGAGTCCTAGTATTTGTTTGAGTTGGGCTATGAGACAAAAAGGCATAAAGGGCTTAGACTTGGATTCAAGTCAGTTTTATGCTCTGGGCCTAAAATACAACATGAAGCCCAACCATCATCAAATAAAATTGATGGTTCATGAAATACAAGGAAACACCTGCAGCTATAGAATAATTCACCTCAATTGATTGCCAGCACCCAACACAGCTAATATGAGTTGTCTCACTTTTTGTTTTAACATAATTCATCACAACCATTGATTTATTTATGTTATTATTATATGATTCAAATTCATTGTCCAAGTGTATATAAAAACAATCCTGTATATAAAAACAATCCTGGAGATGAAATAAAATAACAAGTCCTTTCATAAATGTTTTCAATTATTGTGTCATTGTTTCAATTCATAGCTCATGCAATCATATTTATTTCTATACATGCATATCCACATGGATACGAGTGCTTTGAAGCATACTTGAAGGAGTTTGCTTCAAACTCAATACACAAACGCAAACACAACACAAAACAGTGTGTATATATTACAACAATGTAAAAAGATGTATAATTGCCACCGTAAGCCTTCCCAGATACTTCGAAATTTCAGCACTAAAAACTCTTCAATATTCAGCCTCAAAGTTCCAAAAGTTCTTATATATATATATATAGTAATGATTGCTTCATCTCCACAAATTGCTATTGAAATCGGGTTGGACACTTGGACTTGGGATAAAGCACATTTGACACCGTCGTAAATTTCTTTCCCATATCCTTTTAACTGCATTCCCTAACACGTAAATTATTATAAGTAACAGGTCTTACGTGACAGTATTGCAAATACAAAAATAACCATGACTATAGCTATCTTCAGAGCTGGTCGTGACAATTACCGAACCTATATATATATGCAGAGAGAGAGAGAGAGTTTGTTAGTCTTATGTACCGACTACCTCCTTGTTCACGTAGCTTGCAATAAAAGTCAAGAAAAACAGTCTTATACGATACGAAGGAAAGCAGACTCAGGGAACTCAACTTGAAGGCAACTCATTCACACTTCTTTTACTCTTTGTCTTATTATACATAAAACTCTCAATGAATAGCCAAGAAAGCCATAACTTTGTGCTCTGGGAACACAATATGCAATCTAACTACACTACATCTAACACGTTAACAGCACATAAACATTGGGGGTAAGAGATGAAACATTTTCCAAGAATTTATTTCTGCATACATGTGTATTATGAGGAAAAGGGTAACATATCGTATTCATATTCAGGTAAATACCTACACTTAGGTGGGGAGGATATGTGAAAGATATGACATGTGTCCGCACCAAAACATAGAAAAACATGCTAATTGAGTGCTACTTGGAGTTGAAAATAAGGTAAAAGAAAGAAAAAACATAAGACACTGAGAAGGAAAGAAAACCCCAGCCCCAGCTAAAAAGAAAGAAAAGAAAATCCAAAATATTAATGGCAGAGTTGTATGGTGGCAGATGTACACATTGATGGAGTGCAATAAAAGGTGGTTCTCTGGTGTAGATGGGTAGGTCTGTGCTTTTGTTCTCTCTCTTTCTCTCTTTGGGTGCAATTTCACAGAAACAAGAATATTAAACACAGGTACTCTTTCTCTCTTCACCAATACATGAATCCAATGCAGCTAATGATGATCTTGATGGTGATTGTGATGTAGGCGGTCCTCTTTTGCAGGTTTAATTAACCCTCTTCACCCACCTTCCTTCCCACCGTATTTAAAACAAGAGAGAGAGAGAGAGAGAGAGAGAGAGGGAAGTCATTTTCTTGTTTGTGTGAGTGTTTGTTGCTGGTGATATTAAAAAAATAAACCTAATTAAGAAGTGAGATTTGTTCTATTTTTTGCTAGTTATGGTGTGCTAGTTCATTCAGTAGTTTCCTTCTTTTTCGGCACCGCAAGAGATATGGGGTTTTTAGTAAGAAAAAGAAGGCTTCTAGTCCTTATTCTTCTACTTCTCATAGCCCTTTTCTTCCCTGGAAGATTAGCTGTTGTTTCTGCTCTAAATTACACCAACTATAGACAAGTTAGTAGCTTGAGACTTGAAAGGATTAGAAGGCACTTGGGAAAGATTAACAAGCCCGCTGTGATGACCATAGAGGTATAGTTGCGTATGTTGTTCAATTACTTTGTCTGATGTGGAATTCATTTTTTCTTATTCTGGGATCGATGTGATCATTATAGAGTCCAGATGGAGATCTGATAGATTGTATTCACAAAAGAAAACAACCAGCTTTAGATCACCCTCTTTTGAAGCATCACAAGATTCAGGTACTAGAATTTTTAACCCTGTTTCTGTTGCATACAATATAGAAACTATGTTTCATTGCTTTTCTTTTTCTGTATGGAATTGGATATATCACGGAAAAGGGTGTCTTTGTCTCTACATCTTTTGTTAATAACTTGAAAGCAAAGTAGACATATTAAGTTAACTTCAGTATTCATTGTTAATGATGATGATATAGAGAGAAGCACCAGAAATGCCAAAAGTATTGAGGAAGGTGACAACTACTAGTACTAGTAATGGAGGAGAAACAGAAAGTATAGCTATGCAAATGTGGCATAGAAACGGGAGTAGATGTCCAAAGCATACGGTTCCCATACGACGGAGCACAGTGCATGATGTGTTGAGGGCTAATTCTTTGTTTGACTTTGGCAAGAAACGTCCTTCAAGACGCTCCTCCGACGCACCCGACGTTGTTAGCGGAAATGGTCATGAGGTGTATATTTACATTTACATACAATACATAATAAACTAATCACTTCACTTCACTTAAGACTAGTTGGTTATTAAATAAAGAAATTTGTGCTTAGCATGCGATCGCATACACTGGAACAACGCAAGAAGATGTGTATGGAGCGAAAGCAACTATAAACGTATGGGACCCATCCGTCCAGGTGGTCAACGAGTTCAGTCTCTCACAAATCTGGCTCCTTTCGGGATCTTTCGACGGCTCAGATCTGAACAGCATAGAAGCTGGGTGGCAGGTACTCCTCCTATCATTTTCTTCTTCTGGAGATGATAACTTTCTAAAGTCAGGATAATTCTACTAGTCAGGTCAGTCCGGAGCTTTATGGAGACAGCAGTCCCAGATTGTTTACATACTGGACAGTAAGACCTCTTCTTATCCTTTCTAACATGTTATTTTTGAGTTTTTCCGTTGACTTTTTTTCTTATCTCAACTGAGCAATCCTAACCCTTTTGTTGATTTGACATTGTCCCCAACTCTTTGTTGTCTCTGCAATCATTCACATGAAATTATGCAGTGTGTTGATGGTTTTAACAAATCATTCCTGTAGTAATTAGAAACATGCATGTTGGTGTTATTAGTGCCAAAATGAAGCAAAGATGACAATTTTGGATATGGGCTTGGTTATCTCTTTTTCTTTAGCAGCTAGAACGACAAAAACAAGATGCTTAAGTGAGTGGACTTAATAAATGTGGTTGGTAGATTTTTTATTATTATGTCTCTATTCCTTGCTTGCAAAATTGGTTGCATTTACATGCACTTTAAGGAACAGTTGTACCAAGAAAACAGAAATGATGGTATTGGTGGTCATGAATATCCTACAAATCCAACTGAACCTTCTCATTCTCAACAATGCCTTGAAGCTAAACATAATTCCAATCTAACTTTTGTATAATCGTCAATTGCCGTTATAGAGTGATTCATACCAAGCAACAGGATGCTACAATCTTCTATGCTCTGGATTTGTGCAAACCAACAGCAGAATAGCCATTGGAGCTGCCATTTCTCCTGTATCGTCCTATTCAGGCAAGCAATATGACATCACCCTTCTCGTTTGGAAGGTAAACAATCTCACTAATTGTACAATTAACAAGCATCGGGTGGTAAACAATTAACAATCTCACTATTTAATTTGCTGTCATGATTAGGATCCAAAACTGGGGAATTGGTGGATGGGGTTTGGTGATAATACATTAGTAGGGTACTGGCCAGCTGAACTGTTCACGCATCTAGCAGACCATGCAACAATGGTGGAGTGGGGAGGTGAAGTGGTGAACTCAAGGGCCAATGGAAGGCACACCTCAACCCAAATGGGCTCAGGCCATTTCGCTGAAGACGGATTTGGTAGGGCCAGCTATTTTCGCAATTTGGAGATGGTGGACTCGGATAATAGTCTCAGTTCGGTTCTGGGTATCTCAACCTTGGCTGAAAACACCAACTGTTACAATATCAAGAGCTCGTACAACAACGAATGGGGTACACACTTCTACTATGGGGGTCCTGGAAACAGCCCACAATGCCCTTGATCAGCAGTTCTCAAAACACATATATTGTGACTTGGAAATAGCAACATTTTGGATACTTAGCAATGTCAAATGTTTAATAAATGATAAGAAAGAATGTATACCTTAATATAATTAAATTACACTAGAACATTTACTTAGTTCCATTTAATACGTGAATATATGTGTGTTTACTCATTGATTATAAGCATACCTTCTTTTGTACGAAAGGTACTTTAAAACTCTTTCAAAAGCAAACGATTGCCTATACACTTTTAAAAATGTGAATAAATCAAGAAAAATCAATTACATTGTTGTATTCTCTTTTAAAATAGCTCCTCACGTCATCTTTCCCCTCTCCTCTGCATTTTCGAAATTCTTCCTTTGAAATCAACGATTTGAGTGTTTCTAATGTTAAAAATACTTCTCTAACCTATCAGTTGATCTAGTTAGTCACATACTAATTTACAAAAAATCATGCCTACCTGATAGCAAAGGTTTGGCTAGTTAATACAATCTCTCATTAATGTCTTCTTAAGAATTATAGAAAGTCTCTTTTATTTCTAATAGGGCTGCCTATTGAAACCAAACTAATCTATATTATAGCACCTTACATATATTGGGTCTAGATAGTTTAAAAGATTTGCTTGAGAACATACCATGAGCGCTTTAACCAATATATGTAATCGACTCTACTGGAAATTGGAATTTAATCATAGAGCTAGAGCTAATAGAGTAGGTAAAGAAAAATAACACTTAAGGCTTCGTTGTAATTATCATACTAGAAGCTAATATTAGCTCTATCATTTTAGCTTATGTTTGAATTGTAATCTTACCTCATCTCATAACTTTAGAATGTGTAGCATAGTATATGAGGTATTAGTTCTAGGCCTCACATTTAAGAAGATTTTGCACCATCAAGCTTCTTTATCTATTAAGAATCTCCAAATTCTCTTATCATAAGGGCTTTGTATCTGAGATTTACTGGACATATTCCTAACCCACTTTCTTCTTTAGGAGAACAAACGTTATTGAATTTAAATATGGAAAATGATTTCCTTGTAGCATCACTTGACCATAGAAAGGATTTGAGCATCCTCTCTATAGATTTGATCAAGCTTTGAGGTAGAAAAATGTTCCAAGTCCAATACATGTACAGATAGTTAAGGATGGAGTTGATAATTTAAACTTTACCAGCAAATGAAAGGCCTTTATTACATTAGTTGCTAGCTCTTCTTTGAATCTTCTCTATCCAAAGAATAAAGTTTACATAAGTTGGCCTTTTATGGTAGATAGGATTATCTAGGTCAGTGCAAGGAAGTAATAACTAAGTTATCTAGTTTGCAAGGTAAGCTATACCTGATTAGAGTACTTGTTAGCGATCTAAAAGGGGGGGTTGAATAGATTTTTAAGCTTTTTATAATTTTCTACAATAAAATCAAAAGTTAATTCACACAAAAACAATTTAAACAAATTTAAGTGAAAAGAGTAGGGAAGAAGATCAAATATTGTTTTTATAGAGGTTCGGTGCTAAGACCTACGTCCTCTACCTAAGCTCCCACTTAGGATTTTGCAAACCACTTTATTACACACTTTGTAGTTCAGTGTGAACTCTTACAATACCGCTTGATTTCCGGCTCAAGCTACCTTTACACTTGATTTGTCTTCCGGCATAAATCCTACCAACACCACTTGATTTCCCGCTCAAGCTACCTTTACAAATGATTTGTCTTCGGGCACAAATCCTACCAATACCACTTGATTTTCGGCTCAAGCTATCTTTACAATTGATTTGTCTTCCGGCACAAATCCTACCAACATCGCTGATTTTCGGCTCAAGCTACCTCACGTGACCTTTCACTAGTCACTCAAATTGTAAGAGAAATAAGATAAAGATTGAAGAACAAAGCTCTATACAATGATGTAACAAGATAAGAGCAATAGTGAGCAAAATATGAAGCAATAATGGAGTATTTTTCTTGTAGAACTTCTCTCTTGTTTTTCCTTGATCATCCACTCTTATATCTGAAGAAAAATAACTGTTGGGAACCTATATAGCCGTTGTCTAATTGTTATGACCGTTCCTTAATATCCTCATTTCCATTTGTGGCTAATTGAACCGTTGGAATT
This sequence comes from Erythroxylum novogranatense, assembly GCA_029891385.1. Classification (NCBI taxonomy): domain Eukaryota; kingdom Viridiplantae; phylum Streptophyta; class Magnoliopsida; order Malpighiales; family Erythroxylaceae; genus Erythroxylum; species Erythroxylum novogranatense. The sequence continues at coordinate 44,046,890 of CM057226.1, read as the reverse complement.
TATTTGTTGTACCCATAAGTCGACTTGTCGAGTGTATAAGTCGACTTGTGTCAATGATTTACGTAAAATTTCATCCCCGCTCTTCAATAAGCCGACTTGTGCTGTGTAAGTCGACTTGTGGTCCTCGATAAGTCGACTTATGTACTATTAGTCGACTTGTGTTGACAGATCTTCATATATTAGTCGACTTATGCTATTCTAGTCGACTTGTGCTGTTCGGATCTTGATGTATAAGTCGACTTATGCTGTGCAAGTCGACTTATGTTGGCTTTAACGGTAACATCTAATCAAATCTTCTTTATTAATGTCTCTTGCACTTATAAGGAAGCTTCCATCTTAATTCCTTAATGATTAATCACTTGCCCATCTTGATTTGCACAATAATAATCCCAAAATACCTGAAATAATTTCTTAACCAATTCTATAAACTTTATTATTATCAAAACATAAGTAGGATTTAATTTGTCAACCACCATTGGTCCAACAATCTCCCCCTTTTTGATAATGACAAAACACTTAAAAATTGTTTAAGAAATGAAAACAAAGAAACATTGATCAAGGTTTTATACCTTGTCATTTTGGTTTAAGTCTCCCCTCAATCATATAAATCATTGAATTTAATAACCTTGTAAGATCAAATTCATAAAAGTAATTTGAAATCATGATAGACTTAAATTAAAGACAATTATCACATAAATATAAATCATGATAGACTTAAATGAAAGACATTACTCCCCCTTAATCAAGTAACTAAAGAATATCCAATTTCTCATTTTTCTCCCCCTTTTTGTCATAATCAAAACAATTAATACAAACCAACAATAGATGAAATATCGCAATCACATTAAATAGAGAAGCAAGTCATCAAACACAAATAGTCTCAAGTAGCAAGCAAATACAAATAATATGAAATGTTGGTCTTGGCTAGATACAAAAACCATCATGGTGGAGAAACATCATCATGAATAAATCTCAAAAGTAGAAGATAATATGTTTTCGGAGATTTTGGGGAAAAGAGAATTTTTAAAGAAGACCCAGATAACTTATATTCGACTGGCAATTCATAAGCAAACACAAAGAAAATACAAAGTCATAACATAACAATCCAACAATGGAACCCGTGTAAACATAAGTCGACTTGTTTTACCTCCATAAGTCGACTTATCGACCCTCATAAGTTGACTTGTCGATTTGTATAAGTTGACTTATCCTGAAATTTCTTCATTTCTATAGTGCTGTGTATATCATAGGTCGACTTATTGACCCACACAAGTTAACTTGTTAGCAGACATGTGCTTGGTGGATTTTCATTCCTTGCTTGTACCTACAACTGAAAATTTCTTTCTATTCATTGGTACCCAGGCCATTTTGGGTCCATTTTGGTTAGTCATATAAACCACATTAGGAGGAGATGTACCTTTTACTACCCAGATTTTCTTCACATTAATACATCTTCTAATACTTTTGCATGCAATTTCTATATGACCATCTTTTAAGCATCTAGCACATTTAGCAACTTTGCCATCTTTAGTAAATTTAGAAATCAAAGAACAATCTCTATCAAATGGATCATATCCTAAACCATGTTTAGAAATTGAATATCTTTGTAAAGATAACATCTTTTCAAACTTTTCATTCCCACCAGCAAATTTTTCAACCACATAAGAAAATTCCTTTATAAGTCAATCAAGCTCACAAGTAAGACTTTCTTTTTCAGCAAGACATGCAAAATGATCTTCCTTAGGACAATCTAAATCATCAATCGTCTCATGTAAAGCATTATTTTCAGCAACTAGTTCTCTTATATTCTTTCTCAATTTCTTGTTTATCTTAATAGCTTCTTCAAAATCAATTTGTAAAGTAGTAAAAGAATCTCTAAGTTCTTGATCTGAGATTATTACCTCATCCTCATCATCACTTATCAAGAAGCTATCTGCCATAAGAGTAAGGTTGTTTTCATCATTGCTTTGATATGCTTCCTCATCATCACTCCCACGGGCTACAAGGCTAGTTTTCTTTTCCCTTTGTCATACTTGTCATTTTTCTGAAGATTTGAACTCTTCTTTCTTCATTGCCTTTAGACCTTCTTTCTCTAAAGATACTTCTTCGTTTCTCCAATTCTTCCGCCACTTAATTCTTTTCTCCTATTTTTGAGCAGTCCTTTGAACTTTCTCAAATTTCTGGCGTACATTGATATTTCTTCGTCTTCTTCCTCTTCATCTATTTCTTTGTCACTTTTATCAAGAGAAGAAACATTAACTTTTAAAGCAATTGACTTTTGTGACTTACCTCTTCCTCCTCTTGATTTGAGAATGATCTCATAGTTGATGAGAGATCCCACCAAGGCGTTGAATTCCAAGTGATTGAGATCCTTGGACTCTATAATAGCGGTGACTTGCGAATCCCATTCTTTCGGTAGAGAGCGAAGAATCTTCTTCACCTTCTCGCTATCCGTCATATGCTTTCCAAGGTTGCCTAATCCATTTATGATTTCTGCAAAACGATCAAGCATAGTGGAAATAGACTCACCTTCCTTCATGACAAACATTTCATAGTCATGGAGAAGCATGTTGATCTTTGTTTCCCGAACTTGATTAGTTCCTTCATGAGTGATGCGAAGTCTTTCCCACATTTCTTTAGCGCTGGTACAAGAATTAACTCGGTTTCTTTCCTCAACCATGAGAGCACAATAAATCAACTTCATAGCTTTCGCGTTGATGTAGGCTTGCTTCCAGTCATTGTCGTCGTATTCCAGCTCCGTTTTTAACTCATCATTTTCTTTCAACGGTGCTTGTGGACCGAAGATGATGATCTTCCAATATTCCACTCCCTCACTTATAATGCGATACTTCATAGGATTTTTCCAAGAAGAATAGTTAGGACCATTAAACAAAGGAGGGCGATAATTTGTGTTACCTTCTTCCACTAGTTTGTTGTGTGCCATCCCTGGATACTTATGCTCTGATACCAATTATTAGCGATCTAGAAGGGGGGGTTGAATAGATCTTTAAGCTTTTTATAATTTTCTACAATAAAATCAGAAGTTAATTCACACAAAAACAATTTAAACAAATTTAAGTGAAAAGAGTAGGGAAGAAGATCAAACACTGTTTTTATAAAGGTTCGGTGCTAAGACCTACGTCCTCTACCTAAGCTCCCACTTAGGATTTTACAAACCACTTTATTACACACTTTGTAGTTCAGTGTGAACTCTTACAATACCCTTGATTTCCAGCTCAAGCTACCTTTACACTTGATTTGTCTTCCAGCACAAATACTACCAACACCACTTGATTTCCGACTCAAGCTACCTTTACAAATGATTTGTCTTCCGGCACAAATCCTACCAACACCGTTTGATTTTCAGCTCAAGCTACCTCACACGTTACCTTTCACTAGTCACTCAAATTGTAAGAGAAATAAGATAAAGATTGAAGAACAAAGCTCTATACAATGATGTAACAAGATAAGAGCAATAATGAGCAAAATATGAAGCAATAGTGGAGTATTTTTCTTGTAGAACTTCTCTCTTGTTTTTCCTTGATCATCCACTCTTATATCTGAAGAAAAATAGCTGTTGGGAACCCATATAGCTGTTGTCTAATTGTTATGACCGTTCCTTAATATCCTCCTTTCCATTTGTGGCTAATTAAACCGTTGGAATTTATTTGTTGTACCCATAAGTCGACTTGTCGAGTGTATAAGTCGACTTGTGTCAATGATTTACGTAAAATTTCATCCCCACTCTTCAATAAGTCGACTTGTGCTGTGTAAGTCGACTTGTGGTCCTCGATAAGTCGACTTATGTACTATTAATCGACTTGTGTTGACAGATCTTCATATATTAGTCGGCTTATGCTGTTCTAGTCGACTTGTGCTGTTCGGATCTTGATGTATAAGTCGACTTATGTTGTGCAAGTCGACTTATGTTGGCTTCAACGGTAACATCCAATCAAATCTTCTATAATCTTCTTTATTAATGTCTCTTGCACTTATAAGGAAGCTTCCATCTTAATTCCTCAATGATTAATCACTTACCCATCTTGATTTGCACAATAATAATCCCAAAATACCTTAAATAATGTCTTAACCAATTCTATACATTTTATTATTATCAAAACATAAGTGGGATTTAATTTGTCAACCACCATTGGTCCAACAGTACTATATAAATCTTATTCATATTTATAGAAAGATTAGACAATTCCTTAAAGGTTTTCAATGAAGTCATCAATGCATTAATGGAATTAAGATCAACTCTTAAAAGGAGGATTAGATCATCTATAAAAGACAAACAATGAATCCCCAACTTCTTGCATTTATTATGACACTTGAAGTTTCTTTATTGATCATTGATTATTCCAGTAAGCATATTAAGGACCTCAATGCCTAAGGTGAATATGTATGGAAAAATTAGATCCCTTCATCTATAATATTTTGTACCTTTGATAAGATTTACAGGGTCTTTTTTTACCAAGGTATAGTAGGATACAAAACTTATGCATAGATCTATCTAATTGATGAATTGTGTGTTGGAAAACAAAATGTCTTCTGAGTATTTAATATGAATTTCCAATTGATGGAATCAAACTCCTTGTGGAAGCCCTCCTTAATTGCATAACTCTTCAATGAATTTCTTTCAGTGTAGTTCTTAAAGAGTTGCTATGCTAATAAAATATTATTCCCAATTTTCTCCTTATTATAAATTCCCTTTAAGATGGATGAATAAGAGTAGTTAGAGTATCTTTGAATCTAGATGATATGAGCTTGGCAATAATCTTATATATCGTACTACAACAAAAGATTAATCTGAGTTCCTTCAAACAAGTTAGATTAGGAGGCTTAGGCCAAGCTCATTAATAATTTTACCTTTATTGAAAAACTCGAAGAATGGATTAGCTATAAATTGATTAGTAAACCTCATAGATTATTGAAGAAGAAAGAATTAAGTTCATTAAGACGAAGTGCCTTATTATGATTAAGATCAAAGAGTGATTTCTTCAAATTTGATTTATTAAAAGGAAAGAGCATGTTATTAACATCAAAGTCAAAGATACTTATAAATAAGAGACCTAATGATATGTAGAGAAGAAAAGCAAAAAAAGAAAAGAAAAGAAAAGAAGTAGTTATTAAGTACTTAGAGAAGTAATCATAAGCTACACCTAATAAATCCTTATGATATTGGACTAGGATGCCATATGAATTTTAAAGTGAGATAATTATATTAGAATTTTTAGGATAGTCTTATAAAAGAATGCAGTATTCCTATCATTCTTAGTTAACTAAAAAACCCTGACTGTAGTAGTCCTATAATCCTTAGTTAACTAATGAATTCCTGACCTTTGTTTGAGGATTGAATAGTTTACTTCTAGGTCTCTTAATGTAAATAGAAAGAATTATTTACTCATCTTCTTATTTTGAGGAATCTAAGGTATCAACATATAAAAAATGATGAGATTTGGATAAGGAAGCTTTAATAGTAGATGCTGTAGGAAAATCCCGGGAGGTACATCACATGTACCGGCAGCGGAAAACAAAAATTTTGTTCCCGGGACCTTCCCAACCTGGGATCCAGTATCCGTATGAAGACATAAACCTAAATAGCCAATAGAGACTATCTCTAAAGGTGATCCACGCAGAGATCGAAAACCTAACCGAGTCAAACCCTTTGACCGGGAATAGCTGTAACAGATTAAGAGCTGCTAGACCTACCTCATCCGGAGAGCTTGGATGAGAACGTTGAAATCTTGTGCTTGGAGAAGAGAAAATCAATGATGCTTGATGGAAGAAGAAGAAACATGAAACTCTTTTCAAATCAAAGCTTAACCTTTAAGCTTTCAACTTCTTATTCTCCTCCACGCATCCCATCCATTACCCTCTTCCATAAGCCTTTTATGTTGATTTTAACCTTTAAAACTCTTCCATAAGCTTATGACAAATGGTGGATTAATGGCCATTCATTCTTTAACTTAATAAAGAAATAAGGTTTGACTTTTCAAACCATCTTATCTTCTCCTCCCATTCCAACGCACATGTCTATATATTTATATATATTAATTAATTATTTACTTAATCAATTAATATATATAATTGCTAAAGATCCGATCAAATCGGGGTTGGTCCTACTGCCTATCGGCCCCGATCTTAAAACGACTCCTAAACCTTTCTTAGCAATATTGATGTCGCGATCTCATGGGACATATCCCAATCCTATTGGGATCCATTTAATCCTAATGCTCTCCATAATGGAACTCGTCCAATACTATTTTTCTGATTCTCCAAACACTCTTATCGTGTGACCCTTTAGGCTCCGGTTATGTTGGCCACTTAGATTAACAATTAATCTGAGCAAGTCATGAGCGGTATCTAGCAACACATCATGACCCCAATTGACCGGAAAGTAATCGGTTTGATGTATTCATCACGAACCGGATCACAAACCCTTCCATGTACAATTACTGGTGCAATTCGTCCTTTCACCATCCTATACCCCACTTGGTTATGAGTATGGTCAGTGTCAACTCTTACTAGACCGAGTCTAGCCCAAGTGATATCGATCTCGCCCTAGGACTCATTACTCTATATGTCCATGATGACACTCTTCATGACATATTCATTTCGCCGAGATTTACAAGTAATGATCCCGACAAGAGGCCGTGGGTATCTCCTCCGCTAATCCAAGTGGTGAATCCTTTATTGGCTACTCAATTATCTTGAATACCTCAAGTTGTACCCAAACACCACCCTATGAGTTACCTCCGAAGGCAACAAGGAATGGAGTCAATACGTAATCAAGATTCAAGATATCCTCGAGTACCTCAAGTCAAGGATACTTGCACCATTGCTATGATGAGATTATCACCGACACTAGATAAGATATCCATGTGATGATCTCATGGCAGGTCATCCAATGAACCTACTACCGCTAGTAAGCATCCACATGTCAACTCTAAATATCTCATATTTATAGTTTCTGAGATCCACTGCTTGATCCAATCAAGGAATATGACATGTGCTAGTCTATCCGGATTAATGATGTTCGGTCTCATTAATCCTTTCGACTAGGAGAATTTAGATATCTTGACACAATTGCACATGATAGGAATCTCGTGAGTATGATCACATCATAATTTCCTTCATGCTATGTCATATATCATGGACTTCATTAACTGATTAAAGATCCAATCAATTCATAAACAATATTCATGAACATCAAATTAATGAATTATGCCTTTTCTTTATTTATTCATTCACCGCATCACGACCGTGAATAAAAGCGCTAAAGGGATTGCCTTTAGGGCACAAATAAACAAGACCGATCCTTGAATAAGTCGACTTATGAATGTACAAGTCGACTTATCGGTACTTTTCAAGAACAAGTCGACTTATCAAGAGTACAAGTCGACTTGTACTTCTAAATCTCCCACTTGACCTAAAGCCAATCGCCTTAGTATCTAATACCATAAGCGAGTCCATGAGAATCACAATTCTCCTGTGATAATGGCTTTGTCAACGGAATAACAACACTTTGCTCCGTGGAATTTCTCTATCAAGATATCATCTCGACTAATGATCTCCGAATCGGCAAGCACGAGTTCGGATCGTCGATAAGACCTTGGTTCCTTTGCTCGCACTAGCCCCATTGTATCACAATACAATCCTATGGGCCCACCACAGCTAGGGACTAGATCAAGTTCGAGAATGAACTTCGATCCAAAGCGCTTCCTTTCAAGATCTCATGCGGCGTAATCGCATCCTGAATGCTCGCCACATGGAGATTTCCATCTCCATAGATTAAGAAAACATCCTTAGTGCTTCACAAGTATTGAGGATATTCTTGACAGCCACCCAAAGGACCCTCACCAGATCCGATTGGTATCTCGCTCGAACATTTAGAGCATTCGATACATCGGGCTTCGACATAGCATCGTTTCATGCTAAACCTCTTTAGCATCTCATCTATGACGATGCTTGGAAAGACCAAGCAACCTTTGATCTATCTCGCATAAATCTATATCCCAAGGATATAAGTTGCTTTACCAAGGTCTTTCATCGCAAATTGATTGGACAACCAAATTTTAAGCGATTGAAAGATAGAGACATCGTTTCGAGTAATGAAGATGTCATCTACATACAACACAAGGAATACGATTGCGTCCCATTAACCTTCTTATGCACACAATGATCATCCGAATTTTGTGAGAAATCAAACTCTTTGATTAACTCAACTAAACGGATAATCCAACTCCTGGAAGCTTGCTTCAATCCAATAATGGATTTCTGAAGCTTTTATACCTTTTCGCCATCGATGGAAGTGAAGCCCTCAGGTTGTGTCATACACATCCTCGGGTAGATTTCCATTCAGGAAAGCTGTCTTCACATCCATTTGCCATATCTCATAATCATAATGAGTGGCAATGGCTAGGAGTATCCGAATGGATTTAAGCATTGCTACGGGGCTGAAGGTTTCGTCATAGTCAACTCCTTGTCTGTGATGAAATCCTTTAACCAGAAGCATTGCTTTATAGGTAATCAAATTACCATCCATGTTGGTTTTCTTCTTGAAAACCTCTTTACACCCTGTGGGTTTTATCCCTTCAGGTGTAACAACCAAAGTCCATACTTGGTTTATGTACATGGAATCCATTTCGGCTTTTTATGGCTTAAAGCCATTTCTCAGACTCTGAACTTTTCAGAACCTCTTCATAGGTAGTAGGCTCATCATCTCGTATGAGTAATACGTCATTCTGTTCCCTTACGAGAAATTCATATCTCTCGGGAACAGTGCGTATCCTACTTAACCTACGAAATTCGTGTGTAATAAAAGGTTGAACTGTTACCTCATCTACATGAGTTACAGCTTCAAATTCAGCGATTGATCAGTGTTTGTTCGAGCATCTTGAACTTCTAAGTTCAACTTTGCTCCCATTTTCTTATTGTAAAGAAACTATTTCTTTAAGAAAAAAGCAAGCTTTGAAACAAACAACTTTTGTTCCTCAAAGAAGGTAGAATTGATAATCCACTTAATAAACACTTGTAAACTTTACATCGTTAACTGACCGTGTCCGCTTCACATAAGGTGACAACCCCAAACTTTCAGGTGAGAAAGATAGGGCTTTCAGTTAGTCCATATCTCCATATGGAGTAACCACAACTCTTTGATGGAACTCGTTTAGCAAGTAAGCAAATTGCCTCGAGCGCATATTCCCAAAACTGTGCAAAACCTATCATCAATCGCACCATGTCTAACAAGGTTCGATTTCTCCTTTCAGCCACACCATTGTGCTGCGGCGTGTAAGGTGGAGTGTGCTGAGATAAAATCTCATGATCTCTGAGATAATCCAAAACTGTTGGTGTAAGTATTTTCCACCACGATCAGATCGTAATGTCTTGATACTTTTACCAAGTTAGTTTTCTACTTCATTTCTGAATTATTTGAACTATTCAAATACTTCAGATTTGTATCTCATCAAATACAGATACCTATATCGTGAATAATCACCGATAAAAGTAATGAAGTAAAAACAACCACTTCTGGCATGGATGGACATCGGACCACATACATCCAAATGTATTAGGTCTAATATTCCATTCACTCGTTCACCCTTTCCTTTAAAGGATAACTTAGTCATCTTGCCTAATAAACAAGATTCGCATGTGTCATATGATTCATAATCAAATGACCTAAACCGCCACTCTCATGGAGCTTAGGTATGCGTGTCTCATTTATATGGCCGTCGACAATGCCATAAGTAAGTTGATTTTAAATTATCTCGATTATGTCTTTTCGTCATTGACATTCATAATTGGATATGACATATCTAATATGTCAATTCCATTGATAATGTACCAAGATACCATAGCTTTCGTTGCAACTAATATAGCAACCATTGCTACTAAAAGTCAAATGGAAATCAGCTCTAATTAAACATGAAACATACAATATGTTCTTTGTTTAAAACGGTACAAAAGATAATCATTCAATTTGAATATAAGCTCACCGGGAGTGACAAGACATAAGTGCTTACGGCTAATGTAGCAACCTCGCTTCATTACCGCACGAAAGTCGATTCTCCTTTTATGAGCTTTCTCGTCCTCGATGTAGGAAAATCCCGGAGGTACATCACATGTACAGCAGCGGAAAACAAAATTTTTGTTCCGGGACCTTCCGAACCTAGGATCCAGTATCCGTATGAAGACATAAACCTAAATAGCCAATAGAGACTATCTCTAAAGGTGATCCACGCAGAGATCAGAAAACCTAACCGGATCAAACCCTTTGACCGGGAATAGCTAGAACAGATTAAAGGCGCTAGACCTTACCTCGTCACGGAGAGCTAGTGATTGAACCTTGGTGGAAGCCTTGGAGAGTGGAAGCAACTTGAAAAGAAGAGATGAAGGAGATGAAAAATCAAATTTTCCAAAGGCTTAACCCTTAAGCTTTCGATCCCTTCCCTTCCACCAACGTGTAAGCCTCCTCTTTTTATCACTTCTTATATGTTTATTTAACACTTAAAAACACATATAAGAAGCTTGGTTGAAGGGCATCCACGTAGAAAGCATGGAAGTGCCTTAAAATGATAAATAATGATGAATTTTGACTTTTCAAACTTCCTTTATCCTCTCCATTTATGGCTTCCACGTAAATCAACATATATATATATAATTAATTAATTCTTAATTAATTAATATATATATATATATATTTGCTAAAGAGGTCCAGTCAACCGGGTCGGTCCTACTGCTCATCGCCCCGATCTTTGAAAAATCACCGAAACCTTTCTTAGCAATATTGATGTCGCGATCTCATCGGGACATATCCCAATCCCATTGGGATCCATTTAATCTAATGCTCTCCATAATTGGAACTCGTCCAATTACTATTTCTGATTCTCCGAGACACTCTTAAGCGTGTGACCCTTTAGGCTCCGGTTATGTTGGCCACTTAGATTAACAATTAATCTGAGCAAGTCATGAGCGGTATCTAGCAACACATCATGACCCCCAATTGACCGGAAAGTAATCGGTTTGATGTATTCATCACGAACCGAATCACGAACCCTTCCATAGACAATTACCGTGCAATTCGTCCTTTCACCATCCTATACCCCACTTGGTTATGAGTATGGTCAAAGTGTCAACTCTTACTAGACTAAGTCCAGCCCAAGTGATAACAGATCTCGTCCTAGGACTCATTACTCTATATGTCCATGAAGACACTCTCCATGACATATTCACTCTGGCCAGAGATTTACAAGTAATGATCCTGACAAGAGGCCATGGGTATCTCTTATGCTAATCCAGAAGTGGTGAATCCTTTATTGGCTACTCAATTATCTTGAATACCTCAAGTCGCACTCTAAGCACCACCCTATGAGTTACCTCCGAAGGCAACAAGGAATGGAGTCAGTACGTGATCAAGATTCAAGATATCCTCGAGTACCTCAAGTCAAGGATACTTGCACCATTGCTATGATGAGATCATCAACGACACTAGATAAGATATCCATGTGATGATCTCATGGCAGTCATCCAATGAACTTACTACCGCTAGTAAGCATCCACATGTCAATTCTAAATATCTCATATTTACGGTTTCGAGATTCACCGCTTGATCCAATCAAGGAATATGACATGTGCTAGTCTATCCGGATTAATGATGTCCATCTCATTAATCCTTTGACTAGGAGAATTTAGATATCTTGACACAATTGCACATGATAGGAATCTCGGGAGTATGATCACATCATAATTTCCTTCATGCTATGTCATATATCATGGACTTCATTAATCGATTAAAGATCCAATCAATTCATAAACAATGTTCATGAACATCAAATTAATGAATTATGCCTTTTCTTTATTTATTCATTCGATGCATACGATCGTGAATAAAAGCGCTAAAGGGATTGCCTTTAGGGCACAAATAAACGAAGATCCTTAAATAAGTCGACTTATCCAATGTACAAGTCGACTTATCGGTACTTTTCAAGAACAAGTCGACTTATCAGTAGTACAAGTCGACTTGTACTTACAAATCTCCCACTTGACCTAAGGCCAATCGCCTTGGTATCTAATACCATAAGCGCATCCATGAGAATCACAATTCTCCTGTGACAATGGCTTTGTCAGCTAACAAAGAACACTTTGCTCTGGGAATTCTCTATCGGGATATCATCTCGACTAATGATCTCCGAATCGGCGGAGTACGAGTTCGGATCGTCAATGAGACCTTGGTTCCTTTGCCTGCGCATTAGCCCCATTGTATCACAATACAATCCTATGGGCCCACCACAGCTAGGGACCAGATCAAGTTTAGTAATGAACTTCTTGATCCAAACTGCTTCCTTTGCACATCTCATGCGACAGGTACTCTGCCTCGGTTGTTGAATCAGCAGTCCTCTCTTGTTTGGAAACTCTTTCAATTGACCGCCACGCTATTCAGTGTGAATGTATATAACCTGATCATGATTCAGAATCATCCTTATCGATTAGAATCGGCATCCGAATGCTCGCCGAGATGGAGATTTCCATCTCCATAGATTAAGAAAACATCCTTAGTGCTTCACAAGTACTTGAGGATATTCTTGACAGTCACCCAGTGACCCTCACTAGGATCCGATTGGTATCTGCTCGTAACACTTAGAGCATACGATACATCGGGCCTCATACATAGCATTGTTCCATGCTAAACCTCTTTAGCATCTCGTCTATGTACGATGCTTGTGAAAGACCAAGCAACCTTTGATCTATCTCTATAAATCTATATCCCAAGGATATAAGTTGCTTTACCAAGGTCTTTCAAGGCAAATTGTTTGGACAACCAAATTTTAACTGATTGCAGCATAGAGACATCGTTTCCTAGTAACAGTATGTCATCTACATACAACACAAGGAATACGATTGCAGTCCCATTAACCTTCTTATGCACACAATGATCATTCGAATTTTGTGAGAAATCAAACTCTTTGATTGACTCAACTAAACGGATAATCCAACTCCTGGATGCTTGCTTTAATCCATTAATGGATTTCTGAAGCTTGCATACCATTTCGCCATCGATGGAAGTGAAGACCTCAGGTTGTGTCATACACATCCTCGGGTAGATTTCCTCTCAGGAAAGCTATCTTCACATCCATTTGCCATATCTCATAATCATAATGAGCGGCAATGGCTAGGAGTATCCTAATGGATTTAAGCATTGCTTTATAGGTAATCAAATTACCATCCATGTTGGTTTTCTTCTAAAACCTCTTTGCACCCTGTGGGTTTTATCCCTGCAGGTGTAACAACCAAAGTCCATACTTGGTTTATGTACATGGAATCCATTTCAGATTTCTGGCTTAAAGCCATTTCTCAGACTCTGAACTTTTCAGAACCTCTTCATAGGTAGCAGGCTCATCATCTCATATGAGCAATACGTCATTCTGCTCACTTACGAAATTCATATCTCTAGGGGCAAGGCGTATCCTACTTAACCTACGAAATTCGTGTGTAGTAGAAGGTTGAACTGTTACCTCATCTATATGAGTGACAGTTTCAGGTTCAGGTAGTTGATCTGTGTTTGTTCGAGCATCTTGAACTTCTCCAAGTTCAACTTTGCTCCCACTGTCCTCTTGTAAAAGAAACTCTTTCTTTAAGAAAACAGCATGCTTAGAAACAAACAACTTTTGTTCCTCAGCAAGGTAGAATTGATATTCCACGAACAAACACTTGTCAGTTTTGCATCAAGCTAATCTAACTGTGTCCGCTTCACGTAAGCAGGACAATCCCAAACTTTCAGCTAAGAAAGATAGGGTTTTCAGTTAGTCCATATCTCCATATGGAGTAACCACAACTGTCTTTGATGGAACTCTTTTTAGCAAGTAAACAGCTGTCTCGAGCGCATATTCCCAAAACTGTGCAAAACCTATCATCAATCGCACCATGTCTAACAAGGTTCGATTTCTCCTTTCAGCCACATCATTGTGGTGCGACGTGCAAGGTGGAGTGAACTGAGATAAAATCCCATTATCTCTGAGATAATCCAAAACTGTTGGTCTAAGTATTTTCCACCACGATCAGATCGTAATGTATTCATACTTTTACTAAGTTAGTTTTCTACTTCATTTCTGAATTATTTGAACTATTCAAATACTTCAGATTTGTATCTCATTAGATACAGACACTTATATCGTGAATAATCACTGATAAAAGTAATGAAGTAAAACAACCACTTCTGGCATGGATGGACATCGGACGACCACATACATCCAAATGTATTAGGTCTAATATTCCATTCACTTGTTCACCCTTTCCTTTAAAGGATAACTTAGTCATCTTGCCTAATAAACAAGATTCGCATGTGTCATGTGATTCATAATCAAATGATCCTAAACCTCCACTCTTATGGAGCTTAGCAATGCATATCTCATTTATATGGCCAAGCCGACAATGCCATAAGTACGTTGATTTTAAATTATCTCAATTATGTCTTTTCGCGTCATTGATATTCATAATTGGATATGACATATCTAATATGTCAATTCCATTGCATAATGTACGAGTACCATAGAGCATTCCATTACAACTAATATAGCAACCATTGCTACTAAAAGTCAAATGGAAATCAGCTCTAATTAAACATAAAACATATAATATGTTCTTTGTTTAAAACGGGTACAAAATGACAATCATCCAATTTGAATACAAGCCCAAGAGGGAGTAACAAGACATAAGTGCATACGACTAATGTAGCAACCTTGCTTCATTACCGCACGAAGGTCTAGTTCTCTTTATGAGCTTTCATCGTCCCCGAGGCCCCTGCATAACATTTCATATGTATGAGCCACATCCGTATCAAATACCGATATGTTTGGATCAGAATAGTATTAACCTCAATGACAAACATATTTGAAGGAGTAGAGGCATCGATGCCTTCTTACGCTTGAGGACTCGAGATAGATTTTACGGTTTAGCCTCTGGTGGCCAGACTTGCCACTATGAAAGCAAAATCCTTTTTGGGAAGAATACTTTGGTTTTCTTCTTGTTGGCACTTCCCTTTGGTTTCTTGGCCTTTTTCTTCTTTGAACAAGAAGAAGAAGCATCCACCATTAGCACTTGCTATCTATCTTGATAGCCTGCTTAGCTGTCATGAGCAGATTGATCAGCTCAGGTATTGTTGTGGATATTTGGTTTATCCGATAGTTTATCACAAACTGTGAATAACCATCAGACAATCCAACCAGAATTAAGTCTCTACTTAACTCATAATCCATTACAAATCCTAAGACAACCAATCTCTCAATATAGCCATTCATCTTCAGGACATACTGGACAGCAGATGTCCCTGGAGCCATCTTTGTGATGAAGAGAAGCCTTGAGGTCTTGAACCTTTCAGACCGAGCTTGCTCAACAAACAGCTCCCTAAGATGAAATACTATAGAGTGAGCATCCATAGACTCGTGCTGCTTCTGCAGCTCTAGTGACATCGAGACAAGCATAATGCAAGTATCCATATCACTGTCCTTTAGATGCTTACGATATGCTTTCTGATCCTTATCAGAAGCATCGACAGCAGGTGCATCTAGAAGTGGAACATCTAGGACGTATCCCAGTTCCTCAGATCTGAGAACAATTCTCAGATTCCTTAGCTAATCAAGAAAATTCAGTCCAGAATAGAGAGAGTAAATTCACACTGAAAGACTTCTTCAATCAACCTAAACGCGATAGAGAGAAGGAATGATAGAATAAAAATGCCTGCATGATCATAAGGACTTGCATGACATGCATATGGCTCCCACTAGTTTCCTAGAATCCATAACCCTCTTTACGAATCCAAAGAAACAATGTGACATAATGTCCTAGTGGGTCGATATCCGACATTGCTAAGAGTGACCTTGAGTTTGCTCAACAAGCCACAACTTAGGTCAATCGGTAGGTATCGGTCATACCAATTGCATCATCGATAACCGACATTGAGAATGACCTTGGATTTGTCCAACAAGCCACCTTATGTCTCGGGAGGTATCAGATATACCAATTACATCTTAGACACAACTATCGATCGTCTTTATCAACTTGTTGATGTGTGCACTTCATTGGGTATCAACTCTTTGATGCGCATACATCTAATGTATGCTACCCAATTTCGCCTCTGTCCACGTTGACCTTGAGGTTAGCTCAACAAATCAACGCTTCTAGGAAAACCGACCCATTAATCCGAAAATCTTATTTTCATGGTTTGAACATATTCGTATAGAGTGAGCTTGAGGTTAGCTCAACAACCCAACCCTATAAGAACTCGGTTCTTACCATATTAATGGAAGGCGTTAGTTTTCATATACCGAGGAGGGTTTTGGTCTCTAGACTCCAAGCTTAAGGATTATAGTCACGAAGACTATATGGAATGATTTAGGTTTCATCGATCGTATTGAATCAATCCTTATAATCATCCATCATCCAACTCGAGCATGCCACAAGTCGACTTTCATCAAATGCAAGTCGACTTATGCTTCTGCCCACACACAAGTCGACTTGTATGACACAAGTCGACTTATTTCACCTGCCCATGAACAAGTCGACTTATAAAGTACTACAAGTCGACTTATACTGAGATCCTGAACAAGTCGACTTATTATATAGACAAGTCGACTTATCCCAAAACTCTTGAACAAGTCGACTTATTTCATATACAAGTCGACTTATCTAGGAAATTTTGCTAAAATCTCTAATCGGCTAATTCCTCAATTAATGCAATTCCAATTCACAACACCTACATACCTAAGGTAATATCTGATAAATTTGATGTATCAATGAACAATTCATTGAACTATGAATGCCTTAAATAGTCAAACTATATGAAAAACTTGAAATGAGTCAAAACTCATTAATTTCCAAACAATTTAGGAACACCCAAATTATCATCCTAAGCATCTCTAGCTAGCATATACATTATCAAATTTACTTCAGCACATGCCATAAAAATATGACGGTCAAAACAAACAAGATAATGCAATATACTAACGAGACGCTAATGTGATCAATTAGGCATTCAAAAATTCTTGGAAAAGCAAATTCAAGCAATTCAGTTTGGTAATCATACTACATCAAGATAACACATTTTTAATCACATTAAAAATGGTGCAAGGCATTGTAACTGAAAAAGCACACTCAATCAAGCCAAGCAAAACAGTCCCAACAATTTTCACAAAACTGTCCAGTTCTGTACATTGCTCGAAATGATCAATGAAAAAATTTCAATAAATCATGATAAAATTATATAGGTTACTACATGTTCAGAACATGCTACATGAATTTTGTCAGGATTTTAGGCCATCAAAAACTCAGTCAACCTAAATAACAAAACCGATTCAAAATCTGTGTTCATCAACACAGCAATTCCCAACAGCATAGAATAAATTCGTGAATAAATATCCAATCACCTTGAAATCCAATTTCCATGCTCACATACATTCACCAACATCTTAGAGACATTTAGATGAAGAAAAATCCAGAAAACAATTTTCTAGAATTTATTCTCGATTTTATACTACTGCCTGTTCCAGAATCGTTTCACAAAACAGCATCTGTAACCTTAGGGAATTAATTGACAAAACTATATCAAATCAAATCGATAAATTCTGAAAATTCATAGACATATTCTCTAACATGTTATGAACATTTCTGGGCAGTAAAATTTCTAAAACCCTATCTCTATAGCAATTCGAAATCTGGGCAGTACACATGCATCAACATCAACAGCACTTAGGGTTTCTGATCTAGCTTAGGTTTTAGCTTCATACGGGATACCAGACGCTCTGATACCACTGTAGGAAAATCCCGGGAGGTACATCACATGTACAGGCAGCGGAAAACAAAAATTTTTGTTCCCGGGACCTTCCCGAACCCAGGATCCAGGTATCCGTATGAAGACATAAACCTAAATAGCCAATAGAGACTATCTCTAAAGGTGATCCACGCAGATATCAGAAAACCTAACCGGATCAAACTCCTTTGACCCGGGAATAGTTAGAACAGATTAAAGGCTGCTAGACCTTACCTCTGTCCTGGAGAGCTAGTGATTGAACCTTGGTGGAAGCCTTGGAGAGTGGAAGCAACTTGAAAAGAAGAGATGAAGGAGATGAAAAATCAAATTTTCCAAAGGCTTAACCCTTAAGCTTTCGATCCCTTCCCTTCCACCAACGTGTAAGCCTCCTCTTTTTATCACTTCTTATATGTTTATTTAACACTTAAAAACACATATAAGAAGCTTGGTTGAAGGGCATCCACGTAGAAAGCATGGAAGTGCCTTAAAATGATAAATAATGATGAATTTTGACTTTTCAAACTTCCTTTATCCTCTCCATTTATGGCTTCTACGTAAATCAACATATATATATATAATTAATTAATTCTTAATTAATTAATATATATATATATATTTGCTAAAGAGGTCCAGTCAAACCGAGTCGGTCCTACAAACTCTACAGGGCCCTGTCTTTGAAAAATCACCTAAACCTTTCTTAGCAATATTGATGTCGCGATCTCATGGGACATATCCCAATCCCATTGGGATCCATTTAATCTAATGCTCTCCATAATTGGAACTCTGTCCAATTACTATTTTCTGATTCTCCGAGACACTCTTAAGCGTGTGACCCTTTAGGCTCCGGTTATGTTGGCCACTTAGATTAACAATTAATCTGAAGCAAGTCATGAGCGGTATCTAGCAACACATCATGACCCCGATTGACCGAAAGTAATCGGTTTGATGTATTCATCACGAACCGGATCACGAACCCTTCCATGTACAATTACCGTGCAATTAGTCCTTTCACCATCCTATACCCCACTTGATTATGAGTATGGTCAAAGTGTCAACTCTTACTAGACTAAGTCCACCCAAAGATATGAGATCTCGTCCAGGACTCATTACTCTATATGTCCATGAAGACACTCTCCATGACATATTCACTCGCCGAGATTTACAAGTAATGATCCGACAAGAGGCCATGGGTATCTCTTATGCTAATCCGTAAGTGGTGAATCCTTTATTGGCTACTCAATTATCTTGAATACCTCAAGTTGCACCCAAGCACCACCTATGAGTTACCTCTCGAAGGCAACAAGGAATGGAGTCAAAATGAGGATCGATATCAAGATATCCTCGAGTACCTCAAGTCTAAGGATACTTGCACCATTCTATGATGAGATCATCAACGACACTAGATAAGATATCCATGTGATGATCTCATGGCGAGTCATCCAATGAACTTACTACCGCTAGTAAGCATCCACATGTCAATTCTAAATATCTCATATTTACGGTTTCGAGATCCTTTGCTTGATCCAATCAAGGAATATGACATGTGTTAGTCTATCCGGATTAATGATGTCCGATCTCATTAATCCTTTGACTAGGAGAATTTAGATCTTGACATAATTGCACATGATAGGAATCTCGTGAGTATGATCACATCATAATTTCCTTCATGCTATGTCATATATCATGGACTTCATTAATCGATTAAAGATCCAATCAATTCATAAACAATGTTCATGAACATCAAATTAATGAATTATGCCTTTTCTTTATTTATTCATTCATCAGATATCGATCGTGAATAAAACGCGCTAAAGGGATTGCCTTTAGGGCACAAATAAACAGATCAGTCCTTAAATAAGTCGACTTATCTAATGTACAAGTCGACTTATCGGTACTTTTCAAGAACAAGTCGACTTATCAGTAGTGCAAGTCGACTTATACTTACACCTGAGGCCCTGCATAACATTTCATATGTATGAGCCACATCCGGTATCAAATACCGATATGTTTGGATCAGGAATAGTATTAACCTTAATGACAAACATATTTGAAGAAGTAGAGGCATCTGATGCCTTCTTCTGCTTCAAGGACTCCAGATAGATTTTACAGTTTCGCCTCTAGTGGCTAGACTTGCCATTATGAAAGCAAAATCCTTTTGGGGCAGAATACTTTGGTTTTCTTCGATGGCACTTCCCTTTGGTTTCTTGGCTTTTGTCTTCTTTGAACTAGAAGAAGAAGCATCCACCATTAGCACTTGCTATCTCTCTTGATAACCTGCTCAGCTGTCATGAGCAGATTGATCAGCTCAGGAATTGTTGTGGATATTTGGTTCATCCGATAGTTTAACACAAACTATGAACAACCATCAGACAATCCAACCAGAATTAAGTCTCTACTTAATTCATAATCCATTACAAATCCTAAGACGGTCAATCTCTCAATATAGCCATTCATCTTGTGGTATCTCGCATGCGGCGATTGTCCCTGGAGCCATCTTTGTGATGAAGAGAAGCCTTGAGGTCTTGAACCTTTCAGACCGAGCTCACTCATCAAACAGCTCCCTAAGATGAGATACTATAGAGTGAGCATCCATGGACTCGTGCTGCTGTTGCAACTCTGGTGACATCGAGGCAAGCAGCCATGTCCCCGTCCATTAGATGCTTACGATATGCTTTCTGATCCTTATCAGAAGCATTGACAGCAGGTGCATCTGGAAATGGAACATCTAGGACGTATTCCAGTTCCTCATATCTGAGAACAATTCTCAGAGTCCTCAGCCAATCAAGAAAATCGGTTTAGAATAGAGAGCATATATTCACACTGAAAGACTTCTTCAATCAACCTAAACGCGATAGAGAGAAGGAATGATAGAATAGAAATGCCTGCATGATCATAAGGACTTGCATGATATGCATATGGCTCCCACTAGTTTCCTAGAATCCATAACCCTCTTTACGAATCCAGAGAAACGATGTGACATAATGTCCTAGTGGGTCGATATCCGACATTGCTAATAGTGA
The DNA here is from genome assembly GCA_029891385.1 of Erythroxylum novogranatense. Lineage (NCBI taxonomy): Eukaryota > Viridiplantae > Streptophyta > Magnoliopsida > Malpighiales > Erythroxylaceae > Erythroxylum > Erythroxylum novogranatense. The sequence continues at coordinate 44,026,064 of CM057226.1, read as the reverse complement.
CCTTGAGTTTGCTCAACAAGCCACAACATAGGTCAATCGGTAGGTATCGGTCATACCAATTGTATCATCGATAACCGACATTGAGAATGACCTTGGATTTGTCCAACAAGCCACCTTATGTCTCGGAGGTATCGATATACCAATTACATCTTAGACACAACTATCAATCAGTCTATCAACTTGTTGATGTGTGCACTTCATTGGGTATCAACTCTTTGATCGCGATACATCCGATGTATGCTACCCAATTTCGCCTCTGTCCACGTTGACCTTGAGTTTGCTCAACAAACCAACGCTTCGGTGAAAACCAACCCATTAATCCGAAAATCTTATTTTCATGGTTCGAACATATCAGTATAGAGTGAGCTTGAGTTTGCTCAACAACCCAACCTATAAGAACTCGGTTCTTACCATATTAATGGAAGGCCTTAGTTTTCATATTCGAGGAGGATTTGAATCTCTAAACTCCAAGTGAAGGATTATAGTCACCAAGACTATATGGAATGATTTAGGTTTCATCAATCGTATTGAATCAATCCTTATAATCATCCATCATCCAACTGAGCATGCCACAAGTCCACTTTCATCAAATGCAAGTGGACTTATGCTTCTGCCACACACACAAGTCGACTTGTATTACACAAGTCGACTTATTTCACTGCCCATGAACAAGTGGACTTATAAGGTACTACAAGTTAGGCTTATCTTTGAGATCTGAACAAGTGGACTTATTACATCCACAAGTCGACTTATCCTAAAAAACTGAACAAGTGGATTTATTTCACATACAAGTCGACTTATCCGAATAAATTTGCTAAAATCTCTAATCGGCTAATTCCTCAATTAATGCAATTTCAATTCACAACACCTACATACCTAAGGTAATATCTGATAAATTTGATGTATCAATGAACAATTCATTGATTCATGAAAGCCTTAAATAGTCAAACTATATGAAAAACTTGAAATGAGTCAAAACTCATTAATGTCCAAACAATTTAGGAACACCCAAATTATCATCCTAAACATCTCTAGCTAGCATATACATTATCAAATTTACTTCAGCACATGCCATAAAAAATATGACGGTCAAAACAAACAAGATAATGCAATATACTAACGAGACGCTAATGTGACCAATTCGGCATTCAAAAATTCTTGGAAAAGTAAATTCAAGCAATTCACTTTGGTAATCATACCATATCAAGATAACACATTTTTAATCACATTAAAAATGTTGCAAGGTATTGGAACTGAAAAATCACACTCAATCAAGCCAAGCAAAACAGTCCCAACAATTTTCACAAAAACTGTCCAGTTCTGTACATTGCTCGAAATGATCAATGAAACAATTTCAATAAATCATGAGAAAATTATATAGGTTACTACATGTTCAGAAAATGCTACATGAAGTTTTTCAGGATTTTAGGCCATCAAAAACTCAGTCAACCTAAATAACAAAACCGATTAAAATTCTGTGTTCATCAGCACAGCAATTCCCAACAGCATAGAATAAATTCGTGAATAAATATCCAATCACCTTGAAATCCAATTTCCATGCTCACAGATATTCACCAACATCTTAGAGACATGTAGGTGAAGGAAAATCCAGAAAAAGATTTTTCTAGAATTTATTCTCGATTTTATATTACTGCCTGTTCCAGAATCGTTTCACAAAACAGCATCTGTAACCTTAGGGAATTAATTAGCAAAACTATATCAAATCAAATCGATAAATTCTGAAAATTCATATACATATTCTCTAACATGTTATGAACATTTCTGGGCAGAAAAATTTCGAAAACCCTATCTCTATAGCAATTCGAAATCTGGGCAGTACACATGCATCAACATCAACAGCACTTAGGGTTTCTGATCTAGCTTAGGTTTTAGCTTCATACGGGATACCAGACGCTCTGATACCACTGTAGGAAAATCCCGGGAGGTACATCACATGTACCGGCAGCGGAAAACAAAAATTTTGTTCCCGGGACCTTCCCGAACCCAGGATCCAGGTATCCGTATGAAGACATAAACCTAAATAGCCAATAGAGACTATCTCTAAAGGTGATCAACGCAGAGATCAGAAAACCTAACCGAGTCAAACCCCTTTGACCCGGGAATAGCTAGAACAGATTAAGAGCTGCTAGACCCTACCTCTGTCCTGGAGAGCTTGGATGAGAACGTTGAAATCTTGTGCTTGGAGAAGAGAAAATCAATGATGCTTGATGGAAGAAGAAGAAACATGAAACTCTTTTCAAATCAAAGCTTAACCTTTAAGCTTTCAACTTCTTATTCTCCTCCACGCATCCCATACGGCCACACCCTCTTCCATAAGCCTTTTATGTTGATTTTTAACCTTTAAAAACTCTTCCATAAGCTTATGACAAATGGTGGATTAATGGCCATTCATTCTTTAACTTAATAAAGAAATCAGGTTTGACTTTTCAAACCATCTTATCTTCTCCTCCCCATTCCAACGCACATGTCTATATATTTATATATATTAATTAATTATTTACTTAATCAATTAATATATATAATTGCTAAAGCAGTCCAGTCAAACTGGGGTCGGTCCTATCGGCCTACCGGGCCCCGGTGCTGAAACAACTCCGGAAACCTTTCTTAGCAATATTGATGTCGCGATCTCATCAGGACATATCCCAATCCTATTGGGATCCATTTAATCCTAATGCTCTCCATAATTGGAACTCTGTCCAATACTATTTTACAGATTCTCTGAAACACTCTTATGCGTGTGACCCTTTAGGCTCCCGGTTATGTTGGCCACTTAGATTAACAATTAATCTGAGCAAGTCATGAGCGGTATCTAGCAACACATCATGACCCCCAATTGACCGGAAAGTAATCGGTTTGATGTATTCATCACGAACCGGATCACAAACCCTTCCATAGACAATTACCGTGCAATTCGTCCTTTCACCATCCTATACCCCACTTGGTTATGAGTATGGTCAAAGTGTCAACTCTTACTAGACTGAGTCTAGCCCAAGTGATATCAGATCTCGTCCTAGGACTCATTACTCTATATGTCCATGAAGACACTCTTCATGACATATTCACTCTGGCCAGAGATTTACAAGTAATGATCCTGACAAGAGGCCATGGGTATCTCCTCTGCTAATCGAGAAGTGGTGAATCCTTTATTGGCTACTCAATTATCTTGAATACCTCAAGTCGCACCAAGCACCACCCTATGAGTTACCTCTGGAAGGCAACAAGGAATGGAGTCAAAGTACAAAATCAGTATCCAAGATATCCTTGAGTACCTCAAGTCTAAGGATACTTGCACCATTGCTATGATGAGATTATCACTGACACTAGATAAGATATCCATGTGATGATCTCATGGCAGGTCATCCAATGAACCTACTACCGCTAGTAAGCATCCACATGTCAACTCTAAATATCTCATATTTATAGTTTCTGAGATCCACTGCTTGATCCAATCAAGGAATATGACATGTGCTAGTCTATCCGGATTAATGATGTCCAGTCTCATTAATCCTTTGACTAGGAGAATTTAGATCTTGACAATTGCACATGATAGGAATCTCAGGAGTATGATCACATCATAATTTCCTTTATGCTATGTCATATATCATGGACTTCATTAATCTGATTAAAGATCCAATCAATTCATAAACAATATTCATGAACATCAAATTAATGAATTATGCCTTTTCTTTATTTATTCATTCGATGCGCATACATTTGTGAATAAAAGCGCTAAAGGGATTGCCTTTTAGGCACAAATAAACAATGCAGATCCTTGAATAAGTCGACTTATGCAATGTACAAGTCGACTTATCGGTACTTTTTCAAGAACAAGTCGACTTATCAGTAGTACAAGTCGACTTGTACTTACAGATGCTACTTACTGTGTATCACCATATCTTTTGAGATTAAGCTTATTCAACTCTTCCTTGACCATATGTAGTTTATGATATAAATAAAAGATCATATGAAATCATGAAATTTGTCTCAATCCATTTTTTACAAAATTATTGAATCCTTCATCCTTTGTCAAATGAGTTTTGAAATGAAAGAGAATTTTCCTACATTGTTAATAAATGTTTAACTGATTATTTGCTTATTTCCCAATGCTTAATGATTAATGTTTATGTTGCATTTAATATACTTATTTTGGTATATATTTTAAGTTAGGTATAAATTGAAGGAAAAAGAACAAAATAAGCTAAATTTACATCATTGGTGCAATTATACTAATATTTGGTCTTATTTGTCTTTTATGGAGCAAAAGGAGAAGAGTTAGGATAAAGAATTGAAGAATTAGACTCATTATGGAGCTATACACCCATGTAAGTGACTTATATGATCATGCAAGAGACCATGTAATTCACTGTAAATTTGTACAAACTTGAATATGTTATTTCAACTGTGTGGAAGCATATATGTTGTTGTAAATGAGTTACATGGTTTTGTCCCTTTCCCATATAACTCATTGAAAATGTGTATCTTTGCAACTTTTGGAGAATTATTATACATAGTAATTTACATGGTCATGTAGCTGACCATTTATGATCACAAAACCTTGATTATGAAGTATAAACTGAAATTAAGAGGTCAATAATAAGAGGATATATAAGAGAGATACCAAGGGATGCATTAGACTTGTGTTTTGAAGAACTATAAGCGATTAATTGTCTTCCTTCAAGTTCAAAGGGGATATCGGGGCCTAGTAGCTTATTTATGCATTGATCAATCTTAATAACATCGTTTCTATATCTCTTTTGGAATTGATTGTCTTATTTTGTGTTTAGAGCTTAAAATTTATGTATGAACAAATAAGATAGGGCCTGTGATCATTTATGTGTAGAATTATTACGTAATTATGATAACAATCATAACTATTGTTAACATAATTCAATTATGGTAAACTAATGATCGTGCAGCATTAGGAATAACATATCATAAGTTAAATAATCAAATCTTGTATGATTATTTCTTAGATTAACCCATTTTGCCTAGTTCTTGATGTTTTCAGATTAAATCTAAGGAGCATGTTCTAGGTAGTTTAATAGTTAGATAGAATTAAAGAGATTATTTTAATTGATTACGATCTAAGGAAAAATTAGAATTGTTAAAGCTTATTATTAATCTACAGTTAATAGTTTTATAGAGAGTTATGAGAACAATGTTACATTAGATTATGGATATTCAAGTGAAAGTTGAGATTAAACTAAGAACTGGGCTTAAATCTATTGATTACTGTTTACGAATTTGTATTATTTAACTTAATTTTTCTTTCATAATTTAATTTAATTTTGTTAACTGAATTCATCCAAACTCCCATTTCATTACATTGATAAGTTTAACACAAAACTTAGTGACATGCTATTTGTTAATACAATCCTTTCTCACCACTACTACAAGTTTGGTCATATAAAGTTAGGTTTTAACTTTTTATGTGTGTGGTCATGCATCAAAATCTTGGCATTATTGTTGTGGTATGTTATTGATTTAATTTTTTTATTTGGTATTAATTGGTGTTTTGTATACTTATTTATAACTAGTTTTATATTTTATATTTTTTAATACTTGTTAGTGTTTGTAGATGACAGTGACTAGGTCTCCTCATTATGATGCTCTACAATTAAATCCAAAGATTAAAAGAACATTGCATAGATTACGTAAGAAGAATAAAATGATTCAAGGAATCAAGCAGGGAATTGACTAAGGAGAAGCTATGGCTAATCCAAGAACTTTAAGGGAGTTGGCTACTCTAGAATTAAACTAAAGACCTCTATACATTACCTTCCTTTTTTTTTAGTATGTTACTTTTGAGCTTAACTCTAACCTAACCAATCTTTGTATAATTTTCATGGTCTTATAAGTGAGGAAGCATATAAGCATTCGAAGGAGCTCGATATGTGATTGAGCCAAATTTATACTATAAATTGGCCCTGTTTTCTTAAGTAATTATGCACTTGTTGACTCCTAATTCATGATTTTTGTGCTTAAGTTGGGTTCTCGTATTGAGCTTTTATAATTTGCACATTGTCAGTATTTTGTTGTCAGTTGATACTAATTTCTGCATAACTTTTATCGGGAAAATTGATACTACAAATGTGTTACATTTCGTAGGAACATAGAGTCAACCAAAAAGTCAACACGTCATGAGAAGCCATCCATTCGTCGGGACGAACCAACGCAGCCATTCGCCGCGACGAATTTATTAGTGTAAATTCATTCGTCGCGACGAGTGACCATTCTTCATTCGTCGCGACGAACTTTATTCATTAGTCGCGACGAATGTCGGATACTTGGCCCTTAAATGGAAAATTTTCGCACTGTTCCGACCCGGCCCGCTTACAGCTCCTATAAAACCTTCCATTTTAGGTTAAAACAGAAGGCCGCATTCCCGAGGTAACTCTCCATCTTTCGTCTTCTCTATTTTTCTGATAGGTTTTGTTTCTTCTGTTTTGCAGATTCAGCGCCACCTCCAGACGACGTCCACCGTCACCATCTTCATCCCTTCCATCGTTCATCGCACTCACTCTCAACTGTTCGTCGTTGTAGTATAGTGGTAAGTATTCCCGCCTGTCACGCGGGCGACCCTGGTTCGATCCCCGACAACGGCGCCAATTTGATCGCGGCTTATCGTTCAATCCTAAGATTGATCCTTGGAAACCGGTCAAAATCAATTTATACCAAGAATTGCAACACAGGGTGCAACCTCGGGTCGACTCTCAAGGAACCAGTGCAGAATTGATCCTAAGACTAGCCTAATGTTTGAATTATGCAAGAAAGCAGTTAAAACGGGGGTTTTGATTTAGTCTTTAAAATTAAAGAAAGCTAAGTATGAAATAAATGTTTTTGGGATTTTTGAAAGGCAAGACAATTTGAAATAATTAAGATTGAAAACAATTAACTAAAGTTCTCCTGAAAATACAGCTCGGGTCATCATCGTTCAAAATAAATGTCGGGGTTTGAAATCCACTAAGTTTCGAAAACACAACCTTAACAACTCGTTAAGTCCAAGATTTAATTGATCAACTCGATAAATTAAAACTTGTTAAAACCCTTAGTGTATGGTATGAAATGATTTATGAAATAAATTAATCAGATAATAACATAACCAACTTAACCAAACACAACTAGGCAGATTAGGTTAATTAATGCAAAATCTGATTGATATACATGAGACTTCATGTATTCAGGCACAATATTCAACACAAACCAATCCTTAACATAGATCAAAGTTTAACATCCTACTAAACTATAGCAAGATTCATTCGGTCATACAATGCAATCTCCAACTCGGAGTTGTTACAAAACCATGACAGAAATTCAAAACAGCGATCGATTACCCCTTGAAGCTTATGGAACTCAGACCGTTGCTACATCTTCAGGAGATAAATTGATCGCGGCTTATCGTTCAATCCTAAGATTGATCCTTGGAAACCGGTCAAAATCAATTTATACCAAGAATTGCAACACAGGGTGCAACCTCGGGTCGACTCTCAAGGAACCAGTGCAGAATTGATCCTAAGACTAGCCTAATGTTTGAATTATGCAAGAAAGCGGTTAAAGCGGGGTTTTGATTTAGTCTTTAAAATTAAAGAAAGCTAAGTATGAAATAAATGTTTTTGGGATTTTTGAAAGGCAAGACAATTTGAAATAATTAAGATTGAAAACAATTAACTAAAGTTCTCCTGAAAATACAGCTCGGGTCATCATCGTTCAAAATAAATGTCGGGGTTTGAAATCCACTAAGTTTCGAAAACACAACCTTAACAACTCGTTAAGTCCAAGATTTAATTGATCAACTCGATAAATTAAAACTTGTTAAAACCCTTAGTGTATGGTATGAAATGATTTATGCAATAAATCAATCAGATAATAACATAACCAACTTAACCAAACACAACTAGGCAGATTAGGTTAATTAATGCAAAATCTGACTGATATACATGAGACTTCATGTATTCAGGCACAATATTCAACACAAACCAATCCTTAACATAGATCAAAGTTTAACATCCTACTAAACTATAGCAAGATTCATTCGGTCATACAATGCAATCTCCAACTCGGAGTTGTTACAAAACCATGACAGAAATTCAAAACAGCGATCGATTACCCCTTGAAGCTTATGGAACTCAGACCGTTGCTACATCTTCAGGAGATCCGACGCCTTAGCCACGCATGATGCCGGGTGAGTCCATCACTGCTGGAATATCACCTCGGTCCATGACTCCAACGACGAACAGTTGAGAGTGAGTGCGACGAACGATGGAAGGGATGAAGATGGTGACGGTGGACGTCATCTGGAGGTGGCGCCGAATCTGCAAAACAGAAGAAACAAAACCTTCTTTTTTCCCTTTCATTCCAATCGCTTTTTTGCCGCTGCCCCTCCAGATCCGCCAGCTGACGATCCTGCAGCATAGTTTAGGCTGTTTGTTTTCCTTTCTTGTAAACTTTGTCCAGGAGTACAAAGGTCTAAGTGTGGGGGAATTGATTGAACCCAAGTTTATCATATAAATTGGCTACACTTTCATGGCTGTTAATGTACTTTTGACTCTTAATTCGTGATTTTGTGCTTAAATTAGTCCTCTGCGGTGAGCTTATGTTTTATGCAATTTGTTAGTAAAATTGTGCAAATTGACATTGATTGCATTATAATTTTTCCAAGGACAATTGATACGCAAATTGTTATTTTATATTGCGGGAGAAAAGGAGTCAAAAGATCATAAAGTCAACAGGCCAGATTCGTTAGTCGCAACGAACGAGACAACGAACAGTCGTTAGTCGCAACGAACGAGACAACGAACAACCGTTAGTCGCAACGAACGAGACAACGAACGGGCTGTTAGTCGCAACGAACCAACACGCCCATTCGTCGTGACGAATTAATTAGGCATAATTAATTCGTCGCGACGAGTGACCATTTTTATGCGTCGCGATGAACTTTATTCATTAGTCGCGACGAATGTCGGATACCCGACCCAAAAATAAAAATTTTGCCTCACTGTGCGACCCGACCCGCGACCCATCCTTTAAATACTACCGAATTAGGTTATCGAGGGAGGATTCGACTTCGCACAGGGACAAAAGAAGGAGAGAGACCGACGAAGAGAAGAGAGGGGAGAGGGACGAGCGTAGAGAGAAAAGAGAGGAGCGGTGGTCGTCGTCACCTGTGGTTCCTTCGGGTTCCACAGGATTTTATGTTTACATTGTTTTTTATCATTGTTGTTGGCGGCCGTAGTCCGCCGTAGATCGCTTGGATTCATCGCGAGTTGCGGTTCGTCCGGCGTTGATGTGTGGTTAGGCGCCCTTCCTCTTGACGATACAGTGATGGTTGGAGTTTACCGGCGCCAAAGGAGTAAGCAATCTATAGTTTGCTATGATTTATGAATATGCCTTAGTCGAGGGTTTATAAATTGTAGTGATGCTATTGATTAAAGCTCAATCAAATGTTTGGACATTTGTTGTGTTGTTTGGATTACTAGTTTACATTGTCACGTTTTAACTACATTGTTGTGAGCAGTAGAGTTGGGGTTTATTGCTTTGTAGTTAGATTTTGTGATTATAGTTTAATTAAGCAGTGAACAATGTAATATGTTATGGCTTTGTTTATTTAGAACCTTGTGCTTAAATATATGAAGTTTCATATATGTTCACTTGTGATCTTGTTAATTCTCTTTTATCTGCCTAGTTGTGTTAGATATTGAGTTGATGCTAGATTGCATTTGACCACTTGCATTAACATGTCCATTGCATACACTAAGGTTTTTAACAAGTTTTAATTAATCGAGTTGATTAATTGATTCATTGGACTTAACGAGTTGTTAAGGTTGAGCTTTCGGAAACTTAGTGATTTCTAATCCACGCCCATACTAAGATGTTTTAACAAGGTTTTAAGCAATGTAGTTCATTGATTAGAACCTTGGACTTAAAGAATCCTTTAAGATTCTAGGGCTCAATAGCACCTAATGGGGTCTTGAGACATAGACTCTAGAGTGACAGAGTTCATTAATCAAGACCTCGGACTTAAAGATAATTCTTTAAGGTTTACCATTCAAACTTAGTAATTTCTAATCTGTCCGACTAAGATGCACTTAACGAGATCTTGAACAATGGAGTTCATTGATCAAGATCTCGGACTTAAAGAGTCCTCTAATGTTCTGAGGCTTAAGAGCACTCAATGGGGTCTAGAGAGATAGAGTCGCGAGTGACAGGATTCCATTGATCGAAACCCTGAACTTAGAGATAGCCCTTTAAGGTTTACTATTCACACTTAGTTTTGAACTGTGATAGCCAAAACTCATTTTCAAGAGGATTCTATCTTTTGTTTTACTCTTTTTATTTTCTATTTCCAAAAACCTAAAAATACTTTTTGCATGCATTTTAGTTTATTAATGTTTTCAAAATCAAAACCCCCTTTTCCTTGCTAATTTCACTTGCATTGAATGACATATAGGCTAGCTTAGGTCCATTTCATTAGGTTCCTTTGAGAGACGACCCGAGGTTGCATCCTATGCTGCAATCCTTGGTATAGATTACTTTTGACCGGTTTCCAAGGATCGATTCTAGGATCGAACGACGAGCCGCGATCAATATGGTTTATTTAAATATGAAATTATTGGTTTATGCCCCACGAACCTATTATAGAATGTACTCTAATTAATCCGTTATGATTTAGGTAGTGTCGTATTCTGACCGTATTTAATATTAGGTAGTTATTACGTCTTGTTAGAGACCACTTATAACTTGTGAGCCTAAAAGAAGTTTAGGCTTCCTGCTAATATCAAATAAGCCTACTATAACACCCCTATATGGGACCATCCACATAGGTAGCAACCAAATTCTTGTACATGCATTCTATTCAATATTATACATATACACATTACACAATTTCATATCATTTAACATTATCATTGAAAAGTAGTATTCATCTTTACATCAACATGATAATCCAAAAAGAAAGCATACAATTTCCTTTATTACATATACAACCATTCTTTAATTGAAAGACAAATCTAAAGGTGCTTTTACTCCTAGTTGTTGGCCTTGGTCCCTTCAAATGTTCCCTGTACCTCACTCCTATGACTTAAACCTACACAGATTAGCACCTGTGTTAAGCTTGAAAGCTTAGTGGAGAAAACATTTAGTTTGGATGACTACTCATAACAATGATTCACCAAACACATACATTCATGAACATCGCACCAATATAAATAATGATGACTTACTTGATCAAATAAATAATGTAAACATGCTTAATTTTTTTTTCATATACCATAAATTCAGCTTCAAAACTCAAACATTGATAGTGAACACTCGATGATACAAATTATCAATACAAATACAAATGCAGATTCTCATTCATATACCAATTATTTATGTTATCATAATGTATTTGTTGAACCCTGAACTTTTCTTAGAAGATTAGAACTGGTAAATGAGAAATTTTGGTGATTAGTCATGAGTAAAGAACAAATGATGAAAATTATTGAATTAGAAATGATAAATGAGATTAAAGTAGTAAATGAGAAGTGAGGGTAGATTTATGTTTTTTCTTTGGTGCTTTTGGTAGATGAGAGGTTATGAAATAGGAAAAATTAAGGTAAAAGTTAGAAGTAAAATGAAAGCAAAAATGAAGTGAAATGTGTGTAGTAACTTGATGAAAGATATGTATATATGTGTATGTTCTATTATTGGTGTTCATGATTAATCATGGATTATAATTTTTTTATGGATGATATTGAGTTGAGAATGAGGAGTAAATGAAGTATAAAAGGTGATCTTGGTATGAGTTGTGTTAAGGAAAGATTTGGAGACAAAATGGGTAGTTGATCTGGAAAATGTTCACTGAATTTGTTTCAGTCTTTTAGCCATAACTTTTTCTTTAGTTATCCAAACGAGATAATTATTGATTTGCATTAAACCAGAGACATATGGATACATTTCTTATGAAGACATTGAATTTAAATTCTATCTTTAAAAATCTCAAAATTTATCATGAAGTTGAGAACTGGGTGCAGTACATTGGTGGATGAATGTAAAATTCATGCTTTAAATTTGAGGGAAATTTTGGATTGATTTAGGCTGAATTAGAGAAAGTTATCTTCTAGAAAGTTGTAGGTCTTTCTATTATTTTTTCAACGGTATATAGTATGAAAATTTTGGACATCTGAGTTAAATTCATATCGTTTGTGATGATATCATATCGTCTATAATGGTGTCATATCATCTGTAAAAATGTATCACCTTTGATGACATCATATCCTCTGTGATGACATCATATCATCTGTAAAGATGTATCGTCTGTGATGACGTCATATCATCTGTAAAGATGTATCATCTGTGATGATGTCATATCGTTTGTGACGTTATCATATCTTCTATAGTTGACTTTCTGCTTCTTCTGTTGTTGACCGAAACTTCTCCTTCTATATACTATCGTCTTCTCCATTTTTAACCCTTTAAATCATAGAATCTGTCTTTAAGATCTTCATAAAAATTGTATATCTTGAAGTCCTTTTTCGAACTATCTAAAGAACATCCTAATCTGATATCTGTACGGAAAGTTATGATAATTTTCCCAATTTGTCTGCTTTTTCATTTGGTTTCATCTGATCCTATTGTCTACTCCATTTTTGACCTTATAGATGATAGAATCTATCTTCAAGTCTTCATGAAATTTGTAGATCTTGAAGTCCTCTTTCTAACCATCTAAATAACATCCTAATCTGATATCTGTAGGGAAAGTTATGACAATTTTCCCAATTTGTCTGCTTTTTCGTTTGGTTTTGTCTAATCCAATCATTTGCTCCATTTTTTGCCCTTCAAACGATAGAATCTGTCTTCAAGGTCTTCATAAAAGTTGTATATCTTGAAATACTATTTGGCCCCATCCAAATAAAACCCTAATCTGATATTTGTAGGGAAACTTATGATAATTTTTCTAATTTGTCTGCTTTTTCAACTCGTCTGGTTTTTTGTTTGGTTTCGTCTAATCCAATCGTCTAATCCATTTTTGACCCTCCAAAAGATAGAATTTGTCTTCTATGTCTTTATAAAATTTGTAGATCTTGAAGTCCTCTTTCGAACTATTTAAAGAAAACCCTAATCTGATATCTTTGGGGAAAGTTATGACAATTTTCCCAATTCATCTGCTTTTTCAATCGTCTGCTTTTTCGTTTGGTTTCGTCTGATCCTATCGTCTGGTCCACTTTTAATCCTTCATATGATAGATTTTTTTTTCAAGTCCTCACAAAAGTTGTATATATAAGAGTCCTCTTTGAAAAAGTCTTATGAAAATCTTAATCCATCATCTCTAGTGAAAGTTATGCAAATTGTCCCGAGATAGGTTCAATATGATTGAGGACAAAACTTCATTTGATTTTTCGGCCATAACTTTGTTATCCGACCTCCAAATGAAGTGATTCTTAAACCAATAGTTTCTTAACACATTTTTCTGTCCCTCCATAGAATTTTACAGCATTTGGTACTTATTTGAAAATGATGGATTGAATCAAGGTAGGGGTATCGGTTGAAAGAGTGTGAATTGGATGTTTACTAGACATACTTCGGTATTTTGAATATATCTGGATCTATACGATTCCAAATGAGATGTTTCTTGTTTCAAGATAAACTACATACATGGATCTATAAATGGTATGAAGAAATAGAAATTTAATTCAGTCTCTAAGACTTTCAAATTATGGACGGAAGTTGGATATAGTGTACTGTTTCAGTCTAACAACAATCTGAAATGTTTGGGCCCTAACTTTCAGATTTCTGAACCAAATGGAATGATTTTGGTGTGATTAGAAACTTAATACAAGGGAGAAAATTTTTCTAGAAAAAAAATTATGTCAAAATATTCAAGGGTATTGTTGGCAAGACACTTAAGCATAAAAAGACATAAGGCATAAATGGAAGGGCAAATGGGACATTTCTTACTCATTAAGGTTATAATTGGAAGAAGAAGTGTTGTCTTGCATTTTAATAAGAGAGGAGAACGAAAATTAAAGAGAAAAAGAGAGAGTATCATGAATAAGAGAGATAAATATGAAGAGAAGAAGAGAAAGAGAGAAAGAAGAGAAACAGGCTAGGGTTTAATTTTTTTTCTTAGTCTTCAAGAGAGATTTTGGAGCTGTTCAAAAAGCAAAAGAGGTAGAGGAAGAAAAGAGCTTCCCTTTGAGCTAAAGATCCCTTCATTTGGTGAAGAATGAAGGTAAGATCATTTTGAAACTTTTGGATTTTTTAAAAGGATTTTAGTTCATAGAGTTTAGAAAATACTTGGGTTTAAGGACTTTAAAATAAATTTTAGTGATTTTGCATTGTGGGATTTTCTATTGGATTCCTATTGAATGAGACTTGGTTTGTTTTAGGGAACCAAGAGAATCATACCCAAGAGCAAGGGGAAAGATAACCTTGACTTGGATTTTTGCAAGCAAATTAGGTGGGTAATATATTTATAGTTATTGTGTTAATGGGTATTTTGCCTATGTGTGTGTATATGCTAGAATTGCTAAATTGTGAATTACTAAGAATTGTTTTATGTTATGCATTGAAAGATGTATGACATTTTGATATAACTGAATTGTGATTTTGATCGTGTTATACCTTGATATTTGTCATGACATTTTGTATAAATGAAAAGAAAGGAAAGAGCATGAAAAGTATGAAAGCATTTGATAAAATGATTTGAGCATGATTATGTGCTTCTGTTTGGGCGAAAGTGCAACCATTCTGTTCGTCACATGCAAGTTGACAAGAGCCTTCTCCCGACTGCCCACTTGTGGCATATGAGCTCCGAAATTGAAATCATTCTATTCGTGAGGTAAACTTCAGTTTCTCCATTCTGTTTCCATAGAACCCTCGAGCCAATTGTTTTTGCATTGCATAATTGAACTGTCAAGTATGATGCATGTTTGAGTGTTATGTTTTGATGGATGAGTCTTCATAATATGTTCTATATGACGAGATTCAAATTATGAAATTTTTGAGCTTGAAGTGTGGATGATAGAATTGTTAAATTAAATGATATATATGTATATGACTACTTTGGTATATTTATATATATATGTGTGTGCCTGAATTGTATGGCTCATTTCCAATGGCTATAAATATATTAGTCACTAAGCTATGCAGCTCACCCCACTATTCCCTCCTTAAGTGCAGAAAGAGACGAATAGCAATCCTTGCAAGACATCGGAAATCCAAAATAGTTAGAGACTTTTGTAATTAAGTTAGTTCAGGAATTTTTTTATTTTAGAAGCATTTTAAGCATAAGCATTCGATCGTATCATGTGTATTTTGTATTTTATATTTGTATTAAGGCAACAGTGTGGCGTTTGGTATGTAAATAAAGTTTTTCAAACTCTTTTGCATTGGTAATGAAATGATAGATTGAAGTAGTTTTGGTTAAGTATATTCATAATTGACTTCCTTACTAAAATGGTTGAGTTGAAGAAATAAGCTTGTTTAATGTCTAACTGTTGTGGGCATGCCACCCTAATGGGATGACGGGCTTTGTATTGACTCTGAATTGTTGGGCTCTAGAAATAGGGTACAATAATATTTCTTATTTATATCTCTTTACTTTACTTTATATGTTAGGTCTGCATATATTCTGTGGGTGTGGATAATAGGTGTTGTGGATATCCGAAGATATCAAAACTATGGATACCCAAAGGTTTCGAAATGTGGATAACCGAAGGTATCAAACTGTGAACACCGATGGTGTCAAACTGTAGCAGCTACACTGTAATCCTATAGGCTTGCCTATCTATCCATAACCAAGACAATAGGGTAGGAACTATAACATTTCCTTTAACCATGAGCAAATTTCACAATTCATTTATCAACAAGTTATATGATATACATTTCAAGTCATGAAATCTATATGTGTTCATACATGCAAATCTTAATTTACCACTATTAGGAGGGTGTCAAAATCACACTTTTATAATCATACTATACATATATAAGCAATAAATATGCATACCAATCATTTATGTAGAAGTGAGTTTTCTTTGGATTGCATTATGCTTAATCTTAAATTCTAATGTTCAATCACCCAATTAACACATAGTAAGTCCTATTTCATTTATTTGTAGGTGTTTGAAAGGTTTCATACACATTCAAAAATATTTGGACAAGATTCGGAAAAAATAAAAAATAAAAACAATGTCATGGTCTTGACAGACACTCTCTCCATTAATACCATTACTTGTTCCTTAATATACATATAGAAAAAGTCTGAACTAGGTTTCGAGATCTTCTAGGCATTTTTTCCTCTATGTCTATAGTTTCTATAGAAATAACAATCAAACCATTTGTACTTCTAAATCATAAGAGAGGCAAAATATCATAAACTGCTTCAAAACAGGGGCAACACCAGGTTACCTTTTTCGATCTCAGTTTCCAAGGTCATAGAGCAAGAATTAAGTCAGAGTCCCTTCTAAAGAATGGCTTAGGCTTCATATTCAACTATAATCACACAATTTTGAGGTCTGTACCCTGAGTTACTACTCAAAAAATGTGACTAACTCAATCAAACCCTAGACAGAATTCCACTACACAATACTCTCTTGTCATATTCAACCAATTCTATGCAAGATAACACCAAAGCAACATCCCAATAATCATTCAACATCCAAATGAATCTTTATATCCATCCAATCATACACAAATACAAGAATCAACTAAGTGAAGTCCCAAACCTAAAAATTGACAAAGTAGGTCTTCTGTTGCCTTTCCTTCCCTTCCTCTTTAGCTTTACTTGACTCACCCACTAGAAGCACCAAAAATATACCTCTCAATCCCACTTCCAACCTTATAGTTTCATTCCTTCATAAGCAAAGTAATAAGAGATAAAGCTGAAGAGAAAATCCCTATCTTTTACCTTGATTTCCATCTAAGATTGACTTGATTTCTTACATGAAAAATGATGAGATAAAGAAGGTGAAATGGAGAGGAGAAAATTATGAACTTGGAACCCCCAAAATTTCGTGCATCTCACCTCTTTATATCCCCATTCTAGAACTTTCAAGACTCACACATAGGCTTAATTCCTATTGGACACACATGCTATATTATTATTGGTCACTTATGTCTTAATCCAATTGGTCCATGTGTTAACTGTAGAAAAAAATTACACATTGATCTTTCTTCTTCCTTTACTTCCCACATTGGCCTATAATATTATAAATTAATTTCATTCCCCTATGTCTTAGTTTTCTAATGTAATAAATTTCATAAAATTTGGTTAATTATTCTAGGATTTATACCTCAAATAGTACAGGTTGTTCAAAAATAGGGATAACAGTCATAACTGAACTTCAAGCTAGAATTCAAAAACCTTAAAGGCACAATAAAACATTTGATTCCTTCATGAAAGTTTTACCAATTTTAATTAGAGAATAAACTAGAGACATAGATCTAAAACTTTCACGAAGGAATCAAATGTTTTATTGTATTTGGATGTCTATAATCCAATATATGGCCAAATTACATAAATATGTTTGGTGGAACCTATCCATTCAGCAAGGTACACATCCTAAATCAACTAGCTTCGGTCTTATCAAGCAAGAGCAACACAAAAATGCATCCAATTTAACCAAAAACATCCCATTTACTTATGGAATACTTCTTATCAGTTCCCTCATATCACATTCATAAATCTAAGCAAGCATATAAAAAAATTCCGATATATATTTCTTATCTAAGTGTGTAAGTCCATGTTATAATGAACAAATTACCCATTAATCTATGTCTTTTACATTAAGTACCATTATGTATCTTACTAAGATGCACTTAGTTTATTATGTTCACTTCTTAATACACCTTAGACATACTATAATACTTCCAATGTTGGACCCCGAACCTTGAAGCGAAAATTAGAAATATGAAAATGAAAGTAAATGAGTGTTTTTGTATATAATTTGTGTTATAGATGATTATGATATGAAAATGTGAATTATTTATGGATGATGGGTTGAGAAGCCTTAAGCATGAATCATGATTAGATATGTAAGATATTATAGAAAAGTAAGAGATCATGAATGACAAGATGCTATGGAATGTAAGAAATCATATGAATTGAGGCTGAGTTTTGGATGAATTCCAAATGATAGTTGAATTGTTATAAATGATGTGCAATTAAGAAAGTGAGGTTGGCATGAATGTTGAGTTGTGCATGTGGATAAAAAAAATGTGTATGTTGATTCAAGGGAAATTAGGGAATGATTGAAATAGAATTGGCCAAAGTTGCCTTCTTTGAAGTTGTAGCTTGTTTTTTTATCTTTCCAATGAGACTAAATATGCAAGTTTTTGAGATCGGAGTTAAGAGTTATAGTTGATACAATTTATGATGTTATATAAGATTGATGTTAGTGACAGCTTTGACGACTTGTTTGAGATTTGTGGTTTTGAAGAACCAATTTAGTTGAGTTTTGAACAGATTGTGAATTGAATTTTTTTGTTTCGATTATTATGAAGAGTTAGGCTTTTCAATAAGTAAATATATGAAGATTATAAGTATATATGATGTTAGTTTGGATGTGAGAAGGTTTGGAAAGGGTTGAAGAGGTTTTGGGAATCGCATGTCCGTTAAACGGACATGGAAGTCCTTTAAACGGACCTTTGCGGGTCAAAAGGACCCTTTGCTGTGCCTATGTCCATTAGATGGACATGGATGTCCATTTAGCGGACTTTCTGGGATGAATTGGTACACTTTGGCCCGACAATGTCCGTTAAATGGACATGCATGTCCGTTAAAAGGACATTCACGGGTCAGCTTGTGAAAATGGTGATTTTTGACACTTTTTGTGGTCTTCATAAGAGTTGTAGATATAGAAGTCTAATTTCTAATGGTCCACGAACGAAAGCAATCTGATTTCTATATTGAAAGTTATTGCAATCGCGCCAAGAGAGGTTCAAATCGATTTTGGGTTTAAGCATGGTTTATTCTTTTGGGCATAACTCACTCATCCGACCTCGGATTGAAGTGATTCTTGAAGCACTAAATTCCTAATACATTTATCCTTCTCGCCATGAAAATTTGCATCAATTGGAGTTGAATTGAAAGAGTTTGATTGAATCTTATGATAATCGGAATGATTTGTTTCATTTTGATCTTGCTATTTTCCTTCCTCATCCGATCTTGTCAAATCTTTTGCTTATATCGTTTCCGTCCGACATCCGAATGGCTTGATTTTCAAAGCGTTGGATTCCTAAGACAATGGATTTCATTTTATGTGAAATTTGTGAATTTTAGAGTCTTAATTGAGGAAGTTTGTGTAAATCAAAGTGAGACGGGAAATTTCTGAACATAGTTCAGTATTTTGTGAAATTCAGGATCTGTGGAGATCCGATTGAAGTGATTATTGAGGAAAAATAAAATTAAGAATGGGGCTACAAATCATATGAAGAAATTAAATTTCAATTTAGCCCCTAAGACTTCCTATTTTTGAATGGAAGTTCGGATTAGTGTGCAGTCTTGGATTAGGAACATCTAAAAGTAATTTGGCCATAGCTTTTGTTCTAGTAATCCAATTGAGGTGATTCTTGATTTGGATTAAACTAGAGCAATAGGGATACAATTGTTATGAAGAAATCAAATTTCAATTTAGCCTTTAAGAATGTCAATTTTTGGAAGGAAGTGAATTGCTAGAAAATGTGTTAGTAGAATAATATGTCCGACATGTTTGGACTATAACTTTTGATGTAGTGCTCCAAATTGAATGATTTTTGAGACATTATGAAATTAAGACAATGATGAACAATTATCTAGAAGGAAGTTTTGATAAATTCCATCAAATTGATAGTGCAAAACATGTCCTAAAGTAGCATGATTTAAAAGTAAAGTTCAGGGGCAAATATGGAACATCACTTAAAGAGTTAGAGTTTTAGCCTAACATGGAGGGGCATTATGGTCATTGGTCACCATTTTAATGACATGGCACTATATAAAAGAGGAGTTGTCATTTGTGAAAGAAAGAAGCCCACAAAATTATGAGAGAAGAGGGAGAAAAATGAAAGAAAAGAGAGAAGAGAGGGAAAGCTCGGTGGAGAAAGAAGGAGGAAGCTTAGGGTTTCTGATTTTTTGAGTTTTAAGCAAGGATTTTCGATGATTTAAAGGGAAAAACATGGAAGAAAGTGAGAGCTCCAAGATGAGCCAAGCAAAAGTCGAAAATGAAGAAGATAAAGGTAAGAGATGGTTTTGATCTTTGAGTTTTAGTGAGTTTTTGGTTGATTTGACTTAAGTTTGGTATGGGCTTGTGGATTCTCAAGCCATTTTTAGAGTTTTCATGTTTGAATTAAATCAATTGTGGATGTTTATGATTTAGGGTTTTTGTCTTGAATGAGAAAAATTAAGGAGAGGCTAAGGAGACTTGAGGATTGGGACAAGTTTCTAGCAAGGTTATGAGGTGGGTAATGTGTTTATTTTTCAAATTATGAGCTAATTATAAGTGTTAGTTTTATAAGCTATTGTTTTACAAATGATTGAACCAATTGCTCTTGAAATGATTTATAAAGTATTAAAGTCATTGTTTCCAAATGATTTACGAAAAATTCTACAATGGTTTGGACAATTTCCTATAAATGACTTGAATTGTTTATTCAATGGATTTTTGAGTAAATTGATAAAGATGAAATACTCATTGAGTTCATTGTGTTAAATTGATTGATAAGTTGAGTATGTGAATTAGCGTGATATGATGTTTGAATGTTTTTGAAAGGTTATAAAGTGTGCATTCCTTGTTTGGGAAAAATTGAGAATTATTATATGAGCGTTTGTTTGTAACTTGTGTGATATTATGATTGATCGGTATTGCATTGAATTTTAGATGACATGAAAAGTTCAATTTCGAAATGTGCCTTCGGGCAATTTGTTTTTCAAGCATGAATATGTGTTATATGGGTTTGCGAAAATGTGCAGTACGTCCTGTTTTTGGGACCGACCCAAACCGTTTGATGTGCTACGTGCTTTGCTTTGTGTAAAATGTGGTGCATTTATCTGTTATGCATTTAATGTGTTTTGACTTTATTCATAGATTGTACAATGGGTTGGATTTTCAACTATGATAGCTTTGAAAACTGTTTGTAAATGTTTATGAAAGATTTTGGAATTGAGAAGTTTTTGATAAATAAATCTTCGATGTTTTCGATCAGTTAAAATAAGTTTTGAAAATGTTTTGCTTATCTTTTGATTCAAAAACATGTTATCCACGAGCTTCCGAGCTCACCCCCCCTTTCATCCCCATCTCCAGGTATTCGAGCAGGAGATCGGATGAAAGACGTTAAGACATCAGTATTTGTGCATGTTTCTGTACTATGTGTATTTTGGTTTATGATTATTGGAAATGGTATATGGCTTGGAATGCCTTTAGAGTATTTTAAACATTTAGTTCATGATGTATTTTGGATTTTGATATTGTATAAGAATTTGATTTATGGAATTGGAAATGTATTGGCTACGGATGGTGCATATTGATTTTGATATAAAGTGAATTGAGTTATGAATGTAATTGGGATATATATGTATAGATATGGATGAATGTGTTTGATTATGGGATATGTATTGCGATGATTTATAATTTCGATTGGTTTTGGGATTGATGGAAGTATTAATTTGTATATGAGTTAATGGGAATTGTATATGAGTTTGGATGTGATGAATATGAATTGGATATGAAAAATGGCTTGAAGTGGCTTAGAATTTAGGATTTGCGTTTATGCTGAGATCCCGGACGGAGGGTCCGGTGGATTTTGATGTATGTGTAATTGTCGGGAAATTTTAGAAGTGAGTTTTACACCTTGCAGATTTGGGTTTTGTTTATGTGCAGCCGTTATGCTGCCCGATTTAAGTAAGGTAGCATACGGATAAGTGTATTAGTGTATAAATATATGGGTTTATTGGCAAGAGTGTGAAATTGCTATGGCAAGAATATTTTGAATAAGATGGATTAAGTGATGAATAAAAAATAAAAAATAATACCGTTTTCGGAATGGTTAGTCCAAGGTTTCCAATGCGACAAGTTTTCTATGTTCACGCTTCGGATGTAGAAATTTGAAATTCATTTCGAACCCACCATTTGTATGCTTTGATTTTGAGTTTACTTTCTATTTGCTCCCACGCTATGTTTAAGATATTCCTATCGGATGTCAGTTTCGGTTTTATTTGTTTCGATTCGATCCGTATTTGTTTCATATTTCTGTTATTCGATAATTTGATTTCAACCGTTTATTTGAATTCATTTGGTATCTGATATTGATCCGTTTGTTTCGCATTCATATTTGATTTCCATTTGTATTGGAGTCGACTCATTTGTTTTGTTGCTTCGCTTTGATTTGCCATATGATCCGATTCATTGTTTTTCATTCCGTTTCGAATTCGATTTAAGAGTGATAGTGTTAAGTCTAAGCAGTTGGGTTCCGGAAATGGGATCCAACATCCAGGGTATATGTTAGGTCTTTACACCTACAGATTGAACCCTAAAGGAGACATCTTCTGATAAAAATAGAGAGAACGAGAGGTCTCAAAAAGTGCTGCTAGCACATCATAAGGGGTTGCTAAGTCTCACAAGAGTGTGGATATCAGTAGAGGCCCGATACTTGACATGATCTTCTCGACACTACCAGTTTCATTGCATATTTCTACTACAAAAGGTACTACTTGATTTGGATTTTGTTTTGATATTCATATGGGTCTTGGTGTTTTGGATTCTCAAAGGTGATAAATGTTATCACTATTGACAGTTCAAAAATCTTATCAAAAACTTCCAGGGGTGACAAAAGAGCAAATCAAATTGAGACATTTTTCATTTTCACTAAAATATGTAACAAAACATTGGAGGTGTTAAAATAGAAAAGGCATTTACTGATTTCAGGGCTAGCATAAATATGATGTTATATGCTTTATGTTAGAGATTGGGGGTGGAAGACATAACACCCACTAAGATGCCTATAAAGACAATAGATAGCTCAGTTTATCAGCCAAGAGGTGTCATGAAAGATGTTCAGGTTAAGGTTGATAAATTTGCATTCCCCTATACTTCTTTATTTTAGACATAGAGAAGGATATAAGAGACACCAATGGACGACCATTTTTGGCCACCGCTTGAGCAATTATCAACATTCCTAGGGGTGAACTAACCTTGAGAATAGTTGATGAACAAGTGTCCTTCATTAAGCAAACCAAAATAATAAAGAAATAGAGAATATTGATGATCATGAGGGCTCACTTGAAAAGGAAAAATCTTGAAGGAAATAGTGGAGGACAAATCAGAAGAAGAAAGGTCGTAGTATGCATAATCTAGAAGCTCCCCTTTACTTTATGAGATCTTCAACTACGCCACCATTGGAGGACTCTTTTGGGCCACCATGAGGGTAAAGACATACGTCGAGCTTCCTTTTGCATGGAAAATTCTTAGTCTATAGAAAGAATCCTCTATTGAAATCTTTTCTAGAAAAATCTATAGGAAATGGCTCTATCACTCTAATCAAGACGACCCAATGCCCAAAGTTATTGGTGTAATACTCTCAGGCCAAAATTTTCTTTTCTACTATGTTTGATGGCAAGGAATAGGGTAGCAACATTGGACATACTATAATTTATCAAGAATTTGGAACAAAATTCATATCTGTGCAAAAGAGACATTGAAACTAGGAAACACCTCTTTTTCCTATGCCCTTTTTTCCAGTTTTACCTGGAGTAAAATCAATAATAACCTCTCTTAGCGTGGGATAACTAATTCCCTCATCGAAGTTGCTAAGACTCTAGCAGAAGCGCAAATCTCCTCTACACTATGGAAGAGGAAGGTTCTATCTCTCGCCATATCTACCCAAGAGATATGAAGAGAAAGGAGTCAGAGAAAGTTCCAAGAAAAGGAACATTAGGCTGATTTAGTGCTACAATCTATCATACAGAAAGAGAGAGAATGATATATGTTGGACCCCGAACTTTTGATGAACATTAGAAATATTAAAATGAAATTAAATGAGAAAGAAATTGGTGAGACAATGTAAGAATTTAAGAAAATTTGATGAAATTTATGAGAAATGAATTGTTAATTTTGAGGACTTTGATATTTGAGTGAACTTATATGGATTATTAGAAGAAAGTGGATGAGTTGATTGAAATGAAGTTAAATAGCAAGAATTAAAAAGAAAAAGTGTGAAAATTTGAAGAATTTAGAAAGTTTGACTTTTTGGAGAGAGAATGTTTGACTTTGAGAGTTGACTTTTGTTTGAGGCAAAATTGGAGAAAATGATCTATATGAAACTTGTAGATTATGTCAAGAGTTTTCTGTAGACATAAAGTTTGCAATTTTTCGATATCGGGAATGAGAGTTATGATTAGTCAAAGTTGGCTTGGAAGTTTGACTTTTAGGGTAAAAAGTTGACTATTTGATTTAGGTCAAATTTGAGAAAATGATCAACGTGAAAATTGTAGCCTCTGTCGAGAGCTTTTCGTGGACATAAAGTTTGCTTTTTTTCGATGTCGGGATTGAGAGATATGAATTTCGGAAGATATGCTTTGTTTTGAAAATGTTATTAAGTATAGATTTGCATGTGCCATACTTCGAGGCCACTCGTCGTATGGATTTAGTATGAATTGGAGTAAGTAGTATTACTGAAAGTTGTAGCTTGTATGTCGATCTTTCCGACGCCATAGAGTTTGTAATTTTTCGATATCGGGACTAGGAGTTATGATCGATTAAAAACTGGAAGTTGTGTAGGAAAAGTTGATTAGGATAGAATCTTTGATTGAGTTTTTGACCCCTTTCGAGGTGAAATTGATTTTCTGTTCTTCTGGGAAGTTGTAGAGCTTCCTTCAATCTTTCTATAGACACCAAATTCGTCAAATTCGAGTTCGAATTAAGAGATATGATTTTGAAAAATTCAGTTATAAGTGGGTATTTAAGATTTTGTAACTTTTGCTTGAACTCAACCCTTTTGCAATCTTTTGTTATAAATCTTTCGTCCGACATCCGATTGACTCGATTATCGGCGTTGGATTCCTAAGACAATTAATGTCATTTTATTGAAGAATTATGAATTTTAGGAGATTGAATTGAAGGTGATTGATTTTAATTAAGTGAGTTGAGAAAGTTTCGAACATGGTTCGGTATTTTGCAAATTTCGGGAGCTGTGGAGCTTGATTAAGTCGATTCTTGAGGCTAAATAAGTTAAGATATGGGACTTCAATTATGTGAAGGGCTCAATTTTAATTCAGTCCCGAAGATTTTCAAGTTCGGAATTAAGTGCGATTTTGGATTTTGTTCAGTGCATTAGTATTTCGCCTTAACTTCTTCGTTTTAGATCCGAATTGAGCGCCGTCAGTTGCATTGGATTCAGTATGATCGAGAGGAACAATTCTCTAGTAGAAAGTTTGTCCAAATTATTTCGTTAAGTTGCCCAAAAGTTGGAAGTAAGTTATCAGATTTTAACTAAAGAGAGGGCATTTTGGTCATTGCACCCTCATTTAAGTGACATAGCTTAAACACAAGGGGTAGGGTCGTTTTGGAGGCTGGAGCTGTCGACTATAAGCAGAATAAGAAGAGAAGAAATAGAAAGAAAATAAAAGAGAGGAGAGAAGAGATGAAGCTTGGTGATGGGTGGAGAGAAGAAGAAGAAGAGAGCAAGCAAGGTCGGTTTTCTATGAGTTCAAGAGTGATGTTCGTTGGTTTCTAGAGCAAAGAGGAGGAAGAAGATGGAAGTTTACCTTGAAGCTTCATAAATCCGAAAATGGTGGAGTTAAGGTAGGTTTCAAAATTGTTTTAAGTTGAGATATTGATGGGTTTATGGTGTAGATCTATGGAAAATGTTATGGGTTTGTTAATTCCATGACAAATTTTGGGAGATTTCATGTTAAATTGAGTTAATGTTGGATATGAATGTGTTAGGGTTTTAGTCTTGAATTTGGGGATTTGAAATTTTGGAAGTGTATTGAGTTAGAAAGTTTGAAATTTTGATGAGTATGGGATTTCTATAATTCATTTAAGTATTTAAGCTTTTGTGATTTTGAAATTGGTGATTTTGGTTTAGGAACTTTTAGTTTGGATGAAGGAAAGAAGTAATGGAGGAATTGAAGCTTTGGAAAAGTGTCTAGCAAGATCATGAGGTGGGTACCATATTTATTTTCGAAATTATAAGCTTTGTGAGTATTCTTGAAAATTTCAAAGTGAAAAGGGTTAGAAATGTATTGTTTGGATATTTAAATGTATTGTTTTGAATATTTTGATGACATTGAATGATTGTCTAATTGATTTGAAAAATTTAGAAGAGAGACGTTTTGAAAGTTATTGTTTATATTTTGAAAAAATCAAGAAGGAAGTATTTCAATGTCATTGCCTAAATTGATTTGAAAATTGATAAAATTTCGACGAGGATTATGAATGAATTGAAAATTTGTGAGGAATATTGTATTCTTGGATTTTGATATTTAAGAAATTCTTTGTGTTTGAAACAATGACATATATTGCTTTTGACATTGTTTCTAAAGTGTCGTTCTGAAAAGTTGACATTTCTAAATTTCAAATATTTGTGAAAGCGTGTATCGAATACTGATTATGAAAAGATTTGAAAAGTTAAGGATTTCAAATTGTTTATAAAAGTGGTTGAAAAGTTTATGATTTTGAAATTGTTATGAAAAGTGTTTGGAAAATTTATAATTTCGCAATTGTTTATAAACTGGTTGGAAAGCTTATGTTTCGAAATTGTTTATAAAAGCGTTTGGAAAGTTTATAATTTCGAAAATGATGTATAAAAGTGTTTGAAAAAAATGATTTCAAATTGTTTATGTAAAAGTTGAAAATGCTATTATGTAGGTAAAGGTTGAACAATTTATGATTTCGAATACTATCGAATTAGTTATAAGATTTTGCTCATAAAAGGTTTGACAATTTAGAATACTTTTGAAATTATTTATAAAATATGGTTTATGAAAATGTTGGAAAAAGTAGGATTTCTAAGTGCTTTTGAAATTAGTATAAAAATATTAGTTATGTAAATATTGGAAAATTTTGATTTTAGTAAGATTAAATATCTTGCCTTTGAAATAATTGGAGAAATTTGTTATCTGCGAATGGAGAAACCGAATGTTTTAAGTTCGAATGTGTTTAAGAAAAGTGTACAAAGGTTTAATTTTCTTGTTTTCAAAAGATTTTGAAATTGCTTGAAAAATTTAGAAAGTAATGAATTTTAATGTTTCAGAATGTTTTGGAAAAAGGTTACGAGTTTTAAAATTAATTGAGCTATGAAGAAGGGTTCTGAAAGGATTCTGACATTTTATGATTTCTAATGATTTAAGCAATTGCTTAATTTGTTAAATTCGTTAAGGCTCTTAATTGTTCATTCAGTGATGATGAAATAAATGTTAAATTCGTTGTGTTTGAAGGTTTTAATCAGTATTAAAATTGTTGCATTCTAAAATAAATTGTGAATTTGCTATGTGAGAATTTCTATATGAAATCATGTGCATTTTGGGAATGTCAAGTTGTTTGATATGACATTGTGTTGAATTATCTGATGATTGCTACAATTGGTTCAATCTTCATTGATTGAAAGTATGTTATGTGAATTACTTTGATGTGATGACATTATGAATGTGAATGTGTCTTGTATGACACGACACGAGGATTTGACTTTTGAAAAGTGCCTTGGGCAATCTTTTTGTAAGAATGAATATGTGAATTATATGGGTTTGGTTAGGTCCCTCTGTAGAGTCGATTGCATTGTCTCCTCTGTTAGCCTTCTTCCCACGCCTGCAAGTGGCTTAGGAGTTCCGATTGAGACTCCCCTCCGCTCACGGTACGCATGTGAACCGCTATGCGGATTATGCAAGACGCTCTGTTAGGACCGACCCAAACCATTTGATGTGTTATGTGATTTTGCTCTTTGTGTATTGTGATGCATTATGATGTGATGCATTCATATTTGAAATTGTGCATGATTTGTGAAAAGTTTGAGAACTTGAGAAAATCTTAGAAAATGTTGATGAAGATTTATGAATGTTTTGAAAAGTTTGAAAAGAGTTTTGGATAAATTTCGAATTGGGAAAGGTTTAAAAGTTTGAAAAGACAATTTTCGCTTATGTTTCATTTATAAGTATGTTACCCATTGAAGTGTCAAGCTCACCCCCTTTCATCCCCATCTCCGTGTTTGACGGGAGATCGGATGAATCTGATCAAGACGTCGATTCGACATTTATATGTTTTGTAATTTGTATATGGCTTGGAATGCCATTTATGCTTATAAAGTATCTGGATGTATTGAATTTGAGTATGGAAATGAGCTATGAGATTTGCTTATGATTATAAGTAGATTGTGTGATTGATTTATGAATTTTGGATGTATGAGGTTGTTTAGAAATGGGATATGATTGTGACTTGAATTATGGATTGAGATTATGAAGTGTTTTAGATATAAGATTGCGTTATTGCTGGTGTTTGGATTCGGACGGAGGTCCGATGACTCGAGTGGTGTTTGGATATATAGAAGTGTATGTTTTTTACTTGCAGAAATTTTCGGGCTGTCAAAATATAGCCGTTATGATGCCCGATTTTCGAGAAAATCGGGTTATGGCAAAATAAGAATAAGTATAAGAATATGATTAAGAAGTTAGCTTTACTAAAGATAAGTGTTTAGTAAACGATGAAATTTTGGGAGAAAGAGTTTATGAATTGAGTTTGATTAAGGGTAAATTCCTAAAGGAAAATGGGAATGGTTTTGTATAAAGAGGAAGGAATGACTAAGGTTAAAAAAAAAATTATATCGGGTTCCAACGCGTCGCGATATACTTTTCTAAGATACTTGTAAGAAGATGTCGGACATTTGTTTCAGTGGGATTCCGAGTTTGATTTGCTTCAGTTTCGTTTCGCTTCAATTGCGATAAGACTTTCATTTTTCGATTCAATTTCTGTTTTCGATTCTGTTTGCTCCGTTTCCGTTTCCGTCTTCCGGTTGGGATCCGGTTCCTGAGATCGGGTCCCAACAATATACATGTTGGGAAATGGAGCAAAATCGATAGATAAGGACTGGAAGTAAGAACATACCTAAGGAAGTCAGATTTCAGAAGTCTTAGGGAGACCCAATCGCGTCTTCACAAGGCACGATATCCACCTTCAGCCCATATAAGGAAGATTAGGTCAGAAAATCATCATTGGAAGAAGTTTAGACACGATCACAGTGAAGCACTACTGGATGGTAGTTATTTGTATCGCAAATTGACAGAAGCTCCAACCCTAATTTGGAACATTTTGGGAAGCTCAGCGGATGGGGTAGTCTTGATTTTTAATTTGAGATGTGTCAATAGCACATGTCATTTTTGTGCTTTGATTGGTCCCTATGCTCAAACGAGATTGTTTTTTACTTGCTTCATATAATGTTCTACCATGTGTATTAACTACTGGAGATTATCCATAGTAGTTATGTACTCTTCTCATTTCATTAGTTGATTTTTAATTTCTAGAAAAAAAGAAAACCCCATGATTTTTATTGCTTGTTATTTCGTCTTTGGTGTTTGGTAGTTTTGAATTATGTTATTTGTGTGTTTTGATTTCAAATACATGTATTGGAAGAATTGAGGATCAATTTTGGCATAGGATGCTATGGAAGACGTTTGGTAGTTTTGAATTATGTTTTTTGTGTGTTTTGATTTCAAATACATGTCTTGAAAGAATTGAGCATCAATTTTGGCATAGGATGCTATGGAAGGAAAATATAAAGAGGTAATGATGCAAATAAGAGGTTAAAGAAGGATCTCGTAGGTTAAACAAAGAAAAGACAAAAATTCAGAGAAAGAGAAAAAAAATATTCTGCCATGATTGTGGCATTTGACAAGTTAAGGGGCACGATTGTGGCTCAGCAGTCCATGATCGTGGCCTACGGTAGGGTAGCAATGTCCCACACGATTTTCAATTGCAATTTTTACAATTTTACCCTTTCCACCTCTTCATCACTTATATATTTATGTCTAACCTTATTTTCCATTCATCTTTCATTCTCTGAGTATCTCTTTAACCTTAAAACCTCACTATCCTCTCACTTCTCTCTAACTGTCCTCAAGTTTTCAATTCTTGTTATTTTCCTCACAACTCTCGAACCAATGGGCCCATGCATTAAGTAGACGGTTAAGCGTACACAACCAAAAGGCAAAGTCCAAGTATCAGGTCGAGGGCAAAGAAACAAGGCGGAGGATTATGACGCACCTTTCTAAATCTACTTGAAGAAGAAAGGTAACCATTTCATACCTTAGTTTTAAGAAAGTGAGTGTGCCTAAATACTTTGATTTGATACATTAGAAAGATTTGGATTAAGAGAATAGGTCGAGCTTTAGGTGGAAAAATTAAGTGGGAAAATTCATGAGACTCAATTATCTTGTTTACAAGGAACTAACCATAGAACTTTTTGCCTCCCTTCATTTTGAGCTAACCAAATCTAAGGACCTATGGCTTTGTCTGTAGAGTCAACCATATGGGTTAGATTATGATATTTTGTGTGAAATTGGTGGATTCCCTACTTCAACCATAGTCGATTAGCATGATGAATTTTGTGTTACCAAATATTGGACGGAACTGACTAGGCTGGAGAGGTTTGATGTCAAAAATGCCCATAATAATATTAGTAGAAGTTATGAACACTTGTTAGTGCACAAATTTATATGTCAAACTGTCTTTGACAAAACTGAAACCAACAAGTGCTCAACTAAAGAACTTTTCATTTTGTGGTGCATGGTTCATAGCGTCCAAGTTTGAACCTCCACCCATATTTTAATGCAATTATTGCTTCTTTAAGAAAGAGAAGAAATAATTTAGGTATGGGGTACTTGGCCACGGTGATTGCGGAGTATTATGGTGTTAATTGTAATGGATTAACTATCCATCTTCTTGACTTTCTTAACCATTTCCATTGAGGCTAGCTGAGATTTTGAAGGTTCATAATATGAATTTTAAGATATTAACACTAAATCTCATGTCAAGACCAAGGCGGTACAGGCCAGTTCAAGCTCAACACCACCATAGTAGGAGGAGGACTCAACCAATGAGGAATCAGAAGAGGAAGAACAAATAAGATGGGAGAAGGTAATGGAGGTCATCTCAAACACTAACAAATCCTTTTTAGAAAATGCCAAGGTATTGAAGGAGATGGCTACAGGAAAAAGATGCCAAAGTTGGGATATATGTCGGATTCACAGATATTTCGAGGCTCAAGGTGTTCAACTTCCACCACCATCATCATCACCACCTTGTTCACC
The DNA here is from genome assembly GCA_029891385.1 of Erythroxylum novogranatense. Taxonomy (NCBI): domain Eukaryota; kingdom Viridiplantae; phylum Streptophyta; class Magnoliopsida; order Malpighiales; family Erythroxylaceae; genus Erythroxylum; species Erythroxylum novogranatense. The sequence continues at coordinate 43,994,800 of CM057226.1, read as the reverse complement.
ATGACAGGTTCTACACTCTAACCCTTGTCTTTTAATTTATTGTTATTTTCAATTGCTCTTATGTTTATCTTGTTTTGTTATTTTCATTCCCACCTTATGTGTTGTGTTTGCTCTTCTCACATTAAGGAAAATGTGTTGTCCAAGTATGGGGACGACTAGCTATATGTTGTATGCTTTTATTTTTGAATGTAAATTTTGCATATCGTATGTTAATTTGTTTTAGGTTTGTGTGAGGTGATTCATGTCAATGTGTCAATGAATATGACTTAACGGAATCGGTTTAACTTTGAATATAGTCTTTTAGGTTACAAAGATTTATTAGCTCATGAAATTAGTGAACTAGGTTACTTTGGTTAAATATACATGTAATTACGACATGATGTTAGTTTATTCACCCTACAAATTTGTCACATTCATTTATAATTTTAGGCTAATCAAATAAGTAGCATTGTTAGTACCATTTCGTGAGAATTACTAGCTAAAGAAATTAGGTAGACAATAATAATTAAAAAATTATGTAAATAATAAGCCAATAACTATTCCACTGCCCTTTAGGTTATAAATAGAGCTAGTAGTCAGTTGAGAATGTGATGTAGCTGAGTAACTGGGGACATTCATCACAAATGTTTTCCTTCATGTAAAAAGGCTATAATAACATTCCAACCAAACCGCTAAATAAAAACATGACCTAGTTGAGTAATTGGATCAACATTCATCACAAATATTTTCCTTCGCTTAAAAAGGCTAGGTTTATGTCAATCAAAATCAGTAAAAAAATAGTGTTTTGTCTAATAAGCCTACCGATCTTTATGAATAGCTTGTATTTTCATGAAAAATTACTTAGGGATAGTTACAATTTTGATTGACTGAATAATTATCAATGTGTGTGCAAATGATAGGGGTGAATAAATTTGACATTAAGATTTGTTTAATATATATTTAGTTCGAAGTACTTAGACATAAATTTTGGAAGTTAATAAGTTGAAACAACTTGAAAGATATTATTTGTAGTTAAATTTGTTTCGTAAAGTTTAATGTCGTTGCCTCAGTTGCATTTATGTGTTTATTGTGATTATTGTGTTGTGTTTTATTGGTTTTGTCTTTGCTTGAGGACAAGTAAAAATTTAAGTGTGGGGATGTTGATAGTGGTACATTGTATAATGTTTTAGTGGGTTGTTTAGTATATGTTTAGTTCTTAAATTGAATAATTAATGCATGTTTAGGTTAGGATTGTGTTGTTTAGTTAAACATTTATTTATTTTTTTGAGTGTTTTATGGATTAGAGTATGCGATTGAGCTTAAATTTTGTGTAATTAAGGTGCCTTGACGTGTTTGTTAGTGTTTCAGATCAAATATTGAAGGACGGAGGAGAATCAAAGGAAGCTCGGAAGCTGATCTAAGCCAATGATCATGACCCAAATGGCACGATCATGACAGAACCAGGAGAGACAGAAAGCGAAATAATGTTCCATGATTGTGGCCTGAGCGACAGATAGTGTAGACAACCTTTCAATTTTAAGTTTTCAAGGGACTATTCATACTTTTCGGACCCCAAAAAACCCTAGGGTTACCATAAATGGCAAAGACTATATAAGACATAATGATGTAACCCTAAAGGAGCTCTACATTCTGCCACATTTTGGAAGACTCCAAAAGAGAGAAGAGAAAGAAGAGAGAAGAGGAAGAGGAGGAGAGAGGAGAGAGGAAGTAGGTCTTCACTGTTGGACCCCGAACTTTTGATGAAAATTAGAAATAGTAAAATGAATTTAAGTGAGAAAGAAATTGGTGAGAAAATTATGAATTTAAGAAAATTTGATGAAATTAAAAAAAATTATGAGAAAAGAATTGTTTTGATATTTGAGTGAACTTATATGGATTATGAGAAGAAAGTGGATGAGTTGATTGAAATGAAATTAAATAGCAAGAATTAAAAAGAAAAAGTGTGAAAATTTGAAGAATTTAGAAAGTTTGACTTTTGGAGATAAAATGTTTGACTTGAGAGTTGACTTTTTGATTTTGGGAGAATTTGAGAAAATGATCTTCTGGAAACTTTTAGTTTATGTCAAGAGCTTTCGGTAGCCATAAAGCTTGATATTTTTCGATATCGGGAGTGATAATTATGATAAGTCAAAGTTAGCTTGGAAGTTTGACTTTTTGAAGAAAAAGTTGACTTTTTGATTTAGGCAAAATTCGAGAAAATGATCAACATGAAACTTGTAGCCTCTGTCGAGAACTTTTCGTGAACATAAAGTTTGTTATTTTTCGATGTCGGGATTGGGAGATATGATTTTCTGAAGATATGCTTTGTTTTGAAAATGCTAGTAAGTATAGAATTGTGTGTTCTATGCTTCGAGGCCACTCGTCGTATGGATTTAGTTTGAATTAGAGTAAGTGATCTTCATGAAAGTTTTAGATGATGTTTTTATCTTTCCATTGATATAAAGTTTGAAATTTTTCGATATCGGGGCTAGGAGTTATGAGCGTTTAAAAATTGGAAGTCGTTTAGGAAAAGCTGTTTTGGACAGAATCTTTGATTGAGTTTTCAACCTCTTTCAAGACCTAATTTGATTTTGAGTTCTTCAGGGAAGTTGTAGAGCTTCCTTTTATCTTTCTATTGACACTAAATTTGTCAAATTCCAAGTTCGGGATCGAGAGATATGATTTTGGAAAAGTTCAATTTTGACGTTCCGTTACTTTGTTTCTTTATCCGATCCCTTTCGTAATCTTTTGCTTATAATTCCTTCGTCCGACATCCGATTGATTTGATTCTCAAAACGTTAGATTCCTAAGACAATTACGTTCATTTTTATCAAGAATTATGATTTTTAGGAGATTAAATGGAAAGAGATTGATTGAACCAAAGTAAGAAATTTGGCTATAGGTTATAAGTTGGATAATTTTCCGAACATGGTTTGGTATTTTGCGATTTTCGGGAGCTGTACAACTCCGATTGAGTTGATTCTTGAGGGGAAATAAAACTAAAATATAGGGCTACAACTCTTGTGAAGGGATCGAAATTTAATTTCATCCCTAAGATTGTTAATTTCTGGAATTAAATTCGCGTAATGTTCAGTCTCGGATTTTGTGAAGGTCCGATAGTATTTCAGCTATAACTTCGTCGTTTCTGATCCGAATTGGCGCGGTCAGTGGCGTTGGATTCGTATGATCTAGATGAATAATTTTTAAGAAGAAAGTTTATCGAAATTATTTCGTTTAGATGCTTAAAAATAGGACGCAAGTAGTCAGTTTTTCAAGTTCCTGCAGGGGCAATTTTGGAAATAGGCAAATAAGTGAGGGCAAAATGGTCATTTGCCCTCCATTTCAAATGACATGGCATAAAAATCAGATGATGTCGTGGGAGAAGGGAGAATTACGAATCTTCTAGAGAAAAGAAGAAGAAATAAGAGAGAAAAGAGTGGAGAGCTTCAGATGTGGAGAAATAAGAGATCTTTCTATTTTTGAATTTTGAAGCCTTTAACATGAGTTTTAAGTAGATTTCAAGAGAAAAAGAAGGAAAATGAGGAAAGCTTCCCATGGGTTTGCAGAAATTTCGAAAATGAAGAAGAAAAGAGGTAAGAGAAAAATTTGAGCTTTGAGATTTTCTTAAACTTTTGGTTGTTTTAGTATAATTATGATATGGGTATGTGATTTATAAAAGCAATTTTGATGATTATGCCTTAGGTTGTGTTTAATTTTGAATGTAATAAAATTGGGGTTTATGTCAAAGTTCAAAATTGGGGTTTTGTGAAATTGTTGCTTTAGATGGCTTGAATTAGTGATTAATTTAAGATATCCTAAGTCAATTTTGATGTTTATGCTTTAGGTGAAGTTTAATTTGAAAAATTGTAAATTGGGGGTTTAGGCTTAATTTGAAATTTGGGGATTTTGTGAATTAATGGTGTAGAATCATCAATACTAGTATGAATTGGTGAAATATGAAATCAATTGTGAAGAAATTGTGATTTATGATATGGAATTTGTGTAAATTGGTTTAGGCCAATTTTGAAAATTGGAGATTGAAATAGCTTGAATATGTGGGGAATTGATGTTTCCTAAGCTCAATTTGAGTAATTAAGTTAAATATGATATTGAATTTGAGTGGATTGGTTTAGGTGCATTTTGGAATTTGGGGATTTTGAAGGATTTTGGAAATTCATGATTTAGATAGCTTGATTTTATGTGAAATTAGTGTTTTCTAAGTTTAAATTGATGAATTATGACATTTATGAAGTTGAATTTGGATTAATTTGGTTTAGGAAATTTTAATGTGGAAGAAAGAAGAAGGCTTTGGAGCAATTGAGGCACAAAGCAAGTTGTTAACATGGATATGAGGTGGGTAGTATATTTATTTATTGAATTGTAAGCTAAGAATGTGATTTTAAAAATTAAAGAAAGCAAAAATTTGATTTTGATAAATTATTGTTGATAAAAGGGGTTGAAAAAGGTTGTAAATGTTTGATATTATGATTTCAAAGGGTTAAAATGAGTTTTAGAAAATGCAAGATTTATAAAATTCATGGTTTTCAAATTATTTGATTTATGATTTAAATGATTTAAAGAATTAGTGCATATATTGTGATGAATTTGATGAATATGTGATTTAAGTGATGATGTGAATTGCATTAGATTTGTTATATGAATTCATGAGGATACGTGCTTGTGTCATTTATGACACAATATGATGATATGATTTGAAAAATGTGAAAAATCAAGATTTTTGAAAAGTGCCTTCGGGCAATTTGAATTTCCGTTTTGCTTATGTGCTATGTGGGTTTGGTCAGGTCCCTTGTGAGTCGCAAGACTTTCTCTCACTGTTTTAAGCCTTATTTCATTTGCCCGCAAGAGGCAATGGAGTTCGATCACGGACTCCTTCACTACCGCATGATCGCTATGCGGAAATGTGCAGTACGTCCTGTTATGGACCAAACCAAACTATTTAATGTGTTATTGTGATTTGTGTTGGATGCCATGGTATAACCCGCAAACACACGCCGCAGTATAACTTGCAAACACCTACGGGTGGGGTGTGGGGTCCAACATCAAACCATTCTGTTATGTTATGTGATTTTTGGTTTTGTTTATGTGCTATGTGATGCATTCATGTTTAAAGCTGTGCATGATTGGTAAAAAGTTTGAGAATTTGAGAAATGAGAAAGTGAATTTTCAATCATGAATTTCGGAAACTGTTTATGAATGTTTTGGAAAGTTTGAAAATAGGTTTTTGGATAAATTTCCGAATAGGAAATGTTTGAAAAATTTGAAAAGATAATTTTCGTTTATGTTTCAATTTATAAATATATTATCCACGAGCTTCCGAGCTCACTCCCCTTTCATCCCCATCTCCAGGTTTCATGCAGGAGATCGGATGAAAGAGCGTCAAGTTCAATTTTGCCGCATTTGTATTTTTGTGCAAATTGAGATTTTGGTATTAAGATTGATTATGGCGAATTGCGATGTATGTATATGATTTATGAAGTTTGTATGAAATTGTATATATTAGGTTGATGTAAAAGAATGAAGAGGTCGATATACGGATTTTGAATTCTGTGATTGTAAATGATTTTGGAAATTGTATATGAAATTGTGTCTGATTTTGGGAAAATATATTGTTAATTGATATGGGAATTTGATTGAAGTGTTTAGAACTAAGATTGCGTTTGTTTGCTGGTGTTTGGATTCTGGACGGGAGAGTCCGATGATTCTGAATTTTGTGATATTATAAGTGTGTTTTTCCTTGCAGAAATTTTTGGGATAGGATAAATGCAGCTGTTATGCTGCTGAATTTTCATTAGAAAATAAATTGGAAAAGAAGAAAAATAAAATTTAGATGTATGAAAGATGGATTTATGAGATTGGTATTAATGTTAAGAAGTTTATTATGATTTGAGTGCGATTTGGGATTTGTATGAGTATCCAAGCATATGATGATTTTGTATGTAATGGAATAAAGTGATTAAGTAAAGAGAAAAGGAATGAAAAAGAGAAGAAATAAAGAAAAAATTTATACCTGATTCTGGAATGGTACGTCTTAGGGTTTCCAACGCGATTAGTTTCATATGCTTCATGTTTGCAACGGATGTAAATGTTTGTTCAGGTTGATTAATTCGTTCACTTTGTATTTGATTTGATTCGCATTCGATTCCGAATTCCGTTTTTTGTGCTCCGTTTTTCGGTTGGGATCCGGTTCCCGGATCGGGTCCCAACATTTATGGTATCAGAGCCCAGTATTATGATCATACTTAGGCGGAAGTGTTTGTTTAGAGTTTTAGTGAATATGATTGCATTAGTGAGAGAGTGATAAAGATGGAAATGGTATGTCATGCATGATGTGAAGAACCTAGTGGATTGTTTGATTAAGGTGATGAGTGATGATTGATTAGAAGAAAGTGTTAAGGGCAATTAAGAGGAGAATTTCATGATGAAATGGGAAGAATTGATTTTAGTTATACATGTGTGAGTCGAATTAAGAAATATTTGAAGGATAGGATTAACTGATATGAAGGTATGTCATGAAATATTTGACAAATTAAATTTGGATGAATTATTTTCGAATATACATATGTAAGATGCAATTAAGGGATACTTGAAAGATGAGACAACTTGAGTTTATATCTATATATGTAAGGCATATTGAATTGTGGATATAGTGAAGTGATATAATAGTGAATGTGGTGTACTTGATATAAGAAGTAAGTTAAGAATGTGTATGATGAGGAAATTAGAGAAGAAAAGTGACTATGATCTTTTGGAAAGAAATCAGCTAAGAGAATGTGTTACTTGATGATTTACTACGTATGTATTTCGAGGACGAAATTCTTTTAAGAGGGGGAGAAATGTTGGACCCCGAACTTTTGATGAAAATTAGAAATAGTAAAATGAATTTAAGTGAGAAAGAAATTAGTGAGAAAATTATGAATTTAAGGAAATTTGATGAAATTAAAAAAAATTTATGAGAAAAGAATTATTTTGATATTTGAGTGAACTTATATGGATTATGAGAAGAAAGTGGATGAGTTGATTGAAATGAAGTTAAATAGCAAGAATTAAAAAGAAAAAGTGTGAAAATTTGAATAATTTAGAAAGTTTGACTTTTGGAGATAAAATGTTTGACTTGAGAGTTGACTTTTTGATTTTGGGAGAACTTAAGAAAATGATCTTCTGGAAACTTTTAGTTTATGTCAAGAGCTTTCGGTAGCCATAAAGCTTGATATTTTTCGATATCGGGAGTGAGAATTATGATAAGTCAAAGTTAGCTTGGAAGTTTGACTTTTTGAAGAAAAAGTTGACTTTTTGATTTAGGCAAAATTCGAGAAAATAATCAACATGAAACTTGTAGCCTCTATCGAGAGCTTTTTGTGGACATAAAGTTTGTTATTTTTCGATGTCGGGATTGGGAGATATGATTTTCTGAAGATATGCTTTGTTTTGAAAATGCTAGTAAGTATAGAATTGTGTGTTCTATGCTTCGAGGCCACTCGTCGTATGGATTTAGTTTGAATTAGAGTAAGTGATCTTCATGAAAGTTTTAGATGATGTTTTTATCTTTCCATTGATATAAAGTTTGAAATTTTTCGATATCGGGGCTAGGAGTTATGAGCGTTTAAAAATTGGAAGTCGTTTAGGAAAAGCTGTTTTGGACAGAATCTTTGATTGAGTTTTCAACCTCTTTCAAGACCTAATTTGATTTTGAGTTCTTTAGGGAAGTTGTAGAGCTTCCTTTTATCTTTCTATTGACACTAAATTTGTCAAATTCCAAGTTCGAGATCGAGAGATATGATTTTGGAAAAGTTCAGTTTTGACGTTCCGTTACTTTGTTTCTTTATCCGATCCCTTTCGTAATCTTTTGCTTATAATTCCTTCGTCCGACATCCGATTGATTTGATTCTCGAAGCGTTGGATTCCTAAGACAATTACGTTCATTTTTATCAAGAATTATGATTTTTAGGAGATTAAATGGAAAGAGATTGATTGAACCAAAGTAAGAAATTTGGCTATAGGTTATAAGTTGGATAATTTTCCGAACATGGTTTGGTATTTTGCGATTTTCGGGAGCTGTACAACTCCGATTGAGTTGATTCTTGAGGGGAAATAAAATTAAGATATAGGGATACAACTCTTGTGAAGGGATCGAAATTTAATTTCATCCCTAAGATTGTTAATTTCTGGACTTAAATTCGCGTAATGTTCAGTCTCAGATTTTGTGAAGGTCCGATAGTATTTCAGCTATAACTTCTTCGTTTCTGATCCGAATTGAGCGCGGTTGGTGGCGTTGGATTCGTATGATCTAGAGGAACAATTTTTAAGCAGAAAGTTTGTCCAAATTATTTCGTTTAGATGCTTAAAAATAGGACACAAGTAGTCAGTTTTTCAAGTTCCTGCAGGGGCAATTTTGGAAATAGGCAAATAAGTGAGGGCAAAATGGTCATTTGCCCTCCATTTCAAATGACATGGCATAAAAATCAGATGATGTCGTGGGAGAAGGGAGAATTACGAATCTTCTAGAGAAAAGAAGAAGAAATAAGAGAGAAAAGAGTGGAGAGCTTCGTATGTGGAGAAATAAGAGAGATCTTTCTATTTTTTCGAATTTTTGAAGCCTTTAACATGAGTTTTAAGTAGATTTCAAGAGAAAAAGAAGGAAAATGAGGAAAGCTTCCCATGGGTTTGCAGAAATTTCAAAAATGAAGAAGAAAAGAGGTAAGAGAAAACTTTGAGCTTTGAGATTTTCTTAAACTTTTGGTTGTTTTAGTATAATTATGATATGGGTATGTGATTTATAAAAGCAATTTTGATGATTATGCCTTAGGTTGTGTTTAATTTTGGATGTAATGAAATTGGGGTTTATGTCAAAGTTCAAAATTGGAGTTTTGTGAAATTGTTGCTTTAGATGGCTTGAATTAGTGATGAATTTAAGATATCCTAAGTCAATTTTGATGTTTATGCTTTAGGTGAAGTTTAATTTGAAAAATTGTAAATTGGGGGTTTAGGCTTAATTTGAAATTTGGGGATTTTGTGAATTAATGGTGTAGAATCATCAATACTAGTATGAATTGGTGAAATATGAAATCAATTGTGAAGAAATTGTGATTTATGATATGGAATTTGTGTAAATTGGTTTAGGCCAATTTTGAAAATTGGAGATTGAAATAGCTTGAATATGTGAGGAATTGATGTTTCCTAAGCTCAATTTGAGTAATTAAGTTAAATATGATATTGAATTTGAGTGGATTGGTTTAGGTGCATTTTAGAATTTGGGGATTTTGAAGGATTTTGGAAATTCATGATTTAGATAGCTTGATTTTATGTGAAATTAGTGTTTTCTAAGTTTAAATTGATGAATTATGACATTTATGAAGTTGAATTTGGATTAATTTGGTTTAGGAAATTTTAATGTGGAAGAAAGAAGAAGGCTTTGGAGCAATTGAGGCACAAAGCAAGTTGTTAGCATGGATATGAGGTGGGTAGTATATTTATTTATTGAATTGTAAGCTAAGAATGTGATTTTAAAAATTAAAGAAAGCAAAATTTTGATTTTGATAAATTATTGTTGATAAAAGGGGTTGAAAAAGGTTGTAAATGTTTGATATTATGATTTCAAAGGGTTAAAATGAGTTTTAGAAAATGCAAGATTTATGAAATTCATGGTTTTCAAATTATTTGATTTATGATTTAAATGATTTAAAGAATTGGTGCATATATTGTGATGAATTTGATGAATATGTGATTTAAGTGATGATGTGAATTGCATTAGATTTGTTATGTGAATTCATGAGGATACGTGCTTGTGTCATTTATGACACAATATGATGATATGATTTGAAAAATGTGAAAAATCAAGATTTTTGAAAAGTGCCTTCGGGCAATTTGAATTTCCGTTTTGCTTATGTGCTATGTGGGTTTGGTCAGGTCCCTTGTGAGTCAGTGCACTGTCTCTACCTGTTTTAAGCCTTCGCTCGGCTGCCCGCAAGAGGCAATGGAGTTCCGATCACGGACTCCCTTCACGGCTGCACATGACCGCTATGCGGAAATGTGCAGTACGTCCTGTTATGGACCAAACCAAACCATTTAATGTGTTATTGTGATTTGTGTTGGATGCCACGGTATAACCCGCAAACACACGCCGCAAAGATAACTCGCAAACACCTACGGGTGGGGTGTGGGTCCAACATCAAACCATTCTGTTATGTTATGTGGTTTTTGTTTTGTTTATGTGCTATGTGATGCATTCATGTTTAAAGGCATGCATGATTGGTAAAAGTTTGAGAATTTGAGAAATGAGAAAGTGAATTTTCAATCATGAATTTCGGAAACTGTTTATGAATGTTTTGGAAAGTTTGAAAATAGGTTTTTGGATAAATTTCCGAATGGGAAATGTTTGAAAATTTTGAAAAGATAATTTTCGTTTATGTTTCAATTTATAAATATATTATCCACGAGCTTCTAAGCTCACCCCCCTTTCATCCCCATCTCCAGGTTTCGTGCAGGAGATCGGATGAAAGAGCGTCAAGTTCGATTTTGCCACATTTGTATTTTTGTGCAAATTGAGATTTTGGTATTAAGATTGATTATGGCGAATTGCCATGTATATATATGATTTATGAAGTTTGTATGAAATTGTATATATTAGGTTGATGTAAAAGAATGAAGAGGTCAATGTACGGATTTTGAATTCTGTGATTGTAAATGATTTTGGAAATTGTATATAAAATTGTGTATGATTTTGGGAAAATATATTGTTAATTGATATGAGAATTTGATTGAAGTGTTTAGAACTAAGATTGCGTTTGTTTTCTGGTGTTTGGATTAGGACGGAGAGTCCGATGATTCGGATTTTGTGATATTAGAAGTGTGTTTTCCTTGCAGAAATTTTGGGATAGGATAAATGCAGCTGTTATGTTGCCGAATTTTCGTTAGAAAATAAATTGGAAAAGAAGAAAAATAAAATTTAGATGTATGAAAGATGGATTTATGAGATTGGTATTAATGTTAAGAAGTTTATTATGATTTGAGTTCGATTTGGGATTTGTATGAGTATCCAAGCATATGATGATTTTGTATGTAATGGAATAAAGTGATTAAGTAAAGAGAAAATGAATGAAAAAGAGAAGAAAGAAAAAAAAATTTATACCGGATTCCGGAATGGTACGTCTTAGGGTTTCCAACGCGATTAGTTTCATATGCTTCATGTTTGCAACTGATGTCAATGTTTGTTCAGGTTAATTAATTCGTTCGCTTTGTATTTGATTCGATTCGCATTTGATTTCGAATTCCGTTTTCTGTGCTCCGTTTTCCGGTTGGGATCCGGTTCCCGGATCGGGTCCCAACATTCACATCTATTGCCTTTTTCAAGTCACTCGATCCCTTCCAAGTGATCGTTTCTTTTCATCTTTGTATTATTTTACTATGAATGTTAAAATGAACATGAGAATGATGATTGTGGGTTTTGGATTTTTGATAATGTTCTAACTTTTCTTTACGAATTTTGAATTGATTCAATGCTAATCTAGTTATCCTTTGTGTTGATTGATTAGGTGTTGTGATTAATTGTGGTGCTTGCATGTTATGGTAATAAACAGAGAGGATGAACTAAAGAAAATTTGTTGGGTTAGACTAATAATAGTTAAGTGACTCAATAAACCACACGATTAATCAAAGTGGTAATTAGTACTGAAAGAGATCCCATATGAGGATCTGGTTCTTAATTAGAACACTTAAGAACTAATAGGTTATGGGCTGATCATTATTTGAGAGATTGCATTTTTAGTTATTCGATTTAATTAAGGATTATTAATTAGGGCTTAGTGAATATAACTCAAGAGAGAGTAATCCACCCCTCGATAGTCTAGAACTGACACCATATTAACCCATAAGTGACTAGATTAGCATTGACGACAAGATAATTTCCTTCCTTTTTAATTGGTTAATTCTTTTGGTTGATTTTCAATTGTGACTTTTGTGTTGCTGAACTTCAATTTTGTTTTGTGTTATTTTTACATGTCAATTTATCGACAATCATATTCTTATGTTTAATTTTCTATTCTATTCTATTTTATTTTTATTAATTTTTCTAAGCATTAGAGAACTTAGGATTACAATAGTTCACACCTCCTCGTAGGATCAACCCCTCTTTTACTACAATTCACAACCCCTGCACTTGTAGTAGTTGAGGATTTTAATTAGATTAAAACTTAGCACAATCAACATCTAATCTGATTGAATTTGTCACATATAGTTGATCAAATTGTCCACAGAATTTTTGTAAGGTTTATAGGTTGCTTCTTAAGACTAGGATCATAAGGTGGCTGAATTAATGATCTATGAGCCAATACCAACACGTATATATTTCATTTGAAAGCTTGTGATTAGAAGTCTTTCTCATTTGTTAGACGGACCCCAGCCCAGGTACTATCAAGCAACTATAATATCTTTCTATTTTTGTGACTCACTAACTAGAAATACATATCGCTAAATTGATACCAACACCATCAAGAAGTAGAATAATTGGAAGTTGAAATCAATCCAAAAGTCTATTTGATAACCATCTAATAAACAAGAAGACAAAAAATAAAAAGTGGTTGAAAGTGAAGCTAAGGAGCTTTTAACACTACAATTTGGAGAATTTTGTAAAGCACAATAAGAGTGATATGGGCTATGACCATCCACAAATCTAGACATCCATTCTAGGTCCAATTAGCTACCAAACAGTTTCACCTCCTTCAAAGTTTTGAAATGACTAACGTCTTCTAGGTGAATTTTACATTTAAAATCTAAATTTGATTAAGATTTTATCAACAATAATTATATTAAAACTATAATTACTTCATCATATTATAGTGATAGAACATGACATAGTAGTTCCTGTCAAATATAAAACCCCAATCCCAATTCAAATAATTTTGGAAAATTTTATTCCAAAAATTGGGATGAATTTTAATTAGAGAGTAGGTCACAAGACTTAATTGTAAACCCAAAGTCCTTTGTCCAGTAAACTCACTAAGACGAAACTTATTTTAGCCTATATATTAATAAATCTCAATGAGATTACCCCTCTTAAATTTCAATTCAGTCCCTAAATGACTCAAATATCCTCACCATTGCCTTCTCTATAATGAGCATCTAAGATAACTCTCAACTTACCTCCAATGGCATTGTTGAATGGATACTTGACATTAGCGCAATCATACATGACTCCTAATATATAATTCATCAAATATATGGAGCCATATTAAAGTCCCAATCAAGTATTCATTGGAACATTAATTAATTTTCTAACGTTTTAATTATTCCACGACTTAAAGCCAACTTTTTATCTATTGCTGAATTTGTTAAATACAATGCTTGTTTAATTAAACTTAACCCTTTTGGTTGCTTGTGAAAGATCTCAAACCAGGATATAGCTCTTTACAAGTAGCAACTATAACAACTCTATCCTCTGAAGATTCTATTGAACTTCACTAATCTCATTGCTTTTATAGCTTATCACGCTTTATTTATCTTTGGCATCAATTTCTCTATCATCCTTACACTAAAATATTTTCCAGTTTGCTTTGCCTTTTACCTATTAGATATCATATATTGTGTTCTTACCACTTTATGTTTTTAATGCAAAAGTGGTTATCTTTCATTTCTTTTATCAGCTCATATGCCAAACAAAGTCGTTACAACTAAATAATAATGATATTCGGGGACCATCTCCATCTCTTTCTCAGTTTGATTGACAATATTTAATTATTTTATTAAAGATTATAATTATTTTGCTTGAATTTTCCACTCAGACAAATCCTAAATTTTTTTTGCTAATTTAAAATAACAATTGGAAATATATTTTTCATAATTATTAAAACTTTTCAATGTGATAGAGTTTTAGAACTCATTAAAGGCACTTAGGTCATTATCTTATTTCATATGACATCTTTTATCATGTTTCTTTCCTTATACACCTTATTAAAATGGAATTGATGAATGAAAATATGTTACATAAATGAAATTAGACTTATTTTGCTTCTTTATGGTTCTTTTCTTAAGTCTTTGTAGTTTGAAGCCTACTCTAATTTTTTTTAGCTTATTAATATCTTATCCACTCTTTTCCTCAATTAAAAATCACCATATAAACTTTTGTTTTTCACTAAACCTAACCTCTCTTCTTTAAGTTTTTGGTTATATTTATTTCATGTTCTTTGGTTTTACTGGCACTGATAAACTTATACACAAACTATTGCTTTATCTTTATTTGTTATTTTTCCATTCTCAAAGGTTAGTATTACTTTAACCTTTATACATCTAAAGTTTAATTCTCTCAATCTTTGCCTTCTAAAATCCTAACACCTCTACCTCTCATTTTATCAACTCCTCCTACAAATCCACCACCTTGACCTTTACCAAATCTACCCCTTCCACCACCCTCACCACCTCAACATTGTATAACCACTTATACCTGTGATTACAAGTGAATCCCTTATTGTTTCTCTAACTATGAGACATAGAAAATTATCACCCATAACTCTCATGATCCTAGTCCCTGCTTCCTTCACACAAACCAATGAGTTTTCTTATCATCACAAGTTATGCCTAATAACTTCATTGATCTTTATCACAATAATACTTTGACCTTTATTCCTTTATTTATAAATCCCATCATCATTAGTTAGCTCTTTTGATCATGCTTAAGCCTTCTTGTTATCAATGAATATCATCATGCTCCTGGCATTAACTATATTGACACTTTTATTATTAAATTCACCACTATCTATATCATTTTTACTCTTATTCTCATAAATAACCAATACTTTAGAAGCTGGGCCAAATAGCAAACTAGTGATAGTCGATATTTTACTTGTTATTTGAGATCTACTTACTAGGTATTTGATATCTTTATATTATGTTTATATAGATTTTATTTTTTTCTATATTTAGTTTATTTCTTATAGGTGATTGAGATAAATTCAATATTTAGAGCAACTTTATTTGTAGTTGTCTAATTGAATGTTTTTAAAGTCATTTAGAAGATAAAAGGATGGGCAACAACTTTTTAGAAATACTTTGAGAGCTGATTCTAACTCAAAGAAGGCAAAAAGTAGAGAGTTAGAAGAGAAAATCATATTAAGCACTAAACTTATAAGCTTATTGCTTATGTAAAGTTTGTAATGAGAATGATTACTAGTATGATAGATCACATATGTAGTAAATCAGTGAAGCTATGTGGCTGACCAATCTTCATGTTACAAAACCCTCTTCATCCTCCTTTCTTCTATTTTTCATCTTGACTGTTTATTTCTTCCAATACTCTATATAACTTGCTCTTTTATTTGGAAAATTCCATTCCCCATTACAAATAGCCACCACATCTTTAGCTCTCTTTTCTTTCATTTAAAAATTTTTTAACTCCCAAATTCATCTACACTTCATTAGATGAACTTTAATTCTTCTAGAGTTGAAGAGTTTTTACTAAATTATGTTTTTTCTTTAATAATTTTCATAATTCATATAAGTTGGGTAATTTTAATTTCATAAGATAGATTGCATTAAATTGAAAGTTTATCGTCTTTGGACTTTAATTTTAGAACTTTTTCAAAGTTTTTTATAATTAGGGTTATCTTTGATGTTTCCATGGTCGAAAAAGAGTCAAGGTTGTTTCTGTTTCAATTATATCTATACCTTTTTTATTTTTTCAAACTTACCATTCAAGTACTTGGCATATCATATTTTTGAAATTTTTGAGACATTCAAAATTATACGCTCTTTATGAGATTAATAGTTTTATTTTACAATTATATATACTTTTACCTTTAAATTTGTCAAACTTGCCATTTTTTTACCTTAATTGAATTTCTTAACTTAGGCACGATACTGAAATTGGAGAGTTATCAAAATTAGAAATAATTAGGGGTACTTGTATCAAAATTGACCTTTTAAACAATTATTTTGACCTTTAAATGTCTAATAGCACTCCTTCCTGAACAAGTTTATCAATCTTGTTAAAATTCATTGTAGTCTTTTAACTTAGTTAGCTTGATGAATGACACTTTACATTTTATATTTTGAATAATTTATTTCTTTTTAATGATTCCAAAAGGTAGGAGAAAGGATAATGTATTATATTTAGGAATATTGATAAAATTCAAGAGAGTAATTTTATATTTCTTGTACTTTATATGATATTTTAATCTGCATAAATTTATGCTATATTTAAGTTATATTTATCTACATTTATGGATACTTTTACACACGATATTGAATATTTCTTTTGTTCTTGATATTGAATCATATCTTCTGCATCAATTAAGGGGAGCTAATCACTATCTTGATTAAGTGCTTAATTTGATTGCTCTCTAATATTAAAAATATTTTATCATAATCAAAAAGAGGGTGATTGTCGAACTAAGTAAGGTTCCAATCTATATTTTAATGATAACAAAACTAAGCACTACCAATAATGTTATTATTTTAATGAGAAACAATACAAGAATAAGATGTAGTTATCACACAAAAAGATGTTTCAAGAAGATGATAAAGAAAAGTTGAATTTTGCAACCTTTAAAGGACCAAGTTAAAAAAAAAGAAGAAGATAAATGCTCAACAAGGTCATTCTATATTTTATAATATAAATTGTAATCTCATTTAATCACTTTGAGGACCTTAGAGGCTCAACATGCGTAAATATATCATCTTACCTCATTATATGAGTCTTTTCATTCATCATCAGGTATTAAATTATTTGTTTTTAAAATAGTAGCCTCTTTTTTCTTTCAATACTCTTTAGGAAGCATTATGAAAGTTGTTTTAAATTATAATTGCATTAAATATACTAAATTTTAGAATTTAGACTTGTTATCATGATATTTGAGGGATTGACCGACCAATATAGGTTAAATGTATAATATAACTGTTTGTTAGCATATTGGTCGACTAATACACTGACATGGTTAGTCAAAGTCCCTTTAAGAGACACATTAGTCGACTAATTTATCCTAGTGACAATTCAACAATATTGAATATTATGCACTGAATGCATGTTAGTCAATTAATTTGACCTAATGGTGGACTAATGTACTGTAATGGCTATTTTTGTCCTAGCATAAGTGATTATGAAACGTTTGAATATTCATTATCTCATATTCGAGTGAGAGAGCATTTTTAGTATTATCAAAGTGATGAAGTGACATATTTGGGGTTGTAAACTTCTATTGGAGTTTTTCTATGATACTTGTGGTATTTTAAGTAGTATTGAGGTTCCTCCTTATTAATAAGAAAAATTGTATAAGGATTCCTTTTTGCTGAAAAATATATATATAAAAGTTATTCTTCTCCTTAAAAGAAGAAATAGTGAAAGTTTAAAAGATTCTTAAAAGTGGATTTAGGAAAATTTTGTTTGTTGAATTATTATAAATATATTTGAGACACTTACCTTTTAGTTTGTTGCTTAAGTGTGTTGTAAATTTTTTTTACTTTATATCAAATTTTTATCTTTTATAAATTATGTTTATTAGTATACCTAGTAAAAATTTCTCTTAAAATTTTGACACCTAATTCACTCCCCTCTTGGGTGTTATTAGGGGCAAAAAAATAATAAAAAAGAAGAAAGGATGACAATGACAGAAGATGGAGAAGATGAAGAGGAAGAGGAAGAGGAAGAAGAACAGCGATGATAAACTGGCAAAGTTGACATTACATGACAAAAGTAGTTAGGAACAAAAAGAAATTACGTTTTCTTATATATATATATATATATATATATATATATGAGCACAATGAATGCTTCCACAAAAAGAAAATGAGTTAGTAAGATTAGAAATGCTACTTAAATTCTTAGTTGAATTAAGCGCAATAATTACATAGTCATCTCTATCACAATTCATTAATGACCAATCTTCATCATTAAAGCTATGAATAGCATAATCAAATGCTCCATAAGATATCATAGCACAAAAGATATCAATAATGTAAACATTTGTATATATAACAATATGTCTTAATATAAAATTTTTGTATTTTAGAAGATTTCTAAGAAATTTAAGAATGAGAATATATTGAAGATGATAGAATTTCCAGCTAAAAATAATATGGCACAATTAGTGATTATAGTTCTCAAGTTTATAAAAACTTAATTTAGCATTTTTCTTGTCTATTCATATTACCTCATTAAAGCTCACAAAGCCCATATGTATATAAAAGAAGAAGTATGTGTTGGCACATTTCTGTCAATTACCATCATAGAGTTGTTGACAAGAAGCTGCGAATTTAATAAGATTGTTCATGAACCTTTCTCATCTAGGTAATTAAAAGCTTCAAAAATTTAAATAAGGAGGTTGGCCTTAAAACATAAAAGAAGATGTGAAAAAGAAGGAGATGATGAAGAAGTATACTAATGGAAACTCTTTAACCGATTCAAGAAATTTTAGCTTAAAAGATTTAACAAGCTAGCTAGTTTGTATCTTAATTGATTAGTTTTAAATTTAAAAGGTTCGTATATTTAATCGAATAAACTAACTGATTGATTCTCAACAAACTCAATTAAACCAATTGGTCTAGCCCAGTTTTGTATTCATTGCAAATAATTGATATGTCAGTTGACATCATTAATTCCTTTCTTTATGTTAACCATCAAGATTTGGTTTTATGCTTCAACCTCCTAATTTCGCTGACTATCATCATTTATAATATGTTTTTCATTTTCAAAAAACTCTATAGTCTATACTATCTCAAGCAATCTCCTCATGCCTAATTCTCTTTTTTTTTCCTAAGTCAAAAGTTTCTCCTTACCAAAACTAAATAATACCTAAGATCTCCTTCATTATTCACACTTGATTTTTTTTTTGGATTCGAGGAAATCTCGTAGGCAGGCCAAGCGAGCACGCCTCTCTGAGAGCTCAACTGGCGCACCACCCCACAGGCGGATCAAGCGGGCACACCTTATCATTGAGGGCCCAACTAGTTCTCAATCTACAGGTAAAACCCCGGCTGCCTCAGGCTTTTACAAAAAGGGCTAGCATGGAATCGAACCTAGGACGTAACCACACTTGATACTTATTTATGAATCTTTTAGAAAATGGGTTATCATTTAAAGTAGATCTAATTTTTGGCTTTTTTGCTTCCTCCATCACATTTACCCTTCCTCTCTTCAAAAATGATAGTCTTCTCCTTTTCAATCCCGTTAAATATTATAGCAATATTGAAAACTATACTACTTACTTATCTCCACTTTCAATTTGTTGTAAACAAAGTCTCTTAATTTTTTTCATTGCCCAAATGATGTACACTAGACTATGGATAAGTGAATTCTATGTTATCTACAATCTACAGTCTTATATAGTATTTACTTAACTAAATTCATCTGTCTTACCTTCAACACTTGCTAATTGAGCTGGCAATTTTGATGATTAGTGATCTAGCTCTAGTTATTGCATTTTTCTGGATTATAATTTTATCTCTTAAAATGCCAAGACATATCTTATTATTGCTCATTTTAGTACTAAAACTAAATACTGGAGCATTCCACTTGTCGCTGCTAAATTATATTGGATCACCTCCTTATTTGAAGAAATTGATAATGTTAGTTTGCAACCTACTCAATAATGTGACGATCTTGATACTACCTTTTTTGTTATTGATCCTATCTCCCATATACATACCAAATCTATTGAGACTAATATCCACTTATTACCTTGGTTGTTAAGAAGACTCTCTTTATCAAACATATTTCTTCTTCTGATCAAATTTTTAGTGTAATGATTAAAACCTTTTTTTTTAACCTTCCATCAATTCAGACGCAAGCTCACCATTGTGATATCCATTAGCTTTAAGAGAAGAAGATCACACTTGAGGCCTATTAGAAATTGTTATTTTTTCTTTAATTTATTATTATTATTATTAACAACAAATTGCAAGCCTATCCTTGTCTTGTAAATTAAATTAAATATCCTTATTTTATAAAGTAGATAGTATATCTTACAAATTTATAAAAAGTTTTATTTGTTTTTATTTATTGTATTTGTACAACAAGCCTTTTTCGTAAATCACACAATAAATACAAAAATAATTTTTTTCTTATACAAAATCTTTTTAATATATAGTACTCATTAAATGTTACCTAGACAACTCATCCTTCATATAAAAGAATCATGAAAAAGATGTCATAGTCTGACCCTAGGGAACAGATCCTTTGTTTTGGTTATTGTTAGTTTATCCCCTTGCAACTAATCAATTGGATGCAACGCATGACATTATTTTGAATTAATGAAAATATTTTATTTATTTTATGTATTAATTAATTAATATTTTATGTTTTAATACTAAAGATAAAATCTTTGGAATAATTACTGTGTAACTGAAATTATGATGAGATCATAATTATAAGATTCAATCTACACTTAAATGTTATTCCTAAATGTTCGTAGTTGTAGTTTTATCAACACCGGATGTTATTAAAATGGTAAAATTAGCACACATTATGTTTCTTTCTTATGAAGAACGTAATTGATCTCATAAATTAAAGTATAAAGATACTTAAACTAATGTGTGGGTGATTATTAGATAATAAGTCACTGAACTAACCCGATTATGAGAATTTCGTATAAAATATTACTTATGTGTCTATGGATTATCTCATAATGATGGTTGTATAATTAATCATCAGACTTAAGATTAATCTAGTATGGGAATTACTATGCTTTGATGTTACTTATGACTCATCCTAGGATAATTCAGTTAGTAGTAATCAGATACAGTATGAACCATATGTAAATAGTTGAGTAAGTCAATATAGGATACGTCACTCGAAAGTAATTAGAGAGAATAATCTTTTGTTCTTGATTAGTAACAATTTATGAAATTCTCTGGCCAGAGTGAATTGATATTTGAAAAGAAGTTTTCAAATTTCAATTGTAAATCAATTATTAATTAGCAAGACTGAACATGATTGGATGATAAGAATAAATATTGTATCTGTTGAGTCAAAATGACTTTACATATATATATATATATATGATTTTGATGAATAAAAAAAACGAGAAAAAACAGACATAAAATAGAAAACAGACAGACGGAGAAAAAAATGAAAAGCAGACACAGTAGAAGTTAAAAAGCAGACGAAGAAATACAGACGCAAATTGAAAAACAGATGGAGAAGTACATACGCAGACGCAAGACAAAACACAGATGCAGACACAAAATAAAAAATAGACGCAGACGCAGACGCAAAGTAAAAAATAGAAGCAGACGCAGACGCAAAGACAAAAAGCAAACGCAGAAGCAAAGTTAAAAGCAGACGCATACGCAAAGAAAAAAGCAGACGCGGACACAAAAATATAGACGGAGAAAAGCAGACGCAGAATTCAAAAGAAAATGCAAGAGTCAGTTCGAGTTAGTTACAGAACTCAACTGATTAACCGTTTCTTTCAAGATTCAAGAAGCAGTTACAGACGAAGACTATAAATATAAGTCAAAGTCGAAGATTGCAAAGTTAGCAAGAGCTAAAGCAAAAGAACAAAAGTTGAGATAATTGATTTACGTACGTGAACATTGTGCAAATTAGCTGAGAGCTAGTTTTATTGTAACAAGTTTCGGATACTTTTGTAAGAAAGTAGCACAGATAGCCTACAGAGGCTAAGAGTGAAAGAATACTGAGTGTAGAGACCTGAAGAGGCTCGGAAAGAATATTTGTAAACGTTGAAGAGATAGTGAAATCTCAGAAAGAACTCTGAGGACTAGACGTAGCCCATGGTTTGGGGTGAACCAATATAAAATCATTGTGTCAACCTCTCTCTACCCTATCTCTCTTAAAGTTCAAAGTTTTTTTATTACTTAATTTTTTAAACAAGTTTTCAAAGTTTTGATTAATTGGAGATTACTGAAGTTTTTATAAAAGAAAATTTTTTAACAAAACAGTTTTGGAAGAGCTTTCAAAAAGGGGAATACACAATTCAACCCCCCTTCTCGTGTATTCGTTATCGTATTATAAGCATTGTACTAACGTGTGATTTACTTCAATTAGTATCAGAGCTCGGTATCCAAGAATCACTGTAGCATAGTGTGGATTAAAGATAATGGCAGAACCACATATATACATTGCAGAAGGTGCCTCAGTCACGAGACCTCCAGCATTCAATGGAGAAGACTATCATTACTGGAAAGATAGAATGCGGTTGTTCATAGAATCTAGTCATGTCGACCTTTGGGAGGTGATAGAGAATGGACCATATACACCAGTAGACGAGGATGGAAATCTTATTCCACTGACCAGATGGACGGCTGACCAAAAGGCGAGAATTCAGCTCAACTCTAAAGCGAACTTTTTCCTGACGTGTGCCCTAAACAGGAGTGAATATGGCAAAGTTCACGGATGCGACACTGCGAAGGAGATGTGGGATACACTGTCCATCGCTCATGAAGGCACAAACCAAGTCAAAGAATCCAAGATAAGCATTCTTGTGCACCAGTACGAGCTTTTCAAGATGAAGGATGAAGAATCTATTGATCAAATGTTTGGAAGATTTCAAACAATCGTCAATAGATTGAAAACCCTTGGAAGAACGTACAATAACCAGGATCACGTAAGAAAGATCTTAAGCAATCTTCCAAAGAGGTGGAGACCAAAAGTTACAGTGGTGCAAAAAGCGAAAAATTTGAGCGTATTAAAGCTTGACGAGTTGCTTGGATCACTGAAGATTCATGAAGTAGAGCTCCATGCTGAAGACAAGCCTAAATGGGAAAAGTCAATAGCACTGAAGGCCGGACAGAAGAACCATAAGACTCAAAGAAGGAGAAAGTCATCAAAAGCACTAAAGATAGAAGAATCGAAAAATGATGACTCAAGCGAATCAGAACAAGAGTCAAGTGATGAAGATGACGAATTATCATTCATTTCCCGTAAGATAAGACGGATGTGGAAAAAGAAGTCCAAAGCAAGTCAATTCTTCAAGAAGAATAGCAAAGATGATGGCAAAGTAGAAAGGACATCAATCATATGTTACGAGTGTAATCAACCCGGACACTACAAGTCCGAATGTCCTACTTTAAAGAAGAAACCAAAGAAGATTAGAAAAGGCAAGAAAAGCATGATGGCAACTTGGGAAGATCTAGATTCATCAGAGTCAGATAAAAATTCCGAGACGTCAGAACATGCAAACTTTTGCCTAGTAGCCGAGGAAGAAAGTGATGAAGAGGTAACTTCTGAATACGATAACTTGCATGAAGCCTATTCAAAATTATTAGAAGATTCTCATGTTATTCTAAAATAGTACAAAATGTTAAAGAAGAAGTATGTAGAAAATATTAAACATGCAGAAGAAATAGAGAGAGAAAATGCTTGCTTAAAGAAACAACTAGAGGATAAAAAGAAAGTTGTAGATAGATCTGATGAGATAAATCAGTTGAAGCTAAGAATTAAAAGTCTCTCATCTGATCTAGCTACATTCACTGAAAGTACTAAGAAAATGAATGATATGCTAAGAAAATGTAGACATTCGAGCGATAAAACTGGATTAGGGTTTACGGACAATAAGTCTCACTATAATAAGAAACCTCTTTCTCAAAATAAAGGGTATTATCAAACACATTTTAATCAACAGTTTAGTAAAAGGCATCAGAGAACTCATTATATGCATACTACTAACCAAAAAGGACCCAAGAAAATATGGATACCAAAGAGTAAAATAGTTTCTCCTGCAGATATCCTTCCTTGGAAGATGCGACAAGCACCGTTGGTATTTAGACAGTGGCTGCTCGCGACATATGACGGGAAAAAGGTCTATGTTCCTAGATTTTCAGTATAAGAAGGGAGGATCGGTGACTTTCGGAGACAACCAGCAGGGCAAGATAATTGGAATCGGTAAGATAGGTAAAGATTCCATTGCATGCATAGACAATGTACTGCTTGTTGATGGTCTGAAGCACAATTTCATAAGTGTTAGTCAATTGTGTGATTCTGGTTTCATAGTCACGTTCAATCAAAATCTTTGTGAAGTTAGAAACAAAGATGGATCTATATTCTTTTCTGCCAAGAGAAGAAATAATCTTTACAAAATTGATCTAGAAGATTTTCAAGATCAAAATGTTTCATGTTTTTTATCTTCTGAAGAAGAAAGACTAATCTGGCATAAAAAGCTAGGTCATGTCTCTTTTAAACACATTTCAAAGTTGGCAAAATTTGATTTGGTAAGAGGTTTACCAAAAATGAGTTTTGACAAAGAATTTTTCTGTAAAAGTTGTTTGAAAGGAAAACAAGTTAAAACATCGTTTTCTTCTAAAAATTTTGTAACATCTTCTAGACTTTTGGAGTTGTTACATATGGATTTATTTGGTCCAACTAGGACAATAATTCTTGGCAGAAAGAAATATGGACTTGTTATTGTTGATGACTTTACTATATTTTGTTGGATATTGTTTCTATTACACAAAGATGAATCTTTTAAGTGTTTTAGGACCCTTTCCAGAAAGTTACAGATTGAAAAACGAGTATCTATAGCTAGTATCAGGAGTGATCATGGTGGAGAATTCGAGAATGAGAAGTTTAGGTTATTCTGTAAGGAGAATGGAATTTCCCACAATTTCTCAGCCCCTAGAACCCCACAACATAATGGAGTTGTTGAAAGGAAAAACAGGACGATTCAAGAGATGGCAAGGACTATGTTGTGTGAAAAGAATCTTCCTAAGTACTTCTGGGCCGAAGCTGTGAGTACAGCATGTTACATTCAGAACAGAATACTGTTTCGACCCTTGTTGAAGAAGACTCCTTATGAGTTATGGAATGGAAGGAGACCTAATATATCTTACTTTCATCCATTCGGGTGCAAGTGCTCTATTCTGAATACAAAGGAGTTGTTGGAAAAGTTCGACTCAAAGACCTATTCAGGAATTTTTCTAGGCTACTCATCATCATCTAAGGTCTTTCGAGTATATAACTCTATCTCAAAGACAGTTGAGGAAACCATCCATGTCAAGTTTGATGATCGTTCCCAACCCCATAAGGAAGATGACATGGAGAGTGAAGATCCTTCAAAGAACTTAGATGATAAAACAGAAACTCCATTATCAGGAACTCAAGTAGATAAGGTTGAGGATATTCTAGAAACTATAGGATTAAAAAGAGATTGGAAATATAGGAGTTCCCATCCAGAAGAGCTAATTATCGGAGAAACCTCATAAGGAGTAAGGACAAGGTCCAAATTCAGAAGAGAAGCTAATGTGGCTTTCATATCTAAAATAGAGCCTAAGAAAATTTAGGAAGCTTTTCAGGATGAAGCTTGGATTTTAGCCATGCAAGATGAGCTGAATCAGTTTACTAGGAATAAAGTTTGGTCCTTAGTTCCAAAACTTGTGAAGAAATCCATTATAGGAACCAGATGGGTTTTTAAGAATAAGTTAGACAAATCAGGCAGAGTGAGTCGAAATAAAGCTAGATTAGTAGCACAAGGCTATAATCAGTAAAAAGGAATAGACTACAATGAGACATATGCTCCAGTAGCAAGACTCGAAGCTATTAGGATATTGCTGGCATATGCTGTTTGTCATGACATAAAGCTTTTTCAGATGGACGTAAAGAGCACTTTTTTGAATGGTTTTATAGACGAAGAGGTGTATGTGAAGCAGCCTCCTGGCTTTGAGGATATTAAGAATCCAGAACATGTCTATAGACTTTATAAAGCTTTATACGGCTTGAAGCAAGCTCCTAGAGTTTGGTATGATCGTCTAAGTAATTTTCTCTTAGAGAGTGGGTTTACTAGAGGTCAAGTTGATAAGACGCTTTTCAGAAAGAATTATGCAAATGATTTTATCTTAGTAGAAATCTATGTCGATGATATTATATTTGGTGCTACTTCAAAGAAGTTGTGTATGAGTTTTGAGAGTCTGATGAAAAATGAGTTTGAAATGAGTATGATGGGTGAGTTAAAGTTCTTTCTTGGGTTGCAAGTTAAGCAAATCGAAGAGAAAATCTTTATCCATCAACAAAAGTATGTGAAAGAATTTTTGTGTAAATTTGATATGAATAATGTGAAGCCTATGGCAACTTCGATGCATCCTTGAACCTTTGTCGAAAGATGAACTTGGTAAGAAGGTGGATCAAACCCCATATAGAGGATGATCGGTTCTTCTTGTATCTTCTGACAAGTAGACATGATATTCTGTTCAGTGTATGCTTGTGTGCAAGGGTTCGATAAATAGTGACACATGGCAGTAGCTCGGATGTTACAGGTGAGTAACCTAGTTGGTTCCTCGATCTTTGTGTACTAATATGTGCTGTGAATGTGTGAATTAGTTGCCAACGTGAGTGATAAAAATGTGAATCAGTGTACAGAATTATGAGTAAGTGTTCTGATTGTGACAAGCGAGTGAAGTGATATATATATATATATGTGTGTGCTAGTGACTGTGCAAGTGTTAGTGCATACTAGGCATGATTATAAGTGGTAACTAAATAGTTGTGACTGAAGCATTTAGTGAGCAGAGCTTTAAGCTCGATTATCAGTGAATGAGCCTAAGGGCCTAAGGCCAAAAAGGGAATAGTGCATACCTAGAGGGCTCTCCTATCCCTAATGTGAGCGGGCAGTAGTGCATACCCTGAGGGCTCTCCTACTTGCCAAAAATGTGATCATTGTGAAAAGTGCCCGAATCGGGATAGTGTTAACGCTCAATATGAATAAGGGGATAGTGTTAACCTATTTCGATAAATAGTGACACATGGCATTTACTGAATGAAGATGAAAAGACTTTCTATGATGTCTTGAGGGATGCTGCTACAAAGCCATACCCTACAAAAATGTCCAGCAAACCGTGTACTATTTATCCAATCACAGAGAAGACGGAAATAAAGGTTTTATCGGATATTCAGCCAAGATATCCTTTGGATTTGAATAAGGGGAAGATGAAGCTATTTGCTGAAGAAATAAGTGATGATCTGTCCGCAGATCAAATTGAAGAAGAAGTGCATCGAATTGATGAAGCATGCGCTTCGAAAGAGAATATTGATGGAGCTAGTTGTAGCCATACAGATAAGTATGAATACTGTCCAGTAGGGGGACGACTAATAACAGGGACGTTTATTGAATAACTTGTTCAGAAAGTTTTGCGTATTAGGCCTCTATCTAATCCACTATTTATTGAAGCTGAAGCCATACCCCTGCAAGGAAGACAGTTGCTAATGCTACCTGCTCCTTTTGATTTAGACCTTCCAGAGTCAAATCTATTCGTTCATCCACCCATATTTGTGATTAAAGAAGATTACATTCCATCCTCGGACGCATATGCTACAACAATTGCGTTCACTGCACCCTCAGCAGATAATGATCAATCCTCCTCAGCGTTTGGCTCACAAACTGAAATCAGCAAATTACGCGGAGAAGTCAACGAGATAAAGGAGACGATGAATGATTTGAAGAAGATGATGACAGAACTGATGAAGAGTCATCGTCATTAATCATTTTTTATTATAACAAATAGGGGGAGAAGAGAATGAGCAGAGGAGAATGGAAGGAAGCAATCAAAGAATCTCAAAG
This sequence comes from Erythroxylum novogranatense, assembly GCA_029891385.1. Taxonomy (NCBI): domain Eukaryota; kingdom Viridiplantae; phylum Streptophyta; class Magnoliopsida; order Malpighiales; family Erythroxylaceae; genus Erythroxylum; species Erythroxylum novogranatense. The sequence continues at coordinate 43,967,315 of CM057226.1, read as the reverse complement.
GGTGTGATTGAAGGAGACGAAGAACAGAAAGAAAGAAAAGGAAGAAGATTTTTGAAAATAAGATTTCTTTTTAAACATTGTATTATGTTTTCTTTTTATGTGTATAATTCGTTATCATCAAAAAGGGAGAGATTGTTGAGTCAAAATGACTTTACATATATATATATGATTTTGATCAATAACAAAGAAGGAGTAAAAACAGACGTAAAATAGAAAACAGACAGACGGAGAAAAGAAATGAAAAGCAGACGCAGTTGAAGTTAAAAAGCAGACGAAGAAATACAGACGCAGATTGAAAAACAGATGGAGAAGTACAGACATAGACGCAAGACAAAACGCAGACGCAGACACAGACGCAGACACAAAATAAAAAATAGACGCAGACGCAGACGCAGACGCAGACGCAGACGCAGACGCAGACGTAAAGTAAAAAATAGAAGCAGTCGTAGACGCAAAGACAAAAAGCAAACGCAGACGCAAAGTTAAAAACAGACGCATACACAAAGAGAAAAGCAGACGCAGATGCAAAAATATAGACGAAGAAAAGCAAACGCAGAATTCAAAAGAAGACACAAGAGTCAGTTCGAGTTAGTTACAGAACTCAACTGATTAACCGTTTCTTTCAAGATTCAAGAAACAAGATTCACAATTCAAGATTCAATAAGCAGTTACAGACGAAGACTATAAATATAAGTCAAAGTCGAAGATTACAAAGTTAGCAAGAGCTAAAGCAAAAGAGCAAAAGTTGAGATAATTGATTGATGTACGCGAACATTATGCAAATTAGCTGAGACTTAATTTTACTGTAACAAGTTTCGGATACTTTTGTAAGAAAATAGTACAGATAGCCTGCAGAGGCTAAGAGTGAAAGAATACTGAGTGTAGAGACCTGAAGAGGCTCGGAAAGAATACTTGTAAAGCGTTGAAGAGATAGTGAAATCTCGAAGAACTCGAGGATCGGGCGTAGCCCACGGTTTGGGGTGAACCAGTATAAAATCGTTGTGTCAACTTCTCTCTACCCTATCTCTCTTAAAGTTCAAAGTTTTGTTATTACTTAATTTCCGAAACAAGTTTTCAAAGTTTTGATTAATTAGAGATTACTGAAGTTTCTGTAAAAGAACTTTTTTTTTAACAAAATAGTTTTGGAAGAGTTTTCAAAAAGGGGAATACACAATTCAACCACCCCTTCTCGTGTATTCGTTATCGTATTATAAGCATTGTACTAACGTGTGATTTACTTCAGTATCCATACTCTGTCCAAATTAAATACTGAATGACGAAAGCATTAAATTATACATTATAGTTATGCATGGACAGGTTAAGTCAATTACTTTGGCATTCCTGATATTTGGGTAATCATGACATGTTGCTAGGCGTCAATCATAATTTATGATTATGAATTATTTAATTAGAGAATTAAAGATAAATTAAAAGGATTTTAATGTATCTAATTCTAATTGTGAATTAAATTATAATTTATAATCATTGCCAATTTATTAGAAACCTAATGAGACACATTAAAAAGCAATTTATAAAAGAAAATTAATTTAATTAAGTTGGACTTAACTATAAAGTTTGAGAAACTTTGGGAATCAAATATCTTAAAATTAAATTAAATTAATTATAATTTGATTTTGATTTTGATTTTGATTTTAATTATAATTAAAGATATTTAATTTTAAAAAAATACTGTCATGATTTTTCTATTTAAAGGGAAAATCTTTTTAGAAGTTAGAACTTTTTGACTTCTTCCTCTCAAAGCAGGTTAGGAATTGCTCTGTGGATATCATCAAAAGCTGGACAATTGGATAACTCATGATTGATCAATCAAAGAAAGGTTTCGCAGATTTTTCAAAGGAAAGCGAATAAAGTACGATTTCTAAATCAGTTTGTGTTTTATTTAAGTTTAATTAATTATCAGGATCCGCTCAAAATCTGAAAAAAAATTTCTGCTACGCTCTTGATTCGGTCACGATTGGATTCCAACAATGGTATCAAAGCCTCTTTTAATTGTTAATCTTGATTTAGAGGCTTGATTATTGTTGATTTGATTAATTAAGCTTCGGTTTTTGTTCCGAAGCTATTTTTATCGACTGTTCTTGTTTAACAAGTTTTGGAAATTGTTTCCCATTTGAGATATTATGCTTCTGCATGGTTTCTGAGAAATAGCTTAATTGAAATCTCTAATTGTCTACCGCACTTTTTTTTTTTGAAAACCTAAGATTTGCATTTGCGATGTTTCTGGAATGCTTTCTCTCTGCAACGTGGGTGACGATTTAAGCAATGTGGGAGGGATTTCAGAAGCAGTGGACAGTTTCGCAGAAAAGAAGATGGGCGTGTAACATCCCACCCCCTACTGGAAGGGTAAAATAGTAAATTGGCATAAGAAGAGATTGATAGGGATTTATTCGTATTGTCCATGCATACTGGCACTAGTGAACAGTAAAATCTGTGCACATGAAATTACTATACATGCATACATGACATTCCCGGTTTTTGTGCCTAATGGAGTTTTACTGTGATTAACATGGTTATTGGGTTTGAAAAATTATTCTGAGTGCGCCATTGAGTGTTTTATATTTTAAGGAATTTTTAGGAATTTTTCTGAAATTTTTCGGAGAAAATTTTCGGACCGAAAAAAAAATTGCCAAGTGGCGAACCGGTTGGTTTTAGTACTGAAAGTTTTTGTTAAATGGACTTGGACTATTGGGTTAACCGTGGGACCATTGAAAATGCAATAAGGAATTGATTAAAGTTTAGTTATTGACTTTTTTCTTTTGTTTATTTTATTTTTTCTTTCTAAAGTGACAAGTGTCCTCCAATCCTTACTTGTTTTTGTCTTCTTTGGTTGCATCATTCACGATACTCTTCAATCCATTGACTACTCTTATTATTGCTCATCCATTCACGGATCTCTTAAAGGGAAAGAATGAAAAAGATTGAGTTTATTCCTTCATCCCACCGAAATCTTCATAGTTTGCCTTGGCTTCTCCTTTGGCTTTAGCCTTATCGTTGCTTCCCCTTTTTCTTTTCTACTTTAAGAGCCTTCCTCTCCACCCCTTTTTATGATGGTGATCGTATGGCTAAAGTGAAGTGGAGGGTTGGTGAGGTAGTTAGAAGAAGTGAAGAAGAATTGAAGGGTTAAAAGCTTAAATAGGTAAGATTTTACTCTATGTTTGTTATATGTAGAATTGTGACATATTGTGCATTATATATGATTGTGGATGCATAAAGGTCATGAAACATATGGGTTAAATTGTTGGGTATGTTTGTATAAAACTTACCAAGGTTAAGATGATTAGTGTATAAAATGTGGTTTTGAAGTGATTTTAGTAAGGTTAGAAGATTAGTACTTAAAAGAAATTGATTGAATATGGATGCTGAAATTTTGAGGGTTTATGTTGAAGTGAAGTGTTTGATGAGAGATTGGTTGAATAGGAAGGTAAATTGAGTGCTAAATTGAAGTAGAATGGACATGGGAATGAAAAGAATTGAATTGAATAACAAAGCTGGAAAATTTGGTTTTGACCTACTGTACTGTTTTGAGCATAACTCATTGTGTGGGTATGAAAATGAGTCAAAGTTTATGCCCAATTAAACTTTGGGTTGTTGGCTACATTTTTGTGTGAAATAGGTGTTGTCCAATTTTAGCCTTAAGAGGTTGAATTTTGGCTTGGAAAGCTACTGTTTTAGTGTCTGTGAACAGTAACTGAAACTATGACCTAAGTGTTTTGCTGATTTCTCTAAATTAATTGCGATGGAATTAGGGAAAATGGTCTAAATGAAAGTTGAAGCTTATTAAGTTATCTTTCCATTCCCACTGATTTTGCAATTTTTCGATCTGTATATTGGGAGATATTCACTGTGGAATATTGACTGATTTTGAACAATTTGGTGAAACCTAGACTAAGAGTGGATTTGGTGCACATTCTGATTTGAAGCAATTTTAGCAATTTCTGTGAATTGAATTGGCTTGAATGATCTTCTGAAGAGTTGTAGTGGAAGCAATTATCTTGAAAATGGTATATAGCATGTAATTGTTGGAGATCAGCTGTGGGAGTAACAAATTTTCAAAATCTGTACTGCATGAGGTTATTGATCGCATACGATCAAGTAACTTGTATGAAAGTTTTAAGCTTGTTATGATGGAATTGGCTTTGAATCCCATCATAGGAAGTGTAGCATTGTGTTTGATCTTTCCATAGGTATAAAGTATGCATTTATTTGACATTTGTGCAAAGAGATATTTATTTAGAATATTCTTGTCAGATTGAGTACTTGCGAGGGCAGCAGCATTCACTGAATTGTTTGACCTAGTTAACCATTGAATTTGATTTCATATTGTTCATGAAAGCTGTAGATCACATTGTGATCTTTCTGAGCATATTTATGGTGTAATTTTTGATTGAAGATAATGGAAGTTACTAAATTTACCAAGTACTGTTCTGTTTTGATAGGTTTTGAATGGGCAGAAGTTTCAATTGAATTTTGACACCCTTAGGGGTAAATGTGATTTTTATGGTTTTCATGAAACTTGTAGAGGGTTTCATGATCTTTCCAAAGAGGTATGGTTTGTAATTTTCTGAATTGTGTGTAAAGAGATATGCTAGTTAGAATGTCAGACAGGAAAAAGGGAAAAAAGAGAAGGAAATAAGGGCTTATATCTATATATATATAGTAATTATTTATTTGATTTATTGGGGACCTATAGAGGTCCAAATTGAGTACTGTCAGCACCATTAAATTAGACAGATTTTTCTGATGGAAAAAAAAATGGGATTAGGGCCGGGAATATCATGAACATGCATTTTATACCTACATGTGCATTATTACTAGTTCGGATTGAACAATTAGTGATTGTTTTATTCTCTGATTCTTATAGAGGCCCAACTGGAGCGTCGATCGACCGACGTAGCAGAGACTTCCCGGCATTAGCTCGGAAGTAATAGGTGAGTAACCTAGTTGGTTTCTCAACCTATATGTGTTTAATTTCATGTACGATTGCCATGTGGAGTTAAGGAAGGATTATGTGTGTTTGTTTTGATTGATTTCGAACCACAGGTGTTCGAAATATTTGGAATGTGTTATAGAAGTGTTAAAGGTGCATAATTGAAAGTGAATTGGTTAAATGCGAAATTGGACCTAGTGTATTAAGTTGTGACACAAATTATTGTAAAACGAGGCATATGCATTCATGCATAATTGTATGATCAGATAATGACAGTTGTGACCGGTGGAACCAACGTAATTCCGAGCTTCAGCTCGATGATCAGGGCTATGCCCAACATATATGAGAGCTTTAAGCTCAACGCACAGGACCTCTGGTCCAATGTTTACAGAGCCACTGGCTCAATGTATTAGGGCATATCACGCCCAACGAGTATCAGAGCCTCAAGCTCAACGCAATATGCCCGTCACTGGGACAATTCAGGCGCACGGTCACAACAACAAAATAAAAATAGAAAAGTGTCACATGTGCATCATATATATGAATGATTAAATGTGATTTGTGTGCAAGGCGATACGCCTTATATGTGTAAAATTGGCAATGCATGGGATAATTTGGAATGTGTTAATATGTGTTATGATATGAATTGATTGTATATGCATGTGTTGGGTGGACCATCGATGATGGTTTCTCATTGAGTTCGCAAACTCACCCAACATTGCAATTATTTTTCAGGTATTGAAGAGTATCCCGTTAATGGAACGGGAGTATGATTACTGCAAGAGAGTCGGTGTTTGAAGTCGGGATCAGTTCAAGTCTGCATTTGTGTCATTTCGAATTATGTGTAAAATTTATATTCCGCAAAAATAGTACTGAATTGTTTGAGGGCCCTAATTGATAAATATTGTTTTGAAATGTGATTTTTGATAAAGTGTATGACTGAAAAGGTTTTTTGTATCACGGGCCCGAATCGTTTATTATTTCAAGACTCGACTATTTTCAAAAGAAAATATCATAATGAGTTTTAAAGCGCATTGATCGCTCTAAGCATACCACCCTCATGGGTCATGGGCTCGGATATCACCGTCGATGTCAGGTTTGAGTCTCGCGGGAGTGGGGTGCTACATAGGTGGTATCAGAGCTCAGCAGTACGTCTGTATCTGGGCATTTTCTGGAACATAGGTCAAGTTGCATGCATTTGAGTTGTGTCGTTGCAGACCGTGGTAACTGATCCCTAGTCTGAGTCGGAAGAGTAGAAATCTGACGTGTGTGAACATGTGTCAAGTGCTTAGTGGTAGCATAAGGAGAATGTATCAGAATGTGAGCTATAAAAGTGTATGGGTAATTAGGAAGGGGGAAAAAGGAAAAATGGGTAATGTGATTGATATTGTACTGTGGTTAAAAACCCTCGCCTGTGATATTAGTATGACTATGTTGGCCTAAACTGATTAAAGAAAGAAGTGATATCACAATAAATTCCCGGATTAAAATGGCAATATTACGGCGACAGAAAACGAATATGTCTAGAACTTGGAGAGGTCCACGGGAGATATGAGAAGCATACTAGTTATAGTAGGACTAAGTGAGATGAAAAGTCCGGGATGATTAGGGAATTAGAGTTCTGACTGTAGATGAGATGAAATGGGAAACATTGGAATTGAGTAAAATGTATATGGTTCAATCAGGCAGTTATGGATTCACTACATTTGTGTTAGTGGATATCATAGATGATGATAGCGAGATTGTACTGAGATCGATATTGTATTGTAACGGTCTACAAAGAACTAAAAGAGCAAAGTGCCTAGTAGGGTAAGAAAAAGTGGACATGGTGAGATAAAAGTGTACAGATAAACTGAAATGAACTCGTGAAACGGGTATGATTATGAGCGCATAAGCTTGAGACTGAAATGGTTATGCGAATATTGTGCTAAGAGTTTGGAAATCAGTATAATAAGATCGTAAGAGAAAAAGACAGACTGACAAGTTCTACTGATTGTGTATCGGGAAATTCTGGATTGGTTGAAAAGATATGTATGGACACAGAAATGGTAAATGGATGGGTAAATAGATAGAGATACAGTGGAGTTGTCTCACCGAGTTTGTCGTGTTTTGGGGACTGTGAATATCCTATTATAGATTGTTGAGGAAGATAAAGACATATGTAGCAATAAGGAGATGACATTGTATAAGCCAAGTGGATATGACCTTAAAAGGTCAAGCTGACACCTGAATGATATGGGAATGAAACTAGGAAATGAACAATATATATATATTATGGCATCAGTCCTCTATTTGAGGATTAGCATAAACGGAAAGGAGTTTTATGGAAGTCTGAATTGTATAGGTTACTAATTGGCTTCCGAATAAGTTCTGGTGAGGTGTAGATTACGGAATAAGTGTTAAAGAAAGTGTATCGCATCTCACCTAACCTTAGTGCAAGGAATGATTTGATCTTTCCAATTATGGCATAAAATTGTTCTGGCTGAGATCGTGTGTATAGTTGAAATTGAGCTTTTGAGATACTACGGATGCTTAAAAAGCAATTAGGGAAACGAGTTGGCTGATGAGAATTTGGTGAACAGGATAATGCCGATAGCAAGACTAATGGTCATGACAGGAACAAATCGAAAATATGTATGGACGAAATTAAAAGTAAAATTGAGTCATATCTCAAGAGGAGATTTAGGCATAACAAGTGAAAAATATACTACTGAGGTTATCTGCATTGTGTGTACGGGAATGTAACGTATCCACCTACGTGAGTGGAATTTTAATTTGAGATGATTCTATTGCAATGTGAAGTGAATAGATCTCCATATGTGATGCAAAACTGTTGGGAAATCTAGATTTGAAACGAAGAATAAAATAGTCTCGAACTGCGAAGTGAAATACTTAAATGAAGTGGAATTTGTGGAGGTCCAAGTACGGATGATTAGGCATTGGCATATGTCGATGTGACTGACAGAAAAGCAATTGATAAGAGAAAGTTCATAGCAACAAGAAGTCCTTAAGGGAAACTGAAACTGATGTGATGTCATGTTACCTTCATTAAGGAATCGCAAATACACTAACTGTGGACTCATTGAAAAGTTTGACTGATATCTGTTAAAAACAACAATGAGTAATGTCTAGAAATTGATATGAGGTAAATAAATGGTATTAACTGATGACTAGTATTATAGATGTAATGTGTTTGAAAGTGTTGACTGTCATCATAGATGTAGTGTGTTTGCAAGTGTTGCAAAGTGTAACGCCCCAAATTAGGGGTTAGAATATTAAAGAAATTAGTACGAATTATGGTTGTTATTTGTTTATTAAATATTTGCTTAAATTATGCATAAGTATTTTGGCATGCATTCATGGCATTTTCCGGGTTAATTGGTTTAATGAAACTTCGGAGTGATTTGGACATTATTATTATATTTTCGTAATTTTTGTATACTTCAAATATTTTTAGAAATTAATGGAGGATTAGTTTTGAGTTGCCAATTTATTTTCAGAGTCATTATTTTCTGAAGGAATTTTGGTAAATTTTCGGAAGTCTTCTGAAACTTTTGGGTATTTGTTTGGTAATTGTTACAACTAAGATTCAAAACAATGTATTTGTTTTTTTTTTAAGAATAATTTATTAATTTAAGAAAATAAGAAAACCCATATGTGGCAATACCTTCATTGTTTCGTGACACGTACACATGGTTAGACGCGTGGACGTTGTGCATGTGTCACACATGCTCAGATGGTTTCGTTTTAAAACCGGTTTGGAGCTTAAGTTAGTTTTGTTCTTCGTCCTCACCACCGAGCAAGAGAGGTTACTGGATATATTAGTTATACAGGTAAGTAGCTATATACTTACTGTTTTATATTGAGCATAATGTTTTATGTTGAAGATATATATATATGTCTACATACGATGATACTTTGTTCTTATGGTGTGAATATTAACGATCATGCATTGTTTTGAAAACCTTGATTTATCAACGTATTTAAGTGTTACATTTAGCTTTAAAGATGATTTATATATATAAACCTTGATTTATCAACGTATTTAAGTGTTACATTTAGTTTTAAAGATGATTTATATATATACGGTAATGTTATTAAGAGAAATATATATATATATATGTTATCTCTAAATATGCGAAATGTAAGATGATATGTTTTGTTTATTTTTGTGTTAATAGTTTTGTGTTATATGAGGTAAGCTTTAAAAACATAGAGCATAATGAGTTGTAGTGGTTTATGAAGAAAAATGATAGAAACCGTAAGGAGAGATGCAGAAGTTTTGAAAATACACAGTAGAGAGAGAGAGAGAGAGAGAGAGATTCGGATTAGTTATATTTGAAGTTTTAATTTATTTCTGAGTGGGTTGGAAGCTTTAGTGGGTTTAAACAAGCTTAATGGACTTTTAGAAGTGATGAAATGGAAAGAAAAATGGAAGAAAAGACTGCTGTTTCGTATGGTTTGGCGAAAAAGACGATGAATAGTGCTATAACTCGACTTGTTGTGGTGTATAAGTCGACTTATATCAACGTTTTGCATGAAAATCAACGTTTTGCATGAATGGACATCTCCGCTATTCAATAACTCGAGTTATGCAAGTGTAAGTCGAGTTATCGTGTTACATAAGTCGACTTGTGTAAGTATAAGTCAACTTGTGTGTGATATACTTCACTCTTTTGACCATATCTTTGTCATCCGACCTCCGAATGACCTGATTCTCGAAGCGTTGGATTCGTAAGAGAATTTTCTACCTCTCTATATGAAATTTGTAATTTTTCAGAATTAATTAAGAATTAAGGATTTAATAATTTGAGTTGTGAATTATGGAATAAGTTAAGAATTTAGGGTTTGGTCCCGGAATTTGTTATGAACATGCATCATACTCATTCTTCATACAATAATTATGCACAATAGTGATTTGTATCTGTTTTCCCTATTATAGAGGAACGACCACTGCCAAATATTGCCGAAACTTCAAAGCAATAAACAGTAAGGACGGTTTTGGTAAGTAATACAGGTAAATAATTTCAGTAAGTAATTTGGATAGTCAATTTTGTGAGTCAACCTAGATGATGTCTGGGATTAATTTATTGGAAGTACTATTTGCCTGCACATGAAATGTCTGAAATGACCTTGTTCTATTTTAAAACTGTTAAGTCCTAGTTATGGGTAAATAGGCATGCCTAGAAGGGTCTGCAGCTGCTCCTGTTATTTGACACTTTGATGTCTCCTGATATCGAGACATATGTCTCTCCTGCTGATACTAATTACAGTATCTCCTGTATAAGTCCCATTACTCGCTTCTATAAATGGATTTACAGTCTTGATATGTGTTTGAAAAAAACTGTATTATGATTATGACGGGTTTATACCCTCTTATGATATTCAGTTCTGATAAGTAAGTGAATCTGCATCTTTGAAATGTGTTATGTCGATTTTACGATAAATGTTTCTTCTTGCATGCTTACTGTTGAAGTTAAATTTTATATGATAATCTATTAAATTAGATTAGTTATTACTCACTAAGCTATATGCTTAGCACGGTGGATTTGTCCCGTGTAGGTTCAGAGCGAAGAGTTGAAAGACTGGGACAAGTCTACTGCGCTGGCCAAAGGAGTCTGTTCATAACGTTTGAAAATGTATTTTGTTTCCTTTGTTTGGACTTGTAAATATTCTTTGGATTTCTGTTCTGAGATTTACAATATGTAATATATGTGTGTGGGTTTGAGTTATTAAATAAAATAAATATCAGTGAGATGTTTGGTTTTGTCTGTTTTGTCTTGGGTGGCATCCATGTATCCTCCCAGGGGGTATTTGGGTGTTACACAAAGTCAAAGAGTTATATGAATAATGGAAGAACCTGACACTGATAAGAAGCATCCCTTTGGAAATTGAGCAGTGTGGGATGACACGTTAATTTGTTAGAACGATATACGAGGAATTGAATTGTTTTGATAAATGGTATCAGTGCTATGAGTGAAATTGTTTCAAGCCTTGGAGACCTTAGATTCCTATCAGGAATACATCATGTAATAGGTTAGAGCTGGAACGGCATACATAAATGAATAATATACTGATAAAGGTCGAGTGTAGTCAGAAATAGTGAACAGATAATTCTGCAATGAAAAGATCAAGTGCATACATTGGAGTTTTCAAAGCTCGTAGAATGAAGAAGAAAAAAAAATGTCAAGGAGAATATGGGGCAAAATAAAGTGTTACTAGAGAATTGAAGTCGTAGATTTCGTGGTACTAGATAGAGGTAAGGAAGGTTAAGAATTCAGGAGTCAATCGGGTGATTCCCATCTGGATATTCGAGTAAAATTGGAGGAACGATATTGGGTAACCAACCCAAGTGATTGAGCAAAGGAACTGAACAATCGAGGCTAGACATTCTAGTTGGAATACGCGAAGAGTGACATTGAGTTACTACGGGTATAGAACGAAGTGATGATAAATTCAAGTACTTATAGATTTGAATGTTCAACAGGAAAAGTGCTTAAGTGTTTGGACTGCAGAGGATTATGGCCTCATTATATAGTTTTGACTGAATGATTATAGAACTAATGGTGAGCACAAAATGGAATTGTACACGCTTGTATTACACAGAAAAAAAAAGATGCCTAACAAGAGGCAAAGACTAACAGTGAGTCGAGATGCTTGTGATAAGTGAAACAAAGGAAAGGGCTTAGGAAAACTGTATGGGATAGCTGGAGTGGATCAGGATCGGACTAATGAAAAAGAATTAAATACATATAGAACAGTGGCATGTCAAGAGAACACTGAATCCGGACTAAGAGTCAATGTAATATAAGGGGTAAATGCGTTAAGTGGATTACCACCGGTTATAGTGAAAATAGAGATAAGTGCCACTGTATCGGTACTAAAGGAAAGGGAAGTGTCGCAGACGAAAGAAACTATTTTATTGGAAGTATCATAGTGACAAAGTATATCCAGAATTGGCAAAAGGAGTATTAATGAAGTTATTGGAATAAGTCTATATAGTGACAAAAAGGTATTGGATGGTATAGTGAAAAAAAAAGTATTGGATGGATAAAACGTGATGAGTGAGCAGGTTCGGAAATAATGAACTGAGTCATAGCATCGAAACCAAAGGTAGTGGCTGCTCTGGAAATGGCAAGTGAGATAGTTAAGAGAGTGAGATTGCCAACTGATAGCCTTGTTGAATCCGTCTATAGTGATGAGTGATAATGAGTTAGCCAAATAAGTGACTGAACAACTGACTGAGTGTGGTTACTGTGACCTTTCAGAAAATGAATCATTGAGTAGAAAAGTGTATGGGACATGTAGGGTCAATTGATAACGGTCATAGTGAACCGTTGACTAAGAATTTCGAGGACGAAATTCTTATAAGGAGGGGAGAATTGTAACATCCCACCCCCTACTGGAAGGGTAAAATAGTAAATTGGCATAGGAAGAGATTGATAGGGATTTATTCGTATTGTCCATGCATACTGACACTAGTGAACAGTGAAATCTGTGCACATGAAATTACTGTACATGCATACATGACATTCCCGATTTTTATGCCTAATGGATTTTTATTGTGATTAACGTAGTTATTGGGTTTGAAAAATTATTCTGAGTGCGACATTGAGTGTTTTATATTTTAAGAGATTTTTAGGAATTTTTCTGAAATTTTTCGGAGAAAATTCCCGGACCGGAAAAAAAATTGTCAAGTGGCGAACCGGTTGGTTTTAGTACTGAAATTTTTTGTTAAATGGACTTGGGCTATTGGGTTAACCGTGGGACCATTGAAAATGCAATAAGGAATCGATTAAAGTTTAGTTATTGACTTTTGTCTTTTGTTTATTTTGTTTTTTCTTTCTAAAGTGACAAGTGTCCTCCAATCCTTACTTGTTTTTGTCTTCTTTGGTTGCATCATTCACGATACTCTTCAATCCATTGACTACTCTTATTATTGCTCATCCATTCACGGATCTCATAAAGGGAAAGAATGAAAAAGATTGAGTTTATTCCTTCATCCCACCGAAATCTTCATAGTTTGCCTTGGCTTCTCCTTTGGCTTTAGCCTTATCGTTGCTTCCCCTTTTTCTTTTCTACTTTAAGAGCCTTCCTCTCCACCCCTTTTTATGATGGTGATCATATGGCTAAAGTGAAGTGGAGGGTTGGTGAGGTAGTTAGAAGAAGTGAAGAAGAATTGAAGGGTTAAAAGCTTAAATAGGTAAGATTTTATTCTATGTTTGTTACATATAGAATTGTGACATATTGTGCATTATATATGATTGTGGATGCATAAAGGTCATGAAACATATGGGTTAAATTGTTGGGTATGTTTGTATAAAACTTACCAAGGTTAAGATGATTAGTGTATAAAATGTGGTTTTGAAGTGATTTTAGTAAGGTTAGAAGATTAGTACTTAAAAGAAATTGATTGAATATGGATGCTGAAATTTTGAGGGTTTATGTTGAAGTGAAGTGTTTGATGAGAGATTGGTTGAATAGGAAGGTAAATTGAGTGCTAAATTGAAGTAGAATGGACATGGGAATGAAAAGAATTGAATTGAATAACAAAGCTGGAAAATTTGGTTTTGACCTACTGTACTGTTTTGAGCATAACTCATTGTGTGGGTATGAAACTGAGTCAAGGTTTGTTCTCAATTAAACTTTGGGTTGTTGGCTACATTTTTGTGTGAAATAGGTGTTGTCCAATTTTAGCCTTAAGAGGTTGAATTTTGGCTTGGAAAGCTACTGTTTCAGTGTCAATGAACAGTAACCGAAACTATGACCTAAGTGTTTTGCTGATTTCTCTAAATTAATTGAGATGGAATTAGGGAAAATGGTCTAAATGAAAGTTTAAGCTTATTAAGTTATCTTTCCATTCCCACTGATTTTGCAATTTTTCGATCTGTATATTGGGAGATATGCACTGTGGAATATTGACTGATTTTGAACAATTTGGTGAAACCTAGACTAAGAGTGGATTTGGTGCACATTCTGATTTGAAGCAATTTTAGCAATTTCTGTGAATTGAATTGGCTTGAGTGATCTTCTGAAGAGTTGTAGTGGAAGCAATTATCTTGAAAATGGTATATAGCATGTAATTGTTGGAGATCAGCTGTGGGAGTAACAAATTTTCAAAATCTGTACCTGCATGAGGTTATTGACTGTTGCCCTGATCAGTAACTTGCATGAAAGTTTTAAGCTTGTTAGTGATGGAATTGGCTTTGAATCCCATCATGGGAAGTGTAGCATTGTGTTTGATCTTTCCATAGGTATAAAGTATGCATTTATTTGACATTTGTGCAAAGAGATATACTGTTTAGAACATTACTGTCCAGATTGAGTACTTGCAGGGGCAGCAGCATTCACTGAATTGTTTGACCTAGTTAACCATTGAATTTGATTTCATATTGTCATGAAAGCTGTAGATCACATTGTGATCTTTCTGAGCATATTTATGATGTAATTTTTTACTGAAGATAATGGAAGTTACTAAATTTACCAAGTACTATTCTATTTTGATAGGTTTTGAATGAGCAGAAGTTTCAATTGAATTTTGACACCCTTAAGGGTAAATGTGATTTTTATGGTTTTCATGAAACTTATAGAGGGTTTCATGATCTTTCCAAAGAGTATGGTTTGTAATTTTCTGAATTGTGTGTAAAGAGATATGCTAGTTAGAATGTCAAACAGGAAAAAGGGAAAAAGAAAAGGAAATAAGGGCTTATATCTATATATATATAGTAATTATTTATTTGATTTATTGGGGACCTATAGAGGTCCAAATTAAGTACTGTCAGCACCATTAAATTAGACAGATTTTTCTGATGGAAAAAAAATGGGGATTAGGGCCGGGAATATTATGAACATGCATTTTACACCTACATGTGCATTATTACTAGTTTGGATTGAACAATTAGTGATCGTTTTATTCTCTGATTCTTATAAAGGCCCAACTGGAGCGTCGATCGACCGACGTAGCAGAGACTTCCCGGCATTAGCTCGGAAGTAATAGGTGAGTAACTTAGTTGGTTTCTCAACCTATATGTGTTTAATTTCATGTACGATTGCCATGTGGAGTTAAGGAAGGATTATGTGTGTTTGTTTTGATTAATTTCGAACCACAGGTGTTCGAAATATTTGGAATGTGTTATAGAAGTGTTAAAGGTGCATAATTGAAAGTGAATTGGTTAAATGCGAAATTGGACCAAGTGTATTAAGTTGTGACACAAATTATTGTAAAACGAGGCATATGCATTCATGCATAATTGCATGATCAGATAATGACAGTTGTGACCGGTGGAACCAACGTAATTCCGAGCTTCAGCTCGATGATCAGGGCTATGCCCAACGTATATAAGAGCTTTAAGCTCAACGCACAGGACCTCTGGTCCAATGTTTATAGAGCCACTGGCTCAATGTATCAGGGCATATCATGCCCAACGAGTATCATAGCCTCAGGCTCAACGCAATATGCCCGTCACTGGGACAATTCAGGCGCACGGTCACAACAACGAAATGAAAATGGAATAGTGTCACATGTGCATCATATATATGAATGATTAAATGTGATTTGTGTGCAAGGCGATACGCCTTATATGTGTAAAATTGGCAATGCATGGGATAATTTGGAATGTGTTAATATGTGCTATGATATGAATTGATTGTATATGCATGCGTTGGGTGGACCATCGATGATGATTTCTCATTGAGTTCGCAAACTCACCCAACATTGCAATTATTTTTCAGGTATTGAAGAGTATCCCGTTAGTGAAACGGGAGTATGATTACTGCAAGAGAGTCGGTGTTTGAAGTCGAGGATCGGTTCACGTGCGCATTTGTGTCATTTGAATTATGTGTAAAATTTATATTCATGAAAATAGTCTGAATTTTTGAGGGCCCTAATTGATAAATATTGTTTTGAAATGTGATTTTGATAAAGTGTATGGTGAAGAGGGTTTTCGTATCACGGGCCCGAATTGTTTATTATTTCCGCGCACTCGACTGTTTTCAAAAAGAAAAATATCATAATGAGTTTTTAAACTGCATTGACTACTCTAGCATACCACCGTCGCGGGTCGCGGGCTCGGATATTACCGTCGATGTCGGGTTCGGGTCTCGCGGGAGTGGGGTGCTACAGGATGCGTGTGGGACACGAACTCATCATCCTCGTAGTTCGTCTCCAACAATGCATAAGCCAATCAACCACCTTTGATCGCATGTCCTCATCTGTGCATGCGCCAGACACCCCAATCGCTTTTTATGTGTTTTAAAATGTCTTTAAAATCCTAAATTGTCTTTAATTAATTTAATAGAGATTAAATTAATTTCAATTCCTAATAAAATTGAAAATTGTTTTACTAAATTTTTAAAATTGTATTCAAAGGAATATTTATTAGGAAAGGTTTTGGGATTTAATTTAATTTTTAAGAGTTGAATTATTAAATTAAGTTTATTATCAAATCAATAATTACAATCAAGACAAAGTTTTAAATAATTTCTTTCATAATTGGATTATGATTGAAATTATAATTATAATGAGATTATATTATTTTGATGAGATTGGAATTTTTTTAATTTTAAATCCTCGATAAAATATTAAGTACACGTTATGAGCGTGAAAGTTGTCTTCCATTATTTGATAATAAAACTAGAATTATGTTTATTGTTTGGCTTGTTAAGTAAACTCAATGTTACTTTAACCCGGATATGTTTTATCTTAAATTAATGGGTTCTACTTAACTAAAATTGTGTGATTTGGATGAGTAAACTCATGATCATATAAATTTAGAGACGAGTTAAGAATAATATATTTGATATATTTTTGGAAAAAGTTATCACTTAATAGTTCTAGGAGTCACATAAGATGTGATTGAAAAATTGTTTTCTACCTAATTTATTTTCATTTGGTTTGTTAAGAAAACTTAAGATCAATTAATTTTAAATAAAATTGTAGCCCACTCTAAAATTATTTATAATTTTTCTATATAATAGTGAGGGCTATTATTTTAAGGAAAACAGTGGGAGTAATCAAATATTTTAAAAATCCTTATTTTTTATATATAAACTAATATATGCTCATTTTATGTTTTTTTGGTTATTGAATTTGAAGATGAGTACCAACCTGACATTGAAGAACATCATGGATGCTAACAAGCTGACTGGACCCAACTTTTCGGACTAGCTACAAAATTTAAGAATAGTTCTTAGACAAGAGAAGAAATTGTATGTTCTTGATACTCCTTCTCCATCTGAACCTTGTTCAGATCCTACTTTTGAAGATTGGGAGAAATAATAACGTTATATTGATGACGTTGAACAAGCTACATGTATGATGTTAGCTTGCATGTCTCCTGAACTTCAGAGGCATCATGAGAAAATGGATGCGCCTACTATGATACTACATCTTGAGGAGTTATTTAGTATGCAAAGTAAGGTGAATAGATATCAAATCTCCAAGGCATTATTTCAATGTAAGATGACAGAAGAACCATCAGTCAATGCTCATGTGTTAAAGATGATTAGGTATATTGAAAAATTAGCCCACGAGTTAAGCATTGATCTAGTGTTGCAGTCTCTGAGTTTGAGCTTTTCACAGTTTGTCATGAACTTCAACATGAATAAGAAGGATATGACACTAACTGAACTGTTGAATATGCTTAAGACTACGAAAGGGTGCCTTAAGAAGGAACCTAGTTCTGTACTTGTTGTCAATTCTTTTAAAAGCAAGAAAAAGGGCTTTAAGAAGAATAATAACAAAAAGTAGAAGGCTTTTACTAATGTAGTAAAAGCTAAAGGAGATGTTAAGAAGAAGAGCAATGACAAGGCCACATGTTTTCATTGCGAAGTTGACAGACATTGGAAGAGTAACTGATCATCTTATCTTGCTAGCTTGAAAGGTAAAAGGCTTAAGCAAGTTGTCTCTTCAAGTATGTTTATGATTGAAATCAATCTTTCTACTTCTGTTCCACATTCTTGGGTATTAGATACTGGTTGTGGTTCTCACTTATGTAATAACATGCAAATGTTAACAAGGAGTACATCATTGAAGAAAGGTGAAGTGAACCTACGAGTTAGCAATAGAGCAAGAATTGTTGCAGTAGTTGTAGGGACTTGTAGTTTAGCTTTGCCTTCTGGCCTTATATTAGAACTTGATAATTGTTATTATGTTCATGTTATTACAAGAAACATCATTTCTATTTCTTATTTGGATTTGAATGGACTTGTCTTTATAATTAAGAATACAAGTTGTTCTTTTTATAAAGATGATGTTTATTATAGATCTGAATTGCTTACAAATGGTTTGTATGAGTTAGATCAGAAATGCCAATTCTTAACATAAATAGTAAGAAAAGAAAATTAACCAAACTCCATCTTATTTATGGCATTGCAGGTTAGGTCATATCAATGAAACTAGAATCACAAAATTACATAAAGAAGGATATTTGGATCCTTTTGATTAAGAATCATATGAAATTTATGAATCTTGTTTATTAGGAAAGATGACCAAACTACCCTTTAAGGGAAAGGGACAACGTGTTAGTAAGTTACTAGAATTAATACATTCAGATGTATGTGGACCTATGTCCACAAATGTTAAAGGTAGACACTCATATTTCATTACATTCACAGATGACCATTCTAGATATGGTTTGTGTACTTGATGAAACAAAAGTCTGAATCATTTGAAAAGTTTAAAGAATTTATACAAGAGGTAGAGAAATAAATTGGAAAAAAAAGTATTAAGACCGATCGAGGTGGTGAATACTTAGAACACGAGTTTCTTGGTTACTTAAAAAAGAATGGGATTCTCTCACAATGGTCTCCTCTTGCAACTCCACAACAAAATGGAGTTTTTGAGAAGAGAAATCCTACACTATTAGATATGGTACTTTCTATGATGAGTCATGCAGTCCTTCCTATATCCTTTTGGGGATACATAATTAAAACTGCATTATATCTTTTAAATAATGTTCCATCTAAATCGGTTAATAAGACACATATGAGATATGGATTAGTAAAAGACTTGGATTATTGCATTTAAAGATTTGGGAATGTGAAGCTTATTTGAAGCATGCTATATCTAATAAGCTTCAAGCCAAATTAGATAAATGCAAATTTGTTGGGTATTTGAAAGAAAGTTTTGGTTATCAATTCTATCATCCAATTGAGCAAAAGGTGTTTGTCTTAAGACATACTACATTCTTAGAAAGAGATTTTATTCTCAAAGAAAGTAGTGGTAGTGAGGTTGAACTCAGAGAAGTTCATGAACCACAAATTCACATCGACAGGGAACAAGAACCTCAAGTTGATATATATGATGTACAACCGAGAGCTCAAGAGATGCATAGTTCACGACGAATAATAGGATACGTCATCCTCCCACTAGATCAGATCTACATATTGAGCATGGAAAGGATAACGTATTACTCATAGATAATGAGCCTACTACTTTTAAAAAAGCAATGTCTGACATTTAAAATGAAAAAAAGCAATGAAATCTGAAATGGAATCCACGTACACTAACCAAGTATGGACTTTGGTGAGCGCACCTAAAGGTACAGTACCTATTGGGTACAAATGGATATTTAAGAGAAAAATTGACATGGATGGAAGTGTACATACGTATAAAACAAGGTTGGTGGCAAAAGGTTACAAAACAAAAACAAGGAGTTGATTTTCATAGAACTTTTTTTCCAGTAGTAATGCTTAAATCCATAAGGATTTTATTGGCTATAGCAGCAAATCATGATTATGAAATTTGACAAATGGATGTCAAAACAACATTTCTCAATTGGAATTTGCAAGAGAATGTGTACATGACACAACCTGAAGGTTTTGAATTTAAAGAATGTCCTGATCAAGTATGAAAGTTGCAAAGATCCATTTATGGACTTAAGTAAGTGTTGCAAAGTTGGAACATCCATTTTGATGAAACAATCAAAGAGTTTGATTTTATTGAAAATATAGATAAACCTTGTGTTTACAAGAAGGTAAGTGGAAGTGCAGTCGTTTTCTTAGTACTTTATGTGGATGACATATTGCTTATTGGAAATGACATTTCAATACTCCATTCTGTTAAGATATGGTTATTGTTGAGTCAAAATGACTTTACATATATGTATGATTTTGATGAGTAACAAAGAAAAAGCAAAAGCAGACGTAAAATAGAAAAGACAGATGGAAGAAAAAAACAGACACAGACGCAGAAGTTAAAAACACAGATGCAGACGCAGAAGTTGAAAACACAGACGCAGACGCAGGTTAAAACAAGCCTTGACGCGAAGTTAAAAACAGACATAAAAGTTAAAAACACAGACGCAAACGCAGATAAGAAAAAGCAGACACAGACGCGGAATAGCAACGCAGAGCAGTAAATCTGAACAAAGATATAGGCGAAGAAAAGCGACGCAGAAGCGGAACAAGAATCGGTTTGAGTTAGTTCTGAACTCGGTGATTAACCGTTTCTTTCAATATTCAAGATTTAAGAATCAAGAAGCAGTTACAGACGAAGACTATAAATATAAGTCGAAGTCGAAGATTGCAAAGTTAGACAAGTTAGCAAAGTTAGCGAAAATTAGCCAAAAGAAAAAGCGAATTGTGCAAATTAGCTGAGAGCTAATTTTACTATAACAAGTTTCAATACTTTTGTAAGAAAGTAGTGCAGATAGCCTGCAGAGGCTAAGTGTGAAAGAATACTGAGTGTAGAGACTTGAAGAGGCTCGGGAAAGAATACTTGTAAACATTGAAGAGATAGTGAAATCTCAGAAAGACTTCTGAGGACTGGACGTAGCCCACGGTTTGGGGTGAACCAGTATAAAATCGTTGTGTCCCTATTCCTCTTTAAGTTTAAGTTTCGTTATTACTTACATTCCGAAACAAAGTTTTCAAAGTTTTCATTAATTTGAACTTATCAAAGTTTCTGTGAAAAGAACTTGATTTTTAAACAAAACCGTTTTGAAAGAGTTTTTTTTAAAAAAAAAAAGGGAATACACAATTCAACCCCCCTTCTCGTGTATTCGTTATCGTTATATAAGCATTGTACTAACTTGTGATTTACTTTAATTGGTATCAGAGCTTGGTATCCAAGAATCACTGTAGCAAAGTGTGGATTAAAGATAATGGCAGAATCACATATATACATTGCAGAAGGTGCCTCATTCACGAGACCTCCAGCATTCAACGGAGAAGACTATCACTATTGGAAAGATAGAATGCGGTTGTTCATATAATCTACTCATGTCGACCTTTGGGATGTGATAGAGAATGGATCATATATACCAGTAGACGAAGATGGAAATCTTAATCCACGAACTAGATGGACGACTGACCATAAGGCGAGAATTCAGCTCAACTCTAAAGAGAAATACTTCTTGACATGTGCCCTAAGCAGGAGTGAATATGATAAAGTTCACGGATGCGACACTGTGAAGGAGATGTGGGATACACTGTCCATCGCTTATGAAGGAACAAGTCAAGTCAAAGAATCCAAGATAAGCATTCTTGTGCACCAGTACGAGCTTTTCAAGATGAAGGATGAAGAATCTATTGATCAAATGTTTGGAAGATTTCAAACAATTGTCAATGGACTGAAATCCCTTGGAAGAACATACAACAACCAAGATCACGTACGGAAGATCTTGAGAAGTCTACCGAAGAGGTGGAGGCCAAAAGTGATGGCGGTGTAGGAAGCAAAGGATTTAAGTGTGCTGAAGGTTGACGAGCTGCTTGGATCACTGAAGATTCATGAAGTAGAGCTTGATGCTGAAGACAAGCCCAAACGAGAAAAGTCAATAGCACTGAAGGCCGGACAGAAGAACCACAAGACTCAAAGAAGGAGAAAGTCATCAAAAGCACTAAAGATAGAAGAATCGAAGAATGATGACTCAAGCGAATCAGAACAAGAGTCAAGTGATGAAGATGAAGAACTATCGTTCATTTCCCG
This sequence comes from Erythroxylum novogranatense, assembly GCA_029891385.1. Taxonomy (NCBI): domain Eukaryota; kingdom Viridiplantae; phylum Streptophyta; class Magnoliopsida; order Malpighiales; family Erythroxylaceae; genus Erythroxylum; species Erythroxylum novogranatense. Next base: position 43,945,440 of record CM057226.1, on the reverse strand, counting down.
CAAGCTAAGACGGATGTGGAAGAAGAAGTCCAAAGGAAGTCAATTCTTCAAGAAGAATAGCAAAGATGATGGTAAAACAGAAAAGACATCTATCATATGCTATGAGTGTAATCAACCTGGATACTACAAGTCAGAATGTCCTACTCCGAAGAAGAAACCAAAGAAGAGTAGAGAAGGCAAGAAAAGCATGATGGCAACGTGGGAGGATCTAGATTCATCAGAATCAGACACAAACTCCGAAACATCTGAACATGCTAATATCTGCCTAGTAGCCAAAGAAGAAAGTGACGAGGAGGTAACCTCTGAATACGATAACTTGCATGAAGCTTATTCAGAGTTATTAGAGGATTCTCATACTATTCTGAAACAGTATAAACTGTTAAAGAAGAAGTATGTAGAAACCCTCAAACATACAAAAGAAATAGAGAGAGAAAATATGTGCTTAAAGAAACAACTTGAGGAGAAAAAGAAGGTAATAGATAAAACTGATGAAATAAATCAGTTGAAGCTCAGAATTAAAAGCCTTTCATCTGATTTAGCTACATTCACTGAAAGTACTAAGAGAATGAATGAGATGCTAGAAAAATGTAGACACCCAAGTGACAAAACTGGATTAGGGATTACGGGTAATAAGTCTCATTCTCATATAAAGCCTCTTTCTCAAAGTAAAGTGTACTACCAAAAATGTTTTCATCAACATTTTATTAAAAGGGATCAAAGAACTCCTTATATGCATATTACTAACCAGAAAGGACTCAAGAGAATATGGGTACCAAAGAATAAAATAGTTTCTCCTGCAGATATCCATCCTTGGAAGATGCAACAAACACCGTTGGTATTTAAACAGTGGCTGCTCGCAACATATGACGGGAAGAAGGTCTATGTTCCTAGATCTTCAGTATAAGAAGGGAGGATCGGTGACTTTCGGAGACAACCAGCAGGGCAAGATAATTGGAATCGGTAAGATAGGTAAAGATTCTTTTGCATGCATAGATAATGTACTGCTTGTTGATGGTCTGAAGCACAACTTGATTAGTGTAAGTCAATTGTGTGACTATGGTTTCATAGTCACATTCAATCAAAATCTTTGTGAAGTTAGAAACAAAGATGGGTCTATATTCTTTTCTGCCAAGAGAAGAAATAATCTTTATAAAATTGATTTATAAGATTTTCAAGTTCAAAATGTTTCATGTTTTCTATCTTCTGAAGAAGAAAGACTAATCTGACATAAAAAGCTAGGTCATGTCTCTTTTAAACACATTTCAAAGTTGGCAAAATTTGATTTGGTAAGAGGTTTACCAAAAATGAGATTTGACAAAGAATTTTCTGTGAAAATTGTTTGAAAGGAAAACAAGTTAAAACATCTTTTTCTTTTAAAAATATTGTAACATCTTCTAGACCTTTAGAGTTGTTACATATGGATTTATTTGGTCCAACTAGGACAATAAGTCTTGGCAGAAAGAAATATGGACTTGTTATTGTTGATGATTTTACAAGATTTTGTTGGATATTGTTTTTGTCACACAAGGATGAATCTTTTAAGTATTTTAGGACCCTTTCCAGAAAGTTACAGATTGAAAAAGGAGTTCCTATAGCCAGTATCAGGAGTGATCATGGTGGAGAGTTTGAAATTGAGAAGTTTAGAGTATTCTGTGAGGAGAACGAAATTTCCCACAATTTCTCTGCTCCTAGAACTCCACAACAGAATGGAGTTGTTGAAAGGAAGAACAGGACGATTCAAGAGATGGCAAGGACTATGCTATGTGAGATGAATCTTCCTAAGTACTTTTAAGCGTAAGTCAGTAAATCTGACATGTTATATTCGTAGAACATGATCTTTATTGCGACCCTTTGTTGAAGAAGACTCCTTATGAGTTATGGAATGGAAGGAGACCTAACATATCTTACTTTCATCCATTCGGTTGCAAGTGCTCTATTCTGAATACAAAGGAATTGTTGGATAAGTTCGATTCAAAAACCCATTCAGGAATCTTTCTAGGCTACTCATCATCATCTAAGGCTTTTCGGGTATATAACCCTATCTCAAAGACTGTTGAGGAAACCATCCATGTCAGGTTTGATGATAGTTTTCAACCCCATAGGAAAGAAGACATGGAGAATGAAGATCCTTCAAAGAGCCTAGATGATACAGCAGAAACTCCATCATCAGGAACTCAAGTAGATAAGGTTGAGGATATTCCAGAAACTATAGGATTAAAAAGAGATTGGAAATATAGGAGTTCTCATCTAGAAGAGCTAATTATCGGAGAGACTTCAGAAGGAGTTAGGACAAGGTCCAAATTCAGAAGAGAAGCTAATGTGGCTTTCATCTCTGAAATAGAACCTAAGAAGATTGAGGAAGCCCTTCAGGACGAAGCTTGGATTTTAGCCATGCAAGAGGAGCTGAATCAGTTTTCTAGGAATAATGTTTGTCCTTAGTTCCGAAACCGCAGAAGAAATCCTAATAGAAACCAGATGGGCCTTTAAGAATAAGTTAGACGAATCAGGTAGAGTGAGTCGGAATAAAGCTAGGTTAGTAGCGCAAGGCTATAATCAGCAAGAAGGAATAGACTACAATGAGACATATGCTCCAGTAACACGGCTTGAAGCTATTAGGACATTGCTGGCATATGTTGTTTGTCATAATATAAAGCTTTTTCAGATGGACGTGAAGAGCGCCTTTTTGAATGATTTTATAGACGAAGAGGTGTACGTGAAGCAACCTCCTAGCTTCGAGGATGTTAAGAATCCAGAATATGTCTATAGACTTCATAAAGCTTTATACGGCTTGAAACAAGCTCCTAGAGCTTGGTATGATCGTCTAAGTAATTTTCTCTTGGATAATGGGTTTACTAGAGGTCAAGTGGATAAGACGCTTTTCAGGAAGAATTATGAGAATGATTTTATCTTAGTTCAAATATACGTTGATGACATTATTTTTTGTGCTACTTCAAAGAAGCTATGTATGAATTTTGATAGTCTGATGAAAAATGAATTTAAAATGAGTATGATGGGTGAGTTAAAGTTTTTTCTTGGGTTGCAAGTTAAGCAAACCGAAGAGAAAATTTTTATTCATCAACAGAAGTATGTGAAAGAATTGCTGTGTAAATTTGACATGAATAAGGTGAAGCCTATGGCGACTCCAATGCATCCTTCGAACCTTTTGTCGAAAGATGAACTTGGCAAGAAGGTGGATCAAACCCTGTATAGAGGGATGATCGGTTCTTTCTTGTATCTTCTGACAAATAGACACGATATTACATTCGCTATATGCTTGTGTGCAAGGTTTCAGGCCGATCCTAGAGAGTCTCATTTCATTGCTGTTAAAAGGATTATGAGATATCTAGTAGGTACTACTGATCTTTGATTAATGTTTGAGAAAGGTAAAGATTTCAGGTTAATCGAATATTGCGATACGGACTATGCCAGAGATAGGATTGAAAGGAAGAGCACTAGTGGAGGATGTCACTTTCTTAGCGCAAACCTAGTTTCTTGGTCAAGCAAGAGACAAAGCTCAATCGTTTTATCAACTGCCAAAGCCGAGTACATGTCTGTCGCAAGTTGTTGTTCACAAACATTGTGGATCAAATATCAACTGGAAGATTATTCAGTTCAAGAAGAGGAGATCTCAATATATTGCGACAACACCATTGCCATCAATCTGTCGAAGAATCCAATACAGCATTCAAGAGTGAAGCATATTGAAGTCAGACATCATTTCTTAAGAGACTACGTTCAGAACAAGGTGGTGACACTACAGTTCCTTGAAACAGAGTATCAATGGGCAGATATCTTCACTAAGCCATTGAGTGAAGAACGGTTCAAGGAAATCAGATGGAACCTCAACATGGTTATGTTAAATTGTTGGGACCCGATCCGAGAACCGGATCCCAACCTGAAAACGAAGCACAGAAAATGGAATGCGGAAACAAAGTACAAAGCGGAGGCGAAAATAGCGGAGTGAATCGAATAAGTACGAATCAAAAGCGCTTGCAAAACAAAGTACGAATACTAAAATACGGACGCAAAATACAAATCGGATTTATCAATCGAAATCGTATTATCGAATGGCCAAAATACGAAACAAATACGGATCGAATACGAATTAAAAACAGATACGAAACAAATTGAATCAAAGCAAACAAATCCGACATCTGAAAACAATAAGGAACACAGGAACACAATCGCGTTGGAAAACCTAGACTATCCGAATCCGGTATAAATTTTTTTTTTCTTTTTCTCATATTCATTTATTACATCTTTAGGCAATCTTATTCAAAACAAACAAACAATTTCCACCCTTGGAAAAACATTCTCATGCAAATCTCAACACTTGCTCATATCCGTACAAATCTCACAATACATTTTTATCCCAATTTTTATCGAAATTTTCAAAGATAACTATTTGCATTTATCCTAACTCAAACCTGCAAAGTATTCAAAAACACACTTCTAAAAGCTCAATCAATCACACAATCATCAAAAATCAACCGGACCCTCCGTCCGGGATCTCAACAGAATAGACACACTCCTATATCTAAGTACAATTCAATCTATCTCAATCCACATCCAACAAAAATTATGCTTCAATACAATATACAAATCCGTAACGTAATCCGAATACAACTCAAATGCAATTATAACCAATTCCCTAACTCATCCCCCCCAATTATATACAAACTTCATAACTCAGATACATATATGACAATTTAAGTCATATCCAATCTTAATTTACACAAAAGCCAAATGATACAAAATCGAATCGAATGTCTTGACACTCTTTCATCCGATCTCCTGCACGAAACCTGGAGATGGGGATGAAAGGGGGGTGAGCTACACAAGCTCGTAGATAACACATTTATAAATTGACCAATAAGCAGAAATCACTTTTCATAAGCTTTTTGCCAAAAGGGCTAATTTTTTTTCAAACTTTGAAACTTTTCAAACAATTTCCTCCAGCTTTTCAATTTTTCAAACTTTTCATATAAATCTCACCTTTTTATTTCTCACTTTTGAACATGAATGCAGCATACAAAAAAAAATCAAAAACACATAACATATCAAAATGGTTTGGTTCGGTCCAAACAGAACGTACTGCACAATCCCGCATAATGGTCCTGCGGTAGTGAGCGAAGCGTATTACACTTTCCGCAAAGCGGTCCGGTGTAGCCGTGAAGGAGTCGAAATCAGACTCCGTGCCACTAGCGAAGCGGCCGGGAGAAGGCTATCTGAATAGAGGCAGTAATCGACTCACGAAGGACCTTAGAATCCACATAACACGTAAGCGAAAACGGAGATTCGAATTGCCCGAAGGCACTTTTCAAAATCTTGTCTTTCTAACTTTATTTCATCGAACTTAAACAAACTCACAATTCACACATATCATACAAGTCAAGAAATTTAATCAATCAATAATTTCAACAATTTGCACAATTTATCAATGCATACACAACCAATGCAGTTTCAGAAATTCTAGCGATTTAGCAAATCATTTGGAACAATGCATTTAAGCTTGCAATAATTTTTCAGAAATCATTCGGAAATCATAATTTCAAATTTTTAATCAATTCTTATTTTCAAACATTTACAAAACAATAATTTATCACAAATCCAAACTTTTTCTTTCTTTCATTTTTGAAAATTCGTATATTGCCTATAAATCAAAATATAAATATGCTACCCACCTCATATCCATGCTAACAACTTGCTTTGTGCCTCAATTGCTCCAAAGCCTCCTTCTTTCTTCCAATTTAACATTCCCTAAAGCAATTTCATCAAAATTCAATCAAATTCAATATCATAATTCACTTAATTACTCAAATTAAGCTTAGAAAATACCAATTCCATATAAAATCAAGCTATTTCAATCTCCAATTTTGAAAATCCCCAATTTTCAAAATTGGCCTAAACCAATTTACACAAATTCAATACCATAAATCACAATTTCTTCAAAATTGATTTCATATTTCATCAATTCCTACTATTATTGATGATTCTACACCATTAATTCACAAAATCCCCAAATTTTAAATTAAGCCTAAACCTCCAATTTAAAATTTTTCAAATTAAACTTCACCTAAAACATAAACATCAAAATTAACTTAGGATATCTCAAATTCATCACTAATTCAAGCAATCTAAAGCAACAATTTCAAAAACCCCCCAAATTTTACTATTCATCATCTTTTTCACTAAGCTTTCTCTCTCTAGAATCTTCCATAACCAAAATTAACTCATTATACTTGACAATCACTAAATTAATCTCATAGCACATAAACCCACATCATTTCTAATTAATCTAAACCAAAATTTCAAGAATAACTCAAAACTTAAAACTTTTCTCTTACCTCTTTCTCTTTCAAATTTCGAAATTCCTTGGGTCTTGATGAAGCTCCCATGCTCTTCCACCCTTTTTCCTTTGATTCCATGTAAAAACTCAAGCTAGAACCCTTAAAAACTTGGAAACCCTCACTTCTCTCTCTTCCTTCACCATATACGAGCTTCTTCTTTCTCTCATTCTTATTTCTCTTCTTTTCCTCAAGTTTCGGCCTCCACTCTAAACAAACGACAACCTTACGCTTTAAAAACTGCCATGTCATTAAAATGATAGGCTAAAGACTCTTATGCCCCTTCTTTTTAACCTATTTCCAAAAATGTCCTTCAATGTGTCAAAAAAACCTGTCATTTCGCGTCCAGAATTTGAGCAGCTAAACGAAATAATTTGGACAAACTTTCTTCTTGAAAAATGTTCCTTTAGATCATACGAATCCAACTCCACTGACCGCGCTCAATTCGGATCAGAAACGAAGAAGTTATAGCCGAAATACTATTTGACCTTCACAAAATCCGAGACTGAACATTACGCGAATTTAATTCCAAAAATTAACAATCTTAGGGATGAAATTAAATTTCGATCCCTTCACAAGAATTGTAGCCTTATATCTTAACTTTATTTTCTCTCAAGAATCAACTCAATCGGAGTTATACAGCTCCCGAATTTTGTAAAATACTGAACCATGTTCAGAAAATTATCCAACTTATAACCTATAACCAAATCTCTTACTTTGGTTCAATCAATCTCTTTCCATTTAATCTCCTAAAAATCATAATTCTTCATAAAAATGAACGTAATTGTCTTAGGAATCCAACGCTTCGAGAATTAAATCAATCGGATGTCGGACGAAGGAATTATAAGCAAAAGATTACGAAAGGGATCGGATAAAGAAACAAAGTAACGGAACGTCAAAACTGAACTTTTCCAAAATCATATCTCTCGATCCCGAACTCGGAATTTGACAAATTTAGTGTCAATAGAAAGATCAAAGGAAGCTCTACAACTTCCCTGAAGAACTAAAAATCAAATTAGGTCTTAAAAGAGGTTGAAAACTTCAATCAAAGATTCTGTCCCAAAACAGCTTTTCCTAAACGACTTCCCATTTTTAATCGTTCATAACTCCTAGCTCCGATATCGAAAAATTGCAAACTTTATATCAATGGAAAGATAAAAACATCATCTAAAACTTTCATGAAGACCACTTACTCTAATTCAAACTAATTTCATACGACGAGTGGCCTCGAAGCATAGAACACACAAATCTATACTTAATAGCATTTTCAAAACAGAGCATATCTTTAGAAATTCATATCTCTCAATCCCGACATCAAAAAATAGCAAACTTTATGTCCACAAAAAGCTCTCGACAGAGGCTACAAGTTTCATGTTGATTATTTTCTCGAATTTTGCCTAAATCAAAAAGTCAACTTTTTCTTCAAAAAGTCAAACTTCCAAGCTAACTTTGACTTATCATAATTCTCACTCCCGATATTGAAAAATATCAAATTTTATGGCTACCGAAAGCTCTTGACATAAACTACAAGTTTTCAGAAGACAATTTTATCAAATTTTGCCTAAATCAAAAGTCAACCCTCAAAGGCCAAAAAGTCAAACTTTTTACAATTTTTCATTTTTTCACACTTTCTCTTTTTAGTCATGATTTTCAACTTAATTTCAATCAACTCATCCACTTAACTTTATAAACCATACCAGTCCACTCAAAACTCCAAAGATATCAAAATCAAATCATTTCTTTTCTTCTCAATATTCTTTAAAGTTTAAGTCATCTATTATACAATATATACACAAAGCACTCCTTAAATTTCATTTTCATAATTCAAATTTTCACTCAAAGATCGGGGTCCAACATAAATGACCAGTCAAGATAAGAGATCGTCAAAGTTAACAGCGTCAGAAACAGTGGTTTACAGCTGGTAACTTCTCTCACAAGAAAATTATGGAGGGAAAATTTTATAGTCTTGAGAATCCCAATGATTCTAGAACACACCGGATAAGACCCCTACAAGTAGCCTGAAATTAAAATCATTGCGGTTACTCTCAGATACAGACGCTTCATCTCTCTCGAACACTCTTAAGATCAACTTTATTTTTGAAGAAAACCTTTCCAGAATCAGTTTCTATCTAAAGATCAAATGGAGTCAGCTATGATGTATAGAAGACATGTGGATTTTGAATCTTTGAGGTCAGACAACATGGATATTGAACCAGAAATCGTAGAAGCTGGGTGGAGAAAATTCTTCCAGGTGCGAGAACCGGTGTATACCGATGAAGTATATGACTTCTGGAAGAATGCGCGACAGGTGGATGAAACCATCATCTCCACAGTAGATGGAATCTCTGTTATTGTGACAAAGGAGCTAGTTGAAAAGGTGACTGAATGCTCATCAGTTGGAGAAACCCTTTCAACCAAAGCCAGATGGATGTCCCAGGTTAACATGAAGGAAGAAGATGTCAGAAGACAGTTATATGGCGTTAATGACCCATGGGAGAGGAAGACCTCGAGTCTGGTCCCGAAGGCTAGAGTTCTACATGCGATTTTTTTTAATTGCATCCTACCGAGAGCCGTGTCAAGGCATCTTGTTACTACCTTGGATGAACAATGTTTTTTCTTTCTGTTGAATCGCCGTCAAATAGACCTACCATTTTTTATTTTTCATTATATGGTTAAGGGAATGAAGGATACCAACAGCTATCCTTACGGCATGTTGCTCACAAGGATTTTTAAGGAATCCGAAGTCCTTCTTCATAGAGGAGTCAGAAGGATGGTATCTGTTAAAAGTACTATTAACTCTGATACGGTAAGAAGAATGGGCTTCAAGGTGGTAGTGAGAGAAGAAACAAAGACTACGATGAAAGTAAGAACTGAGGGGGAGCGTTTATTGAAGAAGTCTCCCGCTATAAGTTCTAAGTCTCAAGTGGGTACGAGTATGCCCATAGAAGAAAAAAGAAAGCTATCTGGAAGACCTTTGATCAAACAGGCGAGCCCTCGAAGAGAGCCGAGCCTAGTTCGGAGGACTGATGAAGGTGCGCAGAAAAGAAAAGGAGAGAATCTTTTGGGTGAGATTTTCAAAAAGGCGAGGAGATCACCAAGGATTCGCACTCTGCGACAACAGGAAGAGAGGAGAACCAAATAACAGAGTGAGGCAGAAGTTCCTAGATCTCGCATACCTAAAACGACAAGGTCTCTAGTCTCGATTCTACAAGAAGACTCAGCCAAACAGGCTAAAGAGACTAATAAGAAGAGAAAATCAGAGTCTAAGAAGGAAAAATCTAAAGTTCAGAGAACTTCAAAACTGACTGAAGCAGAAGAGAAGACTAAGAAGATTAGTCGAAAGAAGAGTGTATCCACTGCTGAGGAAGTTAGTCAGAAGAAGCAAAGTAGAGTTCAGGAAACTCCCATTGTTATTCAACATGAGGAACCAGCGGAGATAAGGATGGTTCAACCTATTCCCTGCACAGATCAACAAGAGGCAACAGCAGAATCAAACTTGGTTCAAGAACCACAGGAGAAGCCCGATGAACCTGGTCTGATCATATATAACTACTATAAAATCTTGAAAAGAGACAAGTTGAAGATCAGAATGCTTGAAGTTTTGACTAAGAGGATGACTGCGATCGCCATCTATGAACAACCAAGGAAGAAGGTAATGGCTCTTGTACAACCTATTTTGATGAACAGTGACACATGGCATTTACTGAAAGAAGATGAAAAGATTTTTTACGATATCTTGAGGGATGCTGCTACAAATCCATACCCTACAGAAATGACCAGAAGACCATATACTATTTATCCGATCACAGAGAAGACAGTAATAAAGGTTGTACCGGATATTCAGCCAAGATATCCTTTGGATTTAAATAAGGGGAAAATGAAGTTATTTCCTGAAGAAACAAGTGATGATCTGTCCGCAGATCAAATTGCAGAAGAAGTACGTAGAATTGATGCAACATGCGCTTCAAAAGAGAATCTGAGGAGAGTGGTTGCGCTTTTACGGATAAAATGAACACCACTTGAGGGGAAGACTATTCTGAGCACTTTCATTGAATTGCTTGTGCAGACAGTATTACGTATTAGACCACTTTCAGATACACTATTTTTACAAGATGAAGCCATACCCCTGCAAGGAAGACAGCTGCTCATGCTACCTACCCCGTATGATTTAGATCTTCCTGAATCTAATACATTTATTCGTCCACCAACTATTGAGATTAATGATGTAAGTGATCTAGAAGGGGGGTTGAATAGATCTTTAAAATTCTTTAAGAATTTCTACAATAAAATCAGAAGTTAAAACACACAAAAACAATTTAGATAAACTTAATTGAAAAGTGTAGGGAAGAAGATCAAACACTTGTTTTATAGAGGTTGGTCAAGCTAAGACCTCACGTCCTCTACCTAAGCTCCCACTTAGGATTTTGCCAATCACTTTATTGCACACTTTGTAGTTGAGTGTGAACTTTTTACAATCCCGCTTGATTTCCGGCTCAAGCTACCTTTACACTTGATTTGTCTTCCGGCACAAATCCTACCAATACCACTTGATTTTCGGCTCAAGCTACCTCACACGTGACCTACCACTAGTCACTCAATTTGTAAAAGAAATAGGATAAAGATCTAAGAACAAGTGCTCAATACAAATGTAAACAAAGTAAGAACAATGATGAGCAATTTGGAGCAAGATAAGAGTATTTTAGCTTCTAGAACTTGTATATCCTCTTGATCAATCATCCACCCTTTATATAAGAAGAAATATAGCTGTTGAGAACCCATATAGTCGTTGCTTGATTGTTATAACCGTTCCTTGATAATCTCCATTCCATTTTTGGCTAATTGGACCGTTGGAATTAATGTGCTATATCCATAAGTCGACTTGTCGAGTTGTATAAGTCGACTTGTGACAACATTTTACGTAAAATTGCATCTCCACTCTTCTATAAGTCGACTTGTGATATGTAAGTCGACTTGTCGTCCTCGATAAGTCGACTCAGCTTGTCGTTAGTCGACTTGTGTTGTCATATCTTCATTCTAGTCGACTTATGTTGTTCAGGCCTTGATGTATAAGTCGACTTGTGGTCCTCCAACGGTAACATCCATCCAAATCTACTATAATCCTCATTATTTAAGCCATTTTCACTTATAAGGAAACTCCCATCTGATTCTTCAATGATTTGTCACTTACCCATCTTGATTTGCACAACTCTTTTATTGAATATCAATCCAAAATACCTGAAACAATTTCTTAACCAATTCTATACATTTTATTATTATCAAAACATAAGTGGAATTAATTTGTCAACCACCATTGGTCCAACAAATGAAGATTACATTCCATCCTCGGATGCATATGCTACAACAATTTCGTTCTCAGCACCCTCGAAAGATAATGATCAACCCTCCTCATCGTTTGACTCTCAAGCTGAAATCAGCCAATTACGTGAAGTCAACGAGATAAAGGAGATGATGAATGAGATGAAGAAGATGATGACAGAAATGCTGAAGAGTCATCGTCGTTGATCATTTTTTATTATAACAAATTGGGGGAGAAGAGAATGGAAGGAAGCAGAAGAAAATGGAAGAATCTCAAAGGGTGTGACTGAAGGAGTCGAAGAAGAACAACAAAATGGAGGAGGAAGATTTTGTGAAGATAATAATTTTTTTTTCTTCTTAATCATTGTATTTTTTATTTTCTTTTTTATATAATTTGTTATCATCAAAAAGGGAGAGATTGTTGAGTCAAAATGACTTTACATATATGTATGATTTTGATGAATAACAAAGAAAAAGCAAAAGCAGACGTAAAATAGAAAAGGCAGACGGATGAAAAAAAACAGGCGCAGACGCAGAAGTTAAAAACACAGACGCAGACGCAGAAGTTAAAAACACAGACGCAGAAGTTAAAAAACACAGACGCAAACACAGATAAGAAAAAACAGACACAGACACGGAATAGCAACGCAGACGCAGAAATATAGACGCAAAAATATAGACGGAGAAAAGCAGACGCAGGAAAGCAGACGCAAGAATCAATTCGAGTTAGTTACAGAACTCAACTGATTAACCGTTTCTTTCAAGATTCAAGATTCAAGATTCAAGAAGCAGTTACAGACGAAGACTATAAATATAAGTCGAAGTCGAAGATTGCAAAGTTAGACAAGTTAGCGAAGTTAGCGAAAATTAGCCAAAAGAAAAAGCGAATTGTGCAAATTAGCTGAGAGTTAATTTTACTGTAACAAGTTTCAATACTTTTGTAAGAAAGTAGTGTAGATAGCCTGCAGAGGCTAAGTGTGAAAGAATACTGAGTGTAGAGACCTGAAGAGGCACGGGAAAGAATACTTGTAAATGTTGAAGAGATAGTGAAATCTCATAAAGACTTCTGAGGACTGGACGTAGACCACGGTTTGGGGTGAACCAGTATAAAATCGTTGTGTCAACTTCTCTATATCCTATTCCTCTTTAAGTTTAAGTTTCTTTATTACTTACATTCCGAAACAAAGTTTTCAAAGTTTTGATTAATTTGAACTTATCAAAGTTTCTGTGAAAAGAACTTGATTTTTAAACAAAACCGTTTTGAAAGAGTTTTTTTTTAGGGGAATACACAATTCAACCCCCCTTATCGTGTATTCGTTATCGTTATATGAGCATTGTACTAACGTGTGATTTACTTCAGTTATCTGAGAACTTTTCCATGAAGGATAAAGGAGAAGCATCCTATATACTAGGTATAAAGATCTATCGAGATAGATCAAAAAGCTTACTTGGATTATCTCAATCCATGTACATAGAAAAAGTGCTAAAGAGGTTTAGCATGGGAAATTCCAAGAGGGGATTCTTACCCATATTGCATGAGATTTCTCTCTCACAAAGTATGTGTCCATAGATATAAAAGGAGAGAGGTAAAATGGATTGTATTCCATATGCTTTGGCAATTGGATCAATCATATATGCGATGCTATGTACTCGACCAGATGTTACTTATACTTTGAGCATAACAATCAGATATTAAGTTAATCCCAGTGAGGGTTACTGGACAGCGGTGAAAAACATATTAAAGTATTTAAAAAAGACTAAAGATATTTTTCTGGTCTATAGAGGAGCTGAGCTGAGCTGAGCTGAGAGTTTAGTGTCATTTAGATGCCAGTTTCCAGTTTGATCAAGATGATAGTAGATCACAGTCAAGATATATTTTTACTCTTTATGGTAGTGCAATTAATTGGAAGAGTTCCAAACAACTTACTATTGTAGATTTAGCAACCGAAAAGGAGTATATTTCAGCGTCAAAGGCGACAAAAGAATCAGTTTTGAGTCAGAAGTTCATCATTGATCTTGGAGTGAGTCCTAGCATTATTGAGCCCATAGTATTGTATTATGACAACAACAGTACTATTGTGCAAGCAAAGGAATCCAAGTCTTATCAACGGTCCAAACACGTACTTAGGAAGTTTCACTTGAACAGGAAAATAGTGGAGTAGAAAGACATAACATTGGAGCGAGTTCTCATTGAAAAGAATCTAGCATATCCTCTTCCTAAGTCATTGTGTCAAAAGAGACATGATCGTCATATAAATAGATATGGTATTAGATTCATAGGGGATTGACTTTAGTGCAAGTGAGAGATTATTAGTTTATACCCTTGCAACCAATCAGTTGGATGCAATTTAGTGTATGACATTATTTTGAATTAATGAAAATGTTTTATTTATCTTTATGTATTAATTTAATTAATATTTTATGATTTAATACTAAAGATAAAATCCTTGAAATAATTATTGTGTAATTGAAAATATGATGAGATCATAATTATGATATTCGATGTACATTTAAATGTTATTCCTAAATATTCATAGTTGTAGTTTCATCAAGACTGAATATTGTTGAAACGGTAAAACTAGCACATATTATGTTTCTTTCTTATGAAGAAAGTAATTGATCTCATAAATTAAAGTATAGAGATACTTAAACTAATATGTGGGTAATTATTAATAAATAAGTCACTGAACTGACCTAATTATGAGAATTTCGAATGGAATATTACTTATGTGTCTATATATTATCTCATAATGATGGTTGTATAATTGATTCTCAAACTTGAGATTACCAAGGTATCTAGTGTGGGAATTACTATATTTTGATGCTACTTATGAATCATTCTAGAATAATTCAATCGGTAGTAATTGGATATAGTATGAACTATATGTAGATAGTTGAGTAAATCAATATAGGATACCTCACTTTAAAGTAATTAGAGAGAATATTCTGCTGGTTTTGATTAGTAATGATTTATGGAATTCTCTAGCTAGAGTGAATTGATATTTGAAAAGGAGTTTTCAAATTTCAATTATAAATCAATTACTAATTAGCAAGAACAAACATGATTGGATGATAATAGTAAACACTATATCCATGCTCTGTCCAATTAGAGTATTGAATGACGAAAAAATTAAATTATACATTATAACCATGCATTGATAGGTTAAGTCAATCACTTTGTCATTTATGATATTTAGGTAATCATGACATGTTGGCGGACATCAATCATAATTTATGATTATGAATTATTTGATTAGAAAATTAAGGATAAATTAAAAGGAGTTTTAATTTATCTAATTCTAGTTGTGATTTAAAATTATAACTTATAATCATTGCCAATTTATTAGAAACCTAATAAGTCACACATTAAAGAGCAATTTATAAAAAAATCAATTTAATTAAGTTGAATTTAATTATAAAGTTTTAGAAATTTTAGGAACCAAATATGAGATATTTGATTTTATTAAAATTAAATTAATTAATTAAAATTAGAATTTAATGTTAATTACAATTAAAGAAATTTAATTTTAATAAAAGACTGTCATGAATTTATTATTTAAATGGAAGAACTTTTTAGAAGTTAGTACTTTTTGTCGTCTTCCTCTCAAAATAGTTTGAAATTGTTCTATGAATACCATTAGAGGATAAACAATTAGACTATTCGTAATTGATCAATCACAGAAAAGTTTAAGAGATTTTTCAAAGGAAAACGAACAAGGTACGATTTCTAAGTCGATTTGTGTTTTATTCAAATTTAATCAATTATCAAGATTCGTTCAGAATTCGAAAATTTTTTTATTTTTTACTGTGCTTGTAATTCAATCACGGTTGGATTCCAACAATTATAATATTCTTATCATATTCTAACATTTATGTAAAATTCACATATGTAGATAAAATTAAATAAACAGGATTGAAACATCATAATTAGAACAGAAGATTTCATCATGTGCCACCTCAGCTTTGCACACCTTTAGGAAGTACTCGCGTCTTTTTCTTAACCAATACAATTTTTTCTTTTCATCTAGAGGTACTCACAAATACGTATTATTTGCTGCCTTTTGTAAATATACTAAAATCAGGGAATCCTAAATCTTCTCGTGACCCAATTTTTGTTTCGTTGATACTTGCCCATGGTTTTAAAAATCGGACCGAACCGGTCGATTCGACCGGTGATCGATCGATGGTTCGGTCCGATTTATGCCTAAAAACCAGTATCGAATTGGACTGGTATGAACCGATCAATTGACCAATTTTGACGGTCGATTGGCCCAGGTTAATTTGCTCGATAATTTTTTTATTTTTTAAATATTTTAATATTATATATAATTAAATATAATTGTTGATAATTATTACGTCACCGGTCAATTAACGATGATGAAGCCGGCAAAAAGAACCAATAAGACCACCAATTTGATGACCGATCCGATTTTTAAAACATTGCACTTGCCTGTCTCTTTTATAACTTAGTGTGACCTTGGCTCCATAATGTCACATGTGAGATGGGTCCTACGTGGAACCTGGTTCCAGTTTCATCAATACTTGCCTGTCTCTTTTATAACTTAGTGTGAACTTGGCTCCATAATGTCACATGTGAGATGGGTCCTACGTGGAACCTGGTTCCAATGCAAACCATCCAGGTCAAAGCTAGACTACCATAGTTAGAATTCCTTCGTCATGATTAGAGCATCATCATCATCACCATACATAAAAACATGCACACATACATACATACATTACCAGTCCAGGCACTCAACTACACCGACAGATAACAAGAAGACTAGAAAAAGAAACGCAGGGAACATGGTCACTGGCTAAGCCCATCTATAGATCTAGAAAGAAAGGCTTCTTATTTTCCTTTATTCTAAAGGACATTTAGTGGTGCTTGTTGGCAACATTGCACTGCTTTCGGATCTCACCCTTGTTTCCAGTGAGTGGGTTGTTCTCAGAAAGAATGGTGATAGCCCTTGAGAACTCCTTGAAAAAATAATCCTGGCTTTTGGCCATTTTCTTCACAAATGGTTTTGTCCTCCTGTCAGTTGCCAGCTGATGATCCACAATCAACAAGCCCTTGTTATCCAATACGTTTCTGTAGTAATTGTTGTCTAGCTTCATGGGTGTGCCACGGTCATTTCTCACATATTGAACAGCTTTAGGGTCTGGGATTGCATCAGGGCACTTATGAAGCATGTGCTCAACGTGCTCGGGGTTTAGTGCCGGATCAACTTCTGGGTACAAACGGTGTACCAGCTTCACACAGTGGGTTCGGCCGACACTATGAGCTCCTGTTCAACGTCAATTCATAAACACAATTTATCACCAAGTCTTATTCACTCATATAATGAGCTCCTGTTCAACATCAATTCATAAGCACAATTTATCACCAAGTCTTATTCACTCATATAATGAGCTCCTGTTCAACATCAATTCATAAACACAATTTATCACCAAGTCTTATTCACTCATATAAAGACAATAATGCATGTCATACCTAGCAAGGCAACAACTCCGGGGGTGTTGATTCCCATAGCACCAAACCTCTCAAGAACAACAGATATACTCTCATTGTGGTCTGGAAGGTATTGCTCAAGCACATCTGCTCTGCTTTTCCTTCCATCTCTCCTTCCAGTTTTGAGAGGGATATAAGGTCCACCTAACTGCAAAAGTAGAAAGTTTTAGGTTGCATTTAAGTCCAAAAATCAACTCCTGATCTCTCTGTCTCAGAGCCAAAAAAGAACTGCTATAAAGACCAGACAAAGCTCAGCAACTTCCCATTTACAAGTTGATTACAAAATGAAAAGGTGTTCTCTCTCTATGAAGATAAAAACAGACTATAATTAATGTCACATAGTCCTCATGTTATGTAGGACCACAATCGGCCTGTAGTGAGGGTAATTATAACAGAACCACCGCTTGCTCACAAGGAGAACGTAGAAACGGTGAGAAATGAAGAAACCTCTGCTTACTCAAGACACCACAGCACAAGAAGCTCATAATTCTCAGAAGCTTTATGCAATATTGACAAGATATCCAAAGTAATTCAAATGTCAAGGAACATACGGCAACAATGCCATCTCTAGCAGATAGTACGAGAATATCTGAGCAGGAGACAACTCCAGGGCATTCCCTCTCGACAGCTTCTTTGATGGTCTCGATGTATCTAAAGTTCCGCAGGCCGAAGCTCCTGTCGGTCTCCTTCTCAGACAAGGCTCTCCTTGTTGAGTCCAGCAACAGTGAAGCATCGCAGGACTATATAATCAACACTAACATATGTCAGCAACATGAAAACCGTATAGTAACCGTGAGAGTAACAGGTAAAAGAGAGAGAAAATAACTAACCTCAACCGCACAATCATGGAAGATGCTTCTTAGCCATGAAAAAGCAGTGTTTTTGTGTCTCTTGTAAAGCAGCCTAACCTGTTCTCTGATAATGTCCTCGGCCTGAGGGCATGCATCCTTGTAAAAGTTCATAACAAGACCTGGGTCTTCCTCATTTTCTGCAAAAGCTGGCCTGAAAGACACAGCCCAGAAGGACAACAAAGCAAAAAAGAACAGAACCTTGGCACTCATTCTGCGGTACTCAAGGCAGAGTAAGTTCTCAGTGACCTGATAAGCACCTCTTCTAGGCTTGAAGGGGTATTAAATATTGAAAAGAAGGACAAGTTTGCGGATAAAATATGGGACAGGTGTGAGTCAATTGAAGCACATGAGTTGGATTATTTTGGCCTGTTTTCACCTTGTTTAATCTTGGCATTTACTGCTCCTTGAGTGGGTACGTAAGAAAACCTTGTCAACTCTATTTTTTGTTGAAGATAACGATCCCTCCTGGGGTTTGCGGAAAGTAACCATAAGTGCTTTTTAACACTTTGACCATAAGTATCTATATTATCAGCTTAAAAAGAGACACGATCTGTATGATCAATGCTCGTGGGAATCTCGAGGTCAGTCCAAAGGCGTTCTCTTAAGTTCTAAGCAATCTATAAATGACTCGCTCGCAAAGTTATCTTGTGGATTTTATCTGATGACTTGCTTCTTCCGTCTCTGTGAATCAGTTTCCTTCCCTTAATTAGGTCACAGATCTTTACATGTGAATAATGGAAACAAAAGAGTTTGGCCTAAGCAAAGGAGAAGCCAGTGAGCATCTAGCGGTTGCAAAAGGACCACTTGTGTGGCTCACCAAAAGGACCACTTGTGAGACTAGGCTTACTTGTTGCCAAGGGCAACCAGCTAGTCGATTTGTAATTGTACAAGATATCATAATAATTGTCTAAATAATCAAGTGTAGCACCATCCCACCTTTTCTAGACTTGAAATAATTAGTTGCATTCGAGTGGAGTAAGGAGGGCATTCTTTTAGATTGCATTATTAGTGCTCCGAATGACCTCGATTGCTTGCTAAAAGGATGTAACATTCTGCAAACCACATAATAATGTTTCTGAGGTGGATGATAAGCAAATATATGGATCAATGGCAGTTAAGGTGAGCTGCCATCCAAGCCAATGGTACCATACACCAGATAGATATGTTGTTATCTCGATGTCTTCATCTACTACAGTCCGATGAAAAAGATTGGTATATATTATATATATAAAAATAGATGGGATGCCGACGACAAGGTAAAAGTAAATGAAGTGACTAGAAGAAAGAGACCGTCCATGTTTTGAAGCTAATAATGAGATACATTTATCAGATAGATGAGGGAAGGAAAAAGAGCTTTGGGGCGTATTGTTGAAATGGACTTCTTTGAAGCTATAAATTTATTTTCTTCTACTAATCCTATTTTGATTGATGATCACCTTTTGGTGGCAGATATCCCGACGCCTCCTCTACAGAGAATGGGAGCTCCAAATTCAACATGTTCTTAGAAAAGAAAATCAATGTGCGGATCATCTCGCCTCAATTGTCTCCCTATTTAGTTTAGGATTGCACATCCTCCAGGAACCTCCGTCGGTTGTTTTGAATTGTCTCCTCCAAGACGCTCATGGCACGCTATACCACCGAATTTTGGGTACAGATCCTTTATATCTTTACCTTATACCTATTATGTCCCTTTAGGATCTCAACCATTGTATTGGATGGTTGAGATCAAAAAAGGATAGGAAGTATTGGATAAAAAGGGACAGAAGATTGTCCCTTCGAATTTTGCACTAATATATTAGGGTTCGTTTGGCTCTACTTCTGTTTTTTTGTTGTTGTTTTGAATTTTTGTTTTCTATTTTTGGTTTCTGTTTTTTCGCTTAAAAAAATGAAAACTTGTTTGGTTGAGATTTATAACATAAAAACTGAAAATAAAAGCCTGTTTGGTTTAGATTTCTAATAAAATTATTATTATTATTATTATTATTATTATTATTATTAGTTATTGCTAATAATAATATTATTATTATTATTGTTATAAAATTTCTACTTATTATTATTATTATTTATTGTTAATAATATTATTATTATTAATTATTATTAATTATTGTTATAAAATTTCTACTTACTATTATTATTATTATTATTAAAATCATTATTATTATTATTAATTATTATTATTAATTATTGTTATAATTTTCTACTTACTTTTATATTATTATTAAACTTATTATTATTATTATTATTATTATTATTATTATTATTATTATTATTATTGATGTTGTTGTTGTTATTATTAAGTTATTCTTATTCTTATTAATTTTATTATGATTAATTATTATTATTATTAATTTTAATAAGTTATTATTATTATTATTATTATTATTATTAATTTTAATAAGTTATTATTATTACTATTATTTATTGTTAATAATAATATTATTATTATAAATTATTGTTATAAATTTTCTACTTACTATTTTTAATACTATTAATATTATTAATTTTATTATTAATTTTATTATACCAAATTAATTATCTTATTATTATTATTAATTATTATTATAAAATTTATTATTATTATTATTATCATTATTATTATTATTATTATTTCGATATAGAAACCAAGGTTATGTTGATTTTTATAGAAAAATATGTTGTCAAAATTCAGAGAAACGATGTTTTTTGGTTTTTGTAAAACTGTTGTGGTTTTTTTATTTTTATAAAAAAATCGTAACAGAGTAAGCCAAATACGTTTTATTTATCTTTTTTTTTTTACAAAAATG
Organism: Erythroxylum novogranatense; assembly: GCA_029891385.1. NCBI lineage: Eukaryota > Viridiplantae > Streptophyta > Magnoliopsida > Malpighiales > Erythroxylaceae > Erythroxylum > Erythroxylum novogranatense. The sequence goes on along the minus strand of CM057226.1, from coordinate 43,924,634 downwards.
ACAACAAAAAATGGAGAAAAAAAAAACAGAAACAAACAGCCCCTTAGATTTGCTTTTGCTTCCTTATAATAATAATAAAAAAAAGAGCTTGTATAAGCTAAACGGGTATGGGCCGTCACCGACAATTTCATTCCCCAAAGCTTCGTCTCCTCTTTCTTTGCAACTTGGCCTAACCGCCATCGTAATATTTTCTATGGTAAAGTATCCTTAATAGTCAAGACGATAATTAATAAAGAAGTCCAACACTTGTGAATGCAGAAAGAAATTGTTGAGAATTAGAGATTTGAGTAAGCATATATCGGAAAGGTAAAAGAAACATAATTTTGTAAATTTTAATTTCATTATTCTTAATAACTAAAAATATTACAATATTAAAACTTTTAAGAAAAGTCATTCTATCAATACAATAATTTTAATACAAATTAAACACGAAACAATATCTATATAAATACTATCACAGTACACATGATAATTTATGTTAAAAACTTTACCACATCCTTTTAAAAAAAATTCAATACTACAAATTGTTTTGTTAATAATTCAAACAATCAATATAAAATTTTCAAACAAGAAAAACCATAAGAAATATCCTATATGTAAGGCGATATCGACTTATATAAGGTACCGCTACATAATGCTCTAGAAGATTTATATATATATATATATATATATATATATATATATATATATAAAGACAACTTGCACTGGCAGCGATGGAGGGTTTATAAATGGACCCTTCCTCCTTCTTACTTGGGGTGTATGATATATGCATATACGGGTGATATGTGATGAGTTAAAAGAGCAAGTTTACAGGGTCATTTGTGTGTTTCAAAGATGGTGAGAGAGTGATTTTGAGGTATTTTGAGGAGACATTTTTTTAAAAAAGTTAGTGACAAAATAGTGAGGATATTATCTTTGGGATAATAAATTTGGAAAACACTTTGTATGTGAGTGTCATTATTTTATCGTGTAATTTTTCACTCTTTGTACCTATTGATTTTTATTAGTGAAAGATTTATTCGAAATTCAACCATAGAATTAGCCTAAGTTAAAGCGTGAATCACGTTAAATTTAAGTGTATTCTTTCCTTGCTTATTTTACCTGTGGGATATAATTCGCTAATTTTTTTCCTAATAAGTGATATCAAAGTCAGGTTTTATTTTGTGTCAAAGGATTTCTCATTGAAAATGGAGGCAAAAATAAGCACGATGATTTGCCTAAATGCCTCCAACTACCATATATGGAAGAACAAGATAAAAGATCTTATGTTTATCATAACAATGCATTTATTCAGGTTTACCACAATAACCAAAAATAAATCAAACGAGGAGTGGGGATTTGTTCATGAGCAGATATGTGGTTTTATTTAGTGATTTGTCAAATTATAATGTATATAACCATATTTGCAACAAAACTCACGCACATAAATTGTGAAAAAAACTCGATGAGTTGTATGCCTCAAAAATTAGTAATAATAAATTATTTTATCTGACAAAATTAGTGCAGATAAAATATCGATAAGGTACCTCTGTGGTAGATCACTTGAATGAATTTCAATAGATTATGGATCAATTATTAGGAATGGTTAAAAAGTTTAATGATGAAGTGCTTGGCCTTTTCTTGCTTATCTTCCTGCTAGAGTCTTGGAAGACTTTGAAGATTTCAATTACCAATTATACAGTTGATGATGTTAACATGGAGTCCGTAAAAACTGAAATTCTAAATAAAGAAATGAGACAGAGATCACAGAGTTCGATCTCTTCAACACAGTCAAAAGTTCTAGTCACAGGTTCTAAGAGGAGGAACAAATATAAAGGTTCAAATTCTAAAGATAAGAGTAAAGGAAGATCAAATAAATATGAAAACATTGAATGTCATCGTTGCAAGAAGAAGGGTCTTATCAAAAGATTATGTCAGAGGTTCAAAGAAGAGAAGAACAAAGGTAAAGAAGTTAAAAAAGATGATAGCCGTGATGATGAACATGCATCGACGGCTACCGTCATTGATGAATTTCACATCATCTCATATGGTAATGACGTGAATACTACATCCTATGAGTTCAATTGGATAGGTGATAGTGAGTGCTACTATTCACACCACAACATATAAAGAACACTTCTCATCATATACACAAGGAGATTTTGGTGTCATTAAAATGGGAAATAGTAGTTTGGCCAAAATTATTAGAAAATATGATATTTACTTAGGGACAAAAAAAGACATAAGATTGCCTCTGAAAGGTATCAGGCATATTCCTGATCTTGTCCTAAATCTGATCTCTATTGGCATATATACTTGATAATGAAGGTTTTTGTAGCACTGTCCAAGATGACAAATGAAAATTTACTAAAGGCTCCTTAGTAATCGTTAAAGGTAATAAATGCTCTAAGTTGTACGTGATGTAGGCAAAGCTCTCCAATGATGCTGTGAATCAAATGAAGAAAGATGGTTCAACTGAATTATGACACAGGGACATGGTCATATAAGCAGTAAGTAAATGACTCAGTGGGTGAAAAAGAATGCATTAGTTAGAATCGACTTGTTGCATTTAAATAAGTGTGGTGATTGTCAAGCAAGGAAAGCAAAACAAAGTTGCTTTCAAAATTTCCCCTCCTTCCAAAATGAAGAATGCGTTAGATTTAATGCATTTAGATCTACGTGGGTTAATGCCAAAGTTACTAGCTAGTGCACAATACTTTGTGACTTTCATTGTTGACCATTCTAGGAAGACGTAGGTATATACCTTAAAGACTAAAGATGAAGTGCTTGAAGTTTTCAAGCAATTCCATGTCTCAATTGAAAGACAAATTGAGAAGAAGTTGAAATTGAATAGACAATAATGGGGAATACATTGGACCATTTGACGTTTGCTACAAGAGCATGGTATTTAACATTAGACTACTCCTCTTAAGATACCACAGTTGAATGAATTAGATGAAAGGATGAACAAGACTTTGATAGAAAGAGTTAGATGCCTACTCTCACATGTAAAATTGCCTAAGACATTTGGGGGTGAGGCTTTATTCACAACAGTACATGTATTAAATCACTCACTCTGCATCCCTTTACAGTCTAATGTTCTGGAGAAAGTATAATCAGGAAAGGATGTTTCCTATGATCATCTAAGGGTAATTGGTTGCAACACTTATGTCCATATCCTTAAAGATGATAGATCCAAGCTTGATGTTGAGACTTGCCAGTGTATATTTATTAGTTATGGAGAAGATCAATTCATCTATCAGTTTTATGATCCAATTTAGAAGAAGCCGATTCGGAGTCATGATGCTATATTTTCAAAGATCAAACCATTAAAGATCTTGTCAAAATGAAAAGGGATGTTCCAAGAACTGATAGTGACCCAGTGGACTTAGAGTTGATTCCTCTAAAAATGATGCCAAGATAATTTAGAAATGAAGTTGAAAATCATTAGTCGAACATAACTGATGATGATGCTCCCATTCTAAATCAATCATATAAAGATTCTAAAAAAGATGATGTTTAGAATTAACCGCCAACACTAGAGACTGCTTTGGTTCCAATAAGGAGATTTATGCGAATAATACAAACTTCTACTAGACCCTCCGGTGATTAGTATATGTTACTTACTAATGGGGGAAAACTTGAGAATTTTCAAGAAGCTATGATAGACGAACATAAGATGAAATGGGTTAAATCCATACAAGATGAGATGAAGTCCTTGCATGAGAATAAAACTTTTGAGCTGGTGAAGTTGCCAAAAGGCAAAAAAACTTTGAAAAATAATTAGGTGTTCAAGATTAAACATGAAAAACATAATCATCATCCAAGATTCAAAACTAGATTGGTTGTTTAAGGATTCAACCAAAGAAAAAGATGAGCTTGTATGCGTGTGAAAAGGACTTAAGGAGAGCATATGGAGCGAAGAGAGTGTTGATTGTGATTAGACATAGGGATTGTTTTCTTTCGGATACCAACCCTATTGATGAATCTTTGCCCAGTATTTTTAAGTCTCTTTGCAAGAATATTATGTTGTTTTCCTAGAGGAGATGTCGAAAGGGGTGCCTCCTTTGCGAGGTATAGAGCATCAAATCAACTTTTTCCCAGGAGCACAAATTCCGAATAGGCTAGCCTATAGGAGTAATCCAGAGAAAACGAAGGAGCTTCAACGACAAGTAGATGAATTGTTTACAAAGGGGCACATGCGTGAAAGTCTTAGTCCTTGTGCTATTCCGGTTCTTCTGGTGCTGAAGAAGGATGGATCTTGGCGCATGTGTGTAGACTATCGAGCTATCAATAAGATCACGATAAAGTATCGACATCCTATTCCTCGACTTGATGATATGTTGGATGAGTTGCATGGTGCATGTGTTTTTACAAAAATTGATATGAAAAGTGGTTATCATCAAATTCGCATAAAACCTGGGAATGAATGGAAAATTGCGTTTAAGACTAAATACGGTTTATATGAGTGGTTAGTTATGCCATTTAGTTTATCTAATGCATCAAGTACCTTCATGAGATTAATGAACCATGTCTTGCGTGATTACTTGGGTAAATTTTTTGTTGTGTATTTTGATGATATACTTGTGTATAGCATTACTTTGAATGATCATGTAGAGCATGTGCATTGTGTGCTTGATGCTTTGAGACGTGAGAAGTTTTTTGCAAACCTTAAGAAGTGTACTTTTTGCATTAATAAATTGATATTCTTGGGGTTTGTTGTGAGCTCGAAGGGGATTGAGGTAGATGAGGAGAAGGTTAAGGCCATTCGAGATTGACCAACACCAAAGAGTGTTTCAAATGTGAGGAGCTTTCATAGCTTAGCTAGTTTTTATCGGCGGTTTGTGAAAGACTTCTCAACCATTGCTGCTCTTTTAACCAAAATTGTCAAAAAGGAGAAGGGATTTATTTGGGAAAAAGATCAAGAGCATGCATTTAATTTGTTGAAACAGAAGTTATGTACCGCAACTGTGTTGTGTTTGCCTAATTTGGATAAAGATTTTAAAGTAAAATGTGACGCCTCCGGGATCAGTATAGGTATTGTCTTAATGCATGAAAACAGGCCTATTGCAGACTTCAGTGAGAAATTGAGTAGAGCGCAACTCAATTATCCAACGTATGACAAAGAACTTTAGACAGTGGTGCGAGCTTTGGAAACGTGGCAGCATTATTTGCAATCAAAGGAATTTACCACAAAACCAATCATGAGACTCTTAAGTACCTGAAAGGACAAAGTAAATTGAGCAAGCGACATGCAACTTGGGTGGAGTTCTTGAAAACCTTTCCATACGTGCTGCACTACAAGCAAGCTAAGGAGAATGTGGTCATCGATGCTTTGTCGCTCAACCTAGATGGAGAGAGGAAAGCTGAGTTGGTTCAAAAGTTACACAAGAAGTCTAAGCAACAAATGGAGCGTAAGAATGAGGTTAATGCACGCCAAACCAATAGAGGACATAAGGAGGTGATCTTTGAACCCGGTGATTAGGTTTGGCTTCATCTTCGCAACGAGAGGTTTCCTAACCATAGGCGGTCCAAGCTTGATCCACGAGGAGATGGTCCTTTTCAAGTCTTGGAAATGATCAACAATAATGCCTATAAAATTGACTTGCCCGGTTAGTACAATGTGTCCGCTACTTTTGATGTTGCTAAGTTGTCTCCGTTTGATATGGATGCAAATTCGAGGACAAATTTTTCCGACGAAGGAGGGGTTAATGTGAGCAAGGTTACACATGACGAATATATCAATAGACACCGAGATCAATACGACGCTAATCGAGACTTGATGTTGCCTCCTAGCCCCGTAAGTCGGACTGGGCTTAAAAGATTCAAGATCGCATTAAATTCATTCGTTGATCGCGTGGTTGATGATGGACTCTGGAAGAATCAAGATTATCTCTCGTAGCTTCGGTTTGTCAGTTTGAGCTAAGTTCTGGACCCAAACAACCTTTGACAAGTGCATACACTAGGCACACATGCCAGCGCTTAGCCTCTTTTTCTTTGGGTTGTTTTCCTACTGTTTTTTTAGATGATTCAGATAATATTATTTTACTTATTATTTTACCTATTTAGGCCCAGGATGTTTTCCCACTTTCAAGTTATTTTGGCAACTATAAATAGTTGCCTTGACATTAGTTTTAAGGTGACACTTGGATAATTTGAGAGCTTTGTGAGGAATTTCTTCAAGTTTTTGTTGTTTCACGAACCCTAACTCTACTTACCAATTAATCTCAATTGTGACGTATTGTTTTGGTTCAATTTTCTTGGTTTGTTACTTGGTCTAGGTTGCTTGAACAATTGCGATCCTTGAGGTCTATAAAAGTATCGAAAACCTTGCGTATCTAGTTTGTTTAAAGGCTGTCGAATCATATCAAGATTAATCTCCTTTCATGCGCGCATTAGATCTACTAAGGGAATGTAGGAGGAATGCTATTAGAAACTTGTTCCTTTTAAGAAATCCGTATCAAATTCGGATATCAAAAAGATTACCATATATAACACAAGATATCTCCACCAATTCTTTCTAGGTGGGCTTCTCGGTTCCAAGCTCTTTCACTACACACGTGACATGTTCCGTGATCGTCACTGATAGAACTCAACATGAGCCCAAGAATGGTTCCACTTAGAAGCTAATAATCCTAAGACCATAGATAAATGAATCAAGAGAAAGAAATGGTGCAAGTGAAAGGTTGTCTATTGGGCAGTAGCAATTCTTTCGGTGGGATTTAGCGGAATTTATTATCAACCAAACTAGTGTAGTATTAGAACAGGGCTCCCATTTCCATTCAAGCTGAAGTCGACTTCAAACAATGCTTCGGTCCCATTTTTAGACTTTGTTTGGCCATTACTTAAACACCCTTCAAGTTGTAAACAATCAAAATATAGCCCACCAAGCTTTTAGTCCTGATGCCATGAGAAAGTGAGTGTACCCGAGAGAGTGCAGGCCTAAAGGATTCACGGTGGACAAGAAATGAAGTTGTAGAATGAAAACCAGAGAATAAACAAAACCATGCGTACTAGAACCTTTATTTGATCATATCGGGATACAGATGTAGAAGTGGGCAAAGTTGTGGAGAATATGAGTTTTGTGGACACCTGCCGAAAACGTTCCCTTTGATTCCATATATAAGGAATACAAACATACAAAGTGGACTTCTGCAGAATACAACTTTCATCTGCAATAATACCTATTTTAAGCTAACAATTTTCCTTCCCCCAAAATTACCTATTTAAGCTAAGATAGTATCTCTAGCAGCATAAAGGTAAGAAGCATAAAAACAGTAAAACAGAAATATTCGATATGCTACTACAGCATTGACTAACAAGCCATACCCAAAAAATTTGTCCCACTCCATTTCTATGAACAAAACAGCTTTGAACACAAAATATCTCTGCAGCAAATCTCTGCTCCCTTTTGTTTTACTCTGCAGCAAATCTCTGCTTCATTTTGTTTTTATCTGCAGCAAATTTGTTTTTCCAGCTTGGACAGCAAAAACAGCAGAGGAGTTTAGCATACAAATTCATCTTCTCCAACATACTCCTCCTTGAATTTGCCATACGAAACTCCCAGCATTTCTTTTAATTCATCAATTCTTCCACGAGCTAACGATTTGGTAAACAAATAAGCCAATTGACTTTCAGATCGGCAAAATACAATCTGGATTTTACCAGATTTTACAGCTTCACGAATGGCATGGAATTTTATGTTGATGTGCTTAGTTCAACCATGCAAAACTGGGTTTTCTGCAATTGTGATTGCAGACTTGTTATCGCAAAACAAAACAGTGGGCTCCAATTGTTTGAACCCCAAATCAGACATCATCTTAGTAACCATACGACTTGGTTCATGGCTCCTGCTAATGACGACTCGGCTTCGGTGAGGATTGGGCCACCACCGATCGCTTCTTGGAATTCCAGCATATTGGACCTGAACCGAGGGTAAAGACATACCCAGAGGTGCTTTTCATATCATCGATGCTTCCTTGATCGAATCCGAAAACCCTTGCAAGGATACTGAAATTCCTTTTTCATACAAAACTTGGTCATTAATTGTCCCTTTAATGAACTTGAGAACTCGTTTAGCAAAGACATAAATGCAATTCACTTGGTTGGGACATAAATCTTGATAAAAACTTGTAGAAAACATAATATCGAACTCGAAGTCATCAAATCAAAGAAACTTCCCACAATGCTCCGAAATACTTATGGATCCTTCAGCTTCTTTCCAGATTCCTTTGACAACTTGTGATTTAGGACCAATGGTGAGGCTGTCTCTTTACAATTCTACAATTTGAATCTATTCAAGAGATCAAGAGCATATTTGTGTTATGAAATATAAATTCCTGCTGGCTCTTGGCTTACTTCCAAACCGAGGAAGTAATTCATCAACCCAAGGTCTGACATCTCAAATTTTCTTTGCATAACCAATTTGAAATTGGTTATTTCATCATGATTTGAACCTGTAATCAGCAGGTCATCGACATAAACTGAAACGAGTAGCAGAATTTCACCTTTGTCTTCCTTTACATAGAGTGTTGCTTCATTCAAGCTCCTCCTAAAACCTGAATTTATGAGATATGCATCAATCTTTTAGTACCAGGTTCTAGGGGCTTGTTTCAGCCCGTATAACGCCTTCCTTAGTTTGTAAACTTTGTTTGAAGCAACTTCGAATCCTTCTGGTTGTTGGATGTAGATTTCTTCTTCAAGCTCTCCATTGAGGAAAGCTGACTTCACTTCGAGATGGAAAACAACCCATCCTTTCTGACCAACAATTGCTAACAGCAGCCTTATGGTGTCATGACGAGCAACCGACGCAAATGTTTCTACGTAATCGACACCTGCAATTTGTGCAAAGCCCTTAACAACCAATCGAGCTTTGTGTTTGAAGATAGAGCCATCCGGATTGAACTTGGTTTTGAAAATCCACTTCACTCCTATGGCTTTTCTTCCTTTTGGTAAATCTGAAAGTTGCCAGGTGTTATTTTTTTCGATCACAGCAATCTCATCTCGCATAGCTTGCATCCATTCTGGTTGTTGAGCAGCTTCTGAAAAATTTGCTGGTTCGGTATAGACATAATTGCATCTTTCATGGATATTTACCAAAGAGCTTGTTCGAATGACAGCCCCATCAGTTGTATCCTCAATTGAAAATTCTGCTTCTGCTTGAATTTGAGAAAGTTGGTCAGGATCTTCTGCATTAGAATGCTTCTGTGGTTCTTTGCGTTCAAAATCCCAGAATTGATCTTCATCCACCTGAATATCTCTACTGATAACAATTCTGTTCAAGATTGGATCATAAATCCTGAATCCTTTGACTTCGGTTGAATAGCCAATGAAGATTCCTTTGGCAGCCCTTTCATCTAGCTTTGATCTCTTTTCTGCAGGAATGTGATAAAAACAAAGAGATCCAAATATTTTCATATTTTTAACTGAAGGTTTGTTACCTGTCCATGCTTGGAATGGTGTCATTTGATTGATAGCCTTCGTTTGTAGGCGATTCAGTAAGAATACAGCAGTAGCAGCTGCTTCTGCCTAGAATTTTTTAAGAATTCTTTTGTCAAACAGCATGCTTCGAGCCATCTCCATAATGGTTCTATTTCTGCGCTCAGAGACTCCATTCTGCTGTGGAGTATAGGCTACAGTTAGTTGATGGATGATTCCTGAAGCTTTGTAAAAATTCTGGAATGCAATTGAAACATATTCACCGCCATTATCAGTCCGGAGGACTTTGATGTAACTGCTGCTTTGATTTTCTGCCATGGCTTTGAAGCTTTTGAATGCTGTAAACACTTCATTTTTAGCTTTCAAGAAATATATCCAAGTCATCCTAGTGAGATCGTCAATGAACAACGCAAAGTATCTGCTTCCATTTAAAGAGTTAACTTGCATCGGGCCACAAATATCAGAGTGGACAATCTCCAGCTTCTGCTTGGCTCTGTTGATTTCTCCTTTTGGAAATGGCTTCCTAACTTGTCGTCCAATACATACATGAGCTGGTGTAATGATTTCTGGTAGATCTTGCACAAGCTCGGTTTTGGACATAGCTTGCAGTTTTTTTAAACTCACATGCCCGAGTCTCCTGTGCCAAAGTTGGCTACCTTCTTCCTTCGCTACGCTTGCTGTTCCTGTAGCTAGTTCAAGGTTTATTAAGAAACTTCTTCCTGTCATTTTGAGTCTTGCAATCTCCTTATCAAAATCATCAAGGATAAGGCAAGTTTTTCTTTTGAAATATACCCCACAACCATTATCGAGCATTTACGGAACACTAAGAAGGCTGATATGCAGTTCAGGAATGTAAAGTACATTTGTAAGATACCTGATCCCTTTGTCGGTTTTGATAGCTACAACACCTCTTCCTTTGGCGTAGACAACCTGTCCATTCCCAAACTTGATCTTGGCTGTAATGGATTTGTTGAGTTCAGTAAAGGCTGACTCATTGGGTGTCATGTGGCTGGTGCACCCGCTGTCAACAAGCCACGTGATTTTGTTAGCTTCGGTTGATTCTTCCACAGCCATGAAAAGGTGTTCAGGCAGCTATACTTCTTCTTCTGTTGTGACCTTTGCTTCCTCTTGAGGAGCTGAGGTTGTTTCTTCCCTCTGCTTGGCTCTGCAAAATTTTTGGGTGTGTCCTATTTTGTGGCAGTAATTACATTTGAATTTGCTTTTCTTCTTGAACCAACAATCACTCGTCTGATGGTTGCTTTTCTTGCAGTGTCCACAGGCTTGAATCTTTCGTCTTTGTCCATCTTCTTGATTTCCTTTGAATTTGCTACTTGCTCCAGGTGAGTTTCCTGGTTTTCTGGATTTCGGGTTAAATTTCAGTTGAGCAGAAAATTCCCCTTCAAGCCCTTCTTCTGTCATAATGTGCAGTCTCTTCTCATGAGCCTCCAGCTTGCTGCATAACTGTGCCACGGTTAAAGATTCTCAATCTCTAGCTTCTTCTATCGCTGCGATCTTTGCTTCAAATTTAGGAGAAATACTGATTAGGATTTTTTTGACAATTTTCTTGTCTGCAAATTCCTCACCGTGGAGTTTCATTTGGTTCACAATGTCCAGAACTCTGTCAACATATGCTTCAATGAGCTCATCCTCCTTCATTTTCAAGAATTCGAACTGTCTCCGTAACGTCAGCAGCTTGGCAGCCTTGATCCTATCTGAGCCTTCATACTTTGCCTTTAGCCAATCCCAGATCTCCTTTGGCGATTCCATGTTCATTATGGACGTAAAATGTGGTTGGCAAAAGAGTGAAATGCAGACTACTATGGCTTTGTCTTTTTAGTGATTCGACCGTGTTCCTTGATCCCAGGCAATCGTGGGATTTGCTCTTAGAGCTGGTGGTCAAATGTCTGATTCAACCACCTTCCAAAGTCCCTGTGATTTGAGGTGAAAACGCATCTTTACAAACCAAATGTGAAAGTGCTTGCCATCAAAAATTGGGACGTTGGGTATTGAGGAGGATGTTGAACTTGTTGCTACCATTTTCTTCAGTTCCTGGTTTTGATGGTTGCTATGCTGGTTGAAATTGAATAATTGATGTCAAAGTTGATCTCCACAGTCCCGAAGGAATTGGAGCTCTGATACCATGTAGAAGTGGGCAAAGTTGTGGAGAATATGAGTTTTGTGGACACCTGCCGAAAACGTTCCCTTTGATTCCATATATAAGGAATACAAACATCTGCAGAATACAACTTTCATCTGCAATAATACCTATTTTAAGCTAACAATTTTCCTTCCCCCAAAATTACCTATTTAAGCTAAGATAGTATCTCTAGCAGCATAAAGGTAAGAAGCATAAAAACAGTAAAACAGAAATATTCGATATGCTACTACAGCATTGACTAACAAGCCATACCCAAAAAATTTGTCCCACTCTATTTCTATGAACAAAACAGCTTTGAACACAAAATATCTCTGCAGCAAATCTCTTCTCCCTTTTGTTTTACTCTGCAGCAAATCTCTGCTTCATTTTGTTTTTATCTGCAACAAATCTGTTTTTCCAGCTTGGACAGCAAAAACAGCAGAGGAGTTTAGCATGCAAATTCATCTTCTCCAACAACAGACACAAAGCTACAGCAATTTGTTTGCACTAACTTACTCTAATACACTAGGTAATATATGCAATTCAAAAAGTTTCAATTCTACCACACTTAAACCAAAGGGAAAAGGTGATATCTACGTCTTTAGTAATTTTTAATTATTACACTCATATTTAGCGCGTATTCAGGTCGTAGTTAAAGCCACAGACTTCAAAATTATACTTTGCTGCAAAATATAAGATAATTTTTCTTTATGCTGCAACATAAAACAAGAAATCTCACTCTTGATGGCTTGCCCTGCGGGAGATGAATTACTAGCTCTAGCACTCCGAGCATAATTGTAGTGCCGGTACCACAGACTCTCTTAACCAATGTTGTTTCAAGTGGTTTATGACCTATGAAGCACGGACACGGCAAAATGTTGCCGTGCGGTGGACACGCGGTGGACACGTGTTCACACGTGTCGTAATTAAAAAATTATTTTGTTCGGCTCGGACACGCGTGCGGACATAACTGGAGTCGGCTCAGACACGCCTTAATATGGCTCGTAGCAATTTTATGAATTATTAAAAATTTTATTTAATTGATACGGTAGTCTTCCTTATTTAGAACTTCTTAATTTCCTTGTAGTTTTCTAGCCGACATCTCTCCTCCTTTTCATAAGATGCTAGCTTCCATCTGCTCCTGCCTCCTTTACATCTGCGCTGGTAACTCTGTCTTCATAAAGCCATTTAGGTAAGTTTTCATTATCCCTTCTTTGTGGTGTGGCAACGATTTTGCCATACACATGATTTTGTAATCGTTAACGTTATCCCTTCTTCACATCTGGCTTTCCCATCCAAAGTATCGTGTGTAATGGGTCGTACACCCATTGCCTGTAGTTTGTAACCACTACAACTAACCATGTACAATTTTTTAATGGCTTTCCCATCCACAACCACGACTCTGTACATGGTTAGTGGTTACAAACTTACAATACTTATTAATTAAGTATTGTGAGCTTGTAGTGCATCAATGATGGAAGGCTTCCACTGTAGCATTATCTAATTAATAAGTATTGTAACTTGTAAGTTTGTAGTGCGTCAAATTAAACGTCAATGATGGAAGGCTTCCAATGTAGTGTTATCCTACCTGAGAACATAAGATTTAAGTGGCGTGAGACTGAAAATTCTTGGAACACATTAATCAATATATATTATATTATAAATTTTGAATTTTTTCTTAATTCTAAATTTTATAATATATATATATGCTGTGTCCGTGTCCACCAAATTTTAGAAGTTGGTGTGTCCCCGTGTCTGTGTCCGTGTCTGTATCCGTGTCGTATCCCGTATCCGTGTCCGTGTCCGTGTCTATGCTTCTTAGTTTATGACTAAGCAAGTCTGCATCTCACATCAGCAACAAGATGTCGTCTGCGTGGGGCATGCCATTTACTCTTTTCACATGTCTTTTGATATCTCCCAACAATGACCTGCAAATAATCGGAATCTCAAGAGAGTTGGATATAGCCTCAGTATCAACTGATTCAACATTCACTAGGTTCCACGATCATCGAGATAAACCAAACATACTTTTACAATTATTCACCTCAATGCCCTACCAGCAGTTACCCAACTTCCCTCAGTTGAGGGAAGAAGACTAAAACATACTCGATATGCCACTCCCTGTGAAAAAGTAACCAACAACTTCCAGCAAATAAATGCAACTTGCATGGTGGAAGTTCTTTTTAGAACATAATGAAGAATGGTCCACAATTGACGGAAGTAAAGCCCATTAGCTGGAAGTTGGCTGCAACTTAACGCTAGATTAAGAAACAGCTAAATCTTAACCTCCATGCACCAAGTTTACTGGGATTGCTTAAAAGTGGCTAATTTTAAAAATACAAAGCAGACATCAAATGATTAGTTCAAAAGTATTAATTTAACCAGTTTGAGGACATACAACTCCATTTATTCATGGGCCATAAACATTGTGTAAATGTAATACAATTTTATGACTATCACATTGCATGGGCAAAACACCACCAGAAACAACCCAGTCTGTTGTGTCTGGGAAGAAAAAGAAGGGATGGGGCAGGTTATTGGGAAGTAGCAACAAGGATATTTAGAATATAATCTAAACAGTGAAGAAACGTACTTTAGGTGCGGTCAATCGATTATCTCCTTCAGCTACAATGCACCAATCAGAGGCAGAACTCTTTTGGAGGTTTCTTTTAAGGGACTCAACAGCATAAGGATTCCATTCACAAGTATAAACCAGCTTGACTTTACCCCTAATAAATAAACAAAGAATTCAGACAGAGCGAAAAGAAAGATATCATTTGAAGTAAGTTATCAATAATTAGGAGGGCACAAAACAATTATGTGGATAATCAAGCAATGACATTACGTCCGTGAGAATTTCACAATAAAGGAATGAACTCAATTTAGCAAGTTATGCTCAAGGGATCTTCAAAGCCAACTTATTTCATGATAAGAATTTTCCTGGGCAAATCGGCATAACGAATGCCAATTCAACTTGATATATCCACTTTGGGTATATATATATATATATATGTAGAGAGAGAAAGAGAGACCAAAAACAAACTATATATGTAGAGAGAAAGAGAAAGAGAAAGAGAACCTAAACAAACTGCAAACCTCGGCTTATAGCATACTAAGCTAAAGTACCTGATAACGAATGGCAACACAAAGCATACAATACCAGCAAATAAATCCAATATAGCAAACTAATCTAAATTACCTTATAAGGAATGGCAACACAAAGTATCCAATCCCACCAAACAAATCCACTATAGCCTGATCTTCACATTTCAGAAAAGACACAGGTAGAGATTACCACATGAGTGAAGGGCTTTGAGGAGCCCAAGGAGAAATTAGACTGGATTCAAGTGAGTTTATATGTAACTAGAATATCATATCTCAACCAAAATCTTTGAGACATTATGTTATGTGTCATATATTTGTAAATAACTCATTTCATTCTTATTTCTCTTTCTGATATGAGATTACACCATTTGTGAATTTTCAATAATAAGAACATGCACTTAGTGGTGGAAAATTGGAACAGAATCTGGTTCTAATTGTAGCAGAATAATTACTAAATTTTTTCTTAATTTGATTTTGCAAAAATCAAGATTACTTTAATTCTATAAAATAATTAACACATAAATCAAAATAAAACGTGAATTAATTCATATTTTATTACGAATCTCGATCATTTTTTGGTCTATCCCTTGAATCATTTTTAAAATCAGTTTATCTTGACTATCATGCCCACACAAGTTTCGACCTCTAATAGTATCTATATAATAAGTTGAAATAACTATGTAACTCTTACAAAGAATGTTAAGCAAAGAGTATTAACTCTATTAGGGCTTAAGTCTATTTATAATAGATTTTGGATATTTAGTAATTTAATTGAAAATAAATTTTAAGTTCAATTAAACTTTAATTAAAATTATAAATAATCTTACTTAAATGTTAATTATATAAGATCTAATATCTCATATTGATCCTTATTTATTAAATATCTCATATTTAATTATAATATTTATCAAATTTTACAATCAACTTCAACTTGATTAAAATTTCTTCTCGTATTGAAAGTAGATACAAATTATAACCCTAAATTATATTTAAGATCAAATAAATTAAACTCTTTTAATTTATCTTTAATTTTATGATTAAACAATTTATATACATAGATCAAAATTGGTGTCTAACAATATATCATAACACCTAAATATTTAAGAATGTCAAAGTGATTTTAACTAATCTTTTTATGTATGATTTTTCACATAATTCAATCATTTCATCTTATAATGTTTTGATTAGATATAGAGTATGAAATTAATGTCTACTTTATTTTAAATCTGGTCATATTATTTCTCCACCATTAGTTATCGATTCAATTAATGACATTTTAAAACTATTTATAATATATCATTCCACCTTGACTAAGGATTTTCTAAATCAATACTAATTGAGAACAATGAAACATTATCCCACTACAACAAGGTAGCCTTTTATCCATTTTTTTTAAACAACAATTTTAAAGGATGTGACTTTGGCAACATTTTCTAAAATCTTCACTAAATAGCAAGTCTTTGGTGATAATTAAGTAACATCGTCACCAAATGGTAAGCTTTTGGTGACGCCTTTTGAAAATTATTGCAAAGAGCTTATGCTTTGGCAACAATTTCATAAAATTGTTGTGAAATGCTTGACTTTTGGAAACAATTTTTTAAATCGTCACTAAATGCATGACTTTTGACGACATTTTTTTAAATTGTCGCTAAATGCTTAAGTAACCAAATGACTCTTATTAATGATTGTGAATTCACTAACTTTGACTTGATCATTTGGTGACTAAACATCATATTAATACAAATAAAATAAATATTATTAACAATGATTCTAAGTCTAAAATAAATTTAGCTAACAACAATGTCAAATCATTTCAATAATTTATGCAACTATAAACTCAAATTAATTAATATTACATAGATTCATAATTTTAATTTTCTCTTTTAAATTATGTGATTTTACAATTTTATATGTTGTAACAAATTTTCAAATAATTTTAACATGAAGTTTGTAATATAATGATATATGATTCTTACAGAAAAATAATAAACAATGGCATATGATAAGTAATATAATATAATGAAATATAGTAAGTAATATAAGATTTTAATGATAACTTTAACAATTCTTACAGACAAAACACGAAACTCGATAGATAATGAAGTTCATGCCTAATACATCAAAGAGAAAAAGATTTTTTTTTTGTTTTGATTCTAGGTGACATGAGACTCTGTAGATAAGGTAAAGGAGTTCCCTATGTCTGGATCCCTAAGGAGGCTTCTTGTATGTTCGAAGGCATCAATTGAAACAGACAAAGATCTCCCCCCATTAGTTGGTTTATTGACACTCTCTTCGAACAACTTCTTTGTTTTAACTAAATTAGCAAAAGATACATTGAATGATTTCTCAAATACAGTATGTAACAATGAATTAGATGAACTGCACGTACAATGCATTTCACCTAAGGAACAATTAATATAGAACAATCACCTTAATTTCTTCACAGTCCCTTGAAAAATTAAATCCTAAAATCTAAAAAAGATATATCAAATAGTATAAGGAACCCAAATTCAAACACATGCATGCCCTATTGAATGACTCCATCATTGACACAACAAATAAGAATAGTTTTCACAATTGATGACTGTTTTAAAACTACTGATTTACCTAAACCTGTACAGACCATCGAACATCATCACTGTCTCTATTTTCATCTACGTTCTCCTGAAACTTTGAGGAAGTTTACACAACACATAGTATATACAATCATACATTCATTTAATAGCTTCTTAATAGAAAATGAGATACAAGTAATAAAGAAAGAGAATGAATTCGATTGATACTAAAAAACTTGAGGAAGAAGATCGAACATTGTCAAGCGGTGATCACTTTGGCAAGCAGATTTTTTGTGAATTGATATGTTCTTTACTAGGGAGAATTATGTCATATATCTCCCATCGGAGCTCATTTCTATCATTGAAAACTATCCGTCATGTCAACATTTTGCGATGAATTTATATTACAGTTTTATTTTAAAAATACAATAGAACAAAAATAAGTCATAGATATAATCAATATAGAAGTAGAGTGTACAATTAAATAAGGAAACAAAAATTATATAAAGTTATATGAAATTAACAAAATATTCACACAAAAAAAGATTATCAGAACTTAATTTTTTAACTAGCAAAAAATCCCCTATACATGCACATTCTAAGTTTGCCACTCACCCTTAAGGAGTAATAAAACAAAAAGCATATGACTCAAATTAAAAAATGATCTAACATCTTTAATAATATAAGACTTGTTATTTGAATGTTCTTTTCACATCTGACAAACATAAGCCACAACCTACATAAATACAGTGCCAAATTATACAACATATATCATATAACTTTTTTAAGTTTTCTATTGTCAAATCTAATACAAAGATGATTATCAATTAAGGTAAAGTTCACTACTTATCTTTGTGTAGGTGTGATCAATCCAAGCTTAATTTTGTACGTGGATATCAATATAATGCTTTTTTTAACCAGAAGCATCAGCAAAAGAGAACATCTTAAACCTAAACTTATAGCAAACAATAGAAACATTGTAAATAAGAAGAAACATTGAGGAACTGACTTTGGAGATCTTAGATAATCATTCACGCACACAATTATCCCACTTCCCTACAAATTTGTTCTAACATTCTAGCAATGTTAAATTTGTGATTTTTAACTGAAACAACTTCATATGATAAAAGTTATATGACTAAGAAACATAAAAACATATAATCTTAATAAGCCTCCAAAAAGAATACGAATGTACGCTATCATCTCCAACAATGGTAGTGTTGAAGGAAAAAGTTTTAATAGTTAGTTCAATCCTCATAATGTGAAGTATAAGCAGAAACTAGAGAAGGAATAGAGTTGAACAATTACTTGGGAAAGGAAGAATATGAAGAAGAAGATGGAGAGTGAAGGGTGGGTGTTTCGATAAGGCCTGAGTTGTTACTATTGTTATTGTTGTTGTTGCCTACTTATGGTGAAGAGAGGCAAGAGTAAGTTTTAGGGATTGTTGATATTAAATGTATTTCCATATAAATCCTCTTGAACCTTCCAATTCATCTGGACCATTGATGTAAATCCTAATGAAACTCCCTAGAATGTTTGTTGCTAGCAGAAATGGGCTTGATTTTGGGCCTTTAATCATTTGTAGGCTCTATCCAAATAATTTATGCCCTATCTTTAGATAATTAGGTTTTCAATTTCATAAAACAACGTAGTTTTGGCTTCACCTTTAATGACGAATACAAAAATTGTTTTTCTATATATTATAGAAATTATATATATAATATACAAATTCTACATAACATTATATAATTTATATATAATAAATAAATAATTATGATTAAATAGAATAATATGTTAACTAAGATATGATAAAATTTTCTATTATCTATGCATTCACAAATCATTTTATTAATTATGATTATTATCTATACATTCATATATCATTATATTAATTACCATGTATAATTATATTAATTATAATATAATCAAAAATAATTACAATATAGTAAAAATGGAAATCAATATCAAATATTAATATCATATTTATCGACATCAAATTTAATATTATTCTTAGTGATTCCAAGTCTAAAAATAAATTTAGTCAATAATAATGTCATTTCAAAATTTATAAAACTATAAACACAAAATTAATTAATATTACATAGATTTAAGTTTTTTTTCTTTATTACAATATATGATTTGACAATTTTATGTAGTGTAAAAAACTCTATTTATTATATATAAATTCTATAATATTTTACAAAATTTCTATATTACATAAATTTTGTTAAATATATAAAAATATTTATGAAAAGATTTGGCGACTATTTATAAAATTGTCTCCAAAGCCTTGATTTAGTGGCACTTTAGTGAAAACGTAGCTCAAAGATTATCCCTTTAGTAACAGTTTTTATAAATCATCGCAAATAGTCAACCTTTTGGCAATGTTTGTCTTAATTTTTCGCCAATGGTTTACCTCTTAGCGACGATTCCATGAAATCATAGCCAATGGGCTAACTTTTTGGCAACATTTTTCTAAATTCGTCACCAATGGTCTACATTTGGCAATGTTATGTTTAAATTGTTGCCAAATGAAGAAAGTCATCCCAGAATCCAGTAACAAGGGAAATCGGTGTGAGAATACCGTAACAAGCGAAAGTAGGCCCGGGAAAACCAAGAATTGATACCGGTTGGCTATAGTTCTTAAAATTAACTTGAAAACAACTTTGTTTTTTGTCATTTTTTCCTCCAGTTTTTGCTTTGAAGAGCCTTGAACCTCGTTCAACTTCATCGTTCCTAGTTCATCTTTTCTGGCTGTCTATCCGTCGAGGAAAGTCATTTAACTTATGTTTAGTTTTTAAGTTCTGCTTTCATTGTCTGAGTTTTTGAGTTTAGGTTTTGTGTTTCATTGCTCATTGTCTCAATTTTGTGTATTATAGTTTGGAAGATGGTGAATGTGTCCAGAATGGGATGATTAAGGCTTAGATGGATTAGAAAGCTTGTTTAAGGATAGTCGATAATGTGTTCAATGAAATTTCTCTTAGAGACGACTTGTTTTTGTTTAAATTGTTTGTGACAAATTAGTAGAGCATTCAAAACATATATTGGGTAACTAAAGTGATTAAAAACCCATAACACACATTTAACATCTAAATACTCAATAATAGCTTTATTCAACATATGACCTTATATGTGACATATTCAAATGTAAATGTAAATATACAAGTTCAATGTTTAAATGCAATCTCCAATTTACATTCATAATTGTAGCTTTAATTACTAGGCACATCCCCATGCTCATTAAGTTCCTGTTTTCACCAAACCCTTTAACTCAATTTAAAATTTTTATCAACCATTAGTGAATCTAGGCAATGCTTCTTTGAGGACATTGATCTCTTTTATTCAATGTCTCATTCTTAGAATATTGCCTTCTTCAAGCTTAATTATAAAGATTGTGATAGGTAGTTCTTGTTCCAATTCTACTTTAATGCAAGGGCCAAAAGAGCAAAACAACTTCTAAGGTTTACACTGATGTCTGAATTGGACCCTAACGTTTCAGGGTGTTCAAAGTGAACCTTAACTACTAACGATGTTAAACCTCCGTTAGTTAACTATTGAAGTGGAAATTTTTTTACTGAATTTTTTAAAAAAAATTAAAGTGGGACCTAAAGTTGTTTTTTTCACGGCTCTAATTTCCTAAAACTCCTCACTCTCCTCACTAAGACATGCAATGCAGTAGACACTTAAAAAAAACTTCAAAGGTATGCTCATTAGGACTCAATCTCACCTTCTCCATTTCAACATAAGCCTTAATATCTTCTTCGAACTTGCCTGATTGTTTGTAACCTTCAATCATACCATTAAAAGAGTCTCTGTCTCTTGTTATCCTAGACCCGCTCATCTTTGTCAATACTGCTTCAAATTCCTAGTACAACCCACCTTTGGTACACATGTAAATTAGTAAATTGAAAGTCTTAATTATAGGCATGCCTCCCATTTCATTCACGGTATTCAACATAACAACCTCCTTATACAATGCAGCCTGTCTATAGGCTTTAATAATGCTTGGAACTATCTCATTCTCACTTATATAAAACAAAATCTTCCTAGCATCTTCGTACATGCCTCCTTTCACAAAAGAGAATATCAATCCCTCATAAGTTCCCATATTTATCTCAATATTCTCCTCAACCATATCATTGAATACGGTCACCGCCTCCTTAAAGTACCCACCTTCACCAAATAATTGGATAAGAATATTATAGGTAGTAGCATTTGCTTCATGTTGCTTACTTTCATCTCTAAGAAACATCATCATGCCTCTCATATCTACCATACAAAATCAACATCATGCTATATATGGCCGCATTTGGCACACAACCAACAACTTGCATCTATCTAAACACTCCCATTGCATCCTTTATATTCACAATCTAGCATATGCCTCAAATAACACATTACACAAGGAAATTTTAGGTAAATTTCCACTCAATTCCACTTCCTTAAGTAACCCACTGACTTTCTCCAGCCTATTCAATTTCCCAAAAGTCTCAATCAGATAACTATAAGTGTTAATATCAAGCAATATCCCACTTTCATTCATAGTCCTAAAAACCATCTCAGCCTCATCCCCCAATCCCTTACCAACACAAGCATTAAGTAGTGTGTTATAGGCTACTATATCAAGTTGTATTCCTTCTTGCCTCATTTTCACGAATAAGCCCAATCTAAACTTCCTCTTATAATATCCTACCTCCTAAAATTCTTAAGAGATTAAACTATTAGATTGAGTCATATGAGTTATTTCATTAAGAATTTGCAAGGTACATTTCGTTCACATTCATAATATTCGTATACACATATGAATCATGATTTAAAAAGCATTACGAGATAGTATATGCACTTAATTGACATATTCTAGGGTATGAAATGAAAATGAATGTGCATTCCTAATGTTTTGCATTTTGATTTACCAATAACATGAATTGATGGACTATAATTAGTGAATCGGGAATTTATCGTTACAATTGAGCAATTGATGAGGTGATATGTGCATCTAGTCTAAGAAAAATGTTAAAGAGAAAAACAAATAGAAACATAAGAATTTAAGTTGTTAGGTATGTGGCATTAAAAATAAGTGACAAATAACTTAGTTAAATGGATGACAAATGGCTTGAGTATAATTGCAATAAGTTGCCCTTTACATTTGTGACAAATGACACTTTAGACTTGTGACATGTGGAGCTTTAGAATGGTGACATATGTAGCTTTAAAAATGATAACATATGTAGCCTTATAATTGGTGACATGTGTAGCCTTACAAGTAGTGACATATGTAGGCTTAAATGAGTGACATGTGGAGCCTAAAGTAAGTAACATATGAACCAATAGAATAGTGATATATGGACCACTAGAAGGGTGACATATGAACCAATGGAATGGTAACACATGGATTAATTTGATCTTTTTGAAATTTCTAGATAAAATGGATGAAAAGGCAATAAAAGTGAGAGTGAAGTTCGTCCATAAGGTTAGAAAAGGGAGAAAAATGAAAATGAGAAGAGAAGGAGAGAAAAAGGGGAAGAGAAGAGGAGTAGGAAAAAAGTTTTCAAGGTAAGCTGAAATTTTGATTTCAATTTCATCTTTCTCTTTCGATCCGTATTTCACATTTTAGAGCACGAATTTGAAGAAACTCAAAGAATGAAAGTTGTAGATATAAGTCTTAACCTGACCTCTGTGAAAGTTTCTTGACAAAATAGTGGCTAGAGCTCAGGTTATGCTTGTTTCCCTAATATTTCCTATAATAGACCCCTGTGCAGGAACCTTGTATTATTTCCTAATTTTTGAGGACCTTAGAGTCTGAATTAGTGAAAGTATAAAACATGAAAAATGATTATTGATGTCTTATTAATGCTTTTCTAAAAGTATTTTGTTAGAAAATGTATTAATAATGATTTATTGAGGGTTGAGTATTGGTTGCCAGTCTTTTTCTTACCAGAAATAGGACATAATTTGGATGGAGATTATATTTTAAAGGGAGATGTTGTTTATATAATTTTTGTATATATTAAGACTAATGGAAGTCTAGTTTATGGAGGCATAAGAATCATGGCAATTGGATTTTTGTAGACAGAGTTATGATTAAAAGAAGACAGCATCCTCATAAAAGAACACTAGGAAGAAAAGGATGTAAACATTGCATATAAGGTTAGGTTAGCTTAATGGTTGAGGAGACACTGAGCTGAATTAGTAAGTGAATTATTAACCTATTGACATATGTTAGAATAACATTTATGATGATTGATTAGGGATGAATTTGGTTGTATTGGTATATGAATATGAGATAGATGTTTGAGTAGTAAATATACTATAAATTTGTATGTATAAAGGTTCGCGAGCTGTGGATCAAAGAGTTCATACCGAGGATTGTTGAAGTTAAGGAAGTGTATACCTTCTTTTGAGGTGAGTTTGGGAAATCATATCTCTCAAATGAGATTAGGACATTCCAAGACATGCATGATGACTTGTGTGTGAATTTTGAACCTAGCTGATGAATAGTATAATTGAATCTCAAATAGATGCTAGTATACTTGTATATTTAATAAACGAAATTGTTTTGAATAACTGTTTGCACTCAGAGTGCAATTGATGTTTTTATTACATATTTTGGGAAATTATATTATTATTGTTAACCTATTAACATATGTTAGAATAACATTTATGATGATTGATTAGGGATAAATTTGGTTGTATTGGTATATGAATATGAGATAGATGTTTGAGTAGTAAATATACTATAAATTTGTATGCATAAAGGTTCACGAGCTGTGGATCAAGGAGTTCGTATCGATGATTGTTGAAGTTAAGGAAGTGTATATCTTCTTTTGAGGTGAGTTTGAAAAATAATATCTCTCAAATGGGATTAGGACATTCCTGTAGGAAAATCCCTGTCCATGTATCATATACACGGGGTGCGGAAAATAAAAATTTTTGTCATGGGACCTTCCGAAGGCAGGATCTATGTATCTGTATGAAGATTCAAACCTGAATAGCCAATAGAGACTATCTCTAAAGGTATCCACGCAGAGATCAGAAAATCTAACCGGGACAAACCCCTTTGACCCGGGAATAGCTAGAACAAATTAAAGGCTGCTAGACCTTACCTTTGTCCTTGGAGAGCTTAGGAGAAGCATGATGAAACCTTGGAGGAGAAGAGAGGTATCGTGATCTTGGAGAAGAAAGCCTTGGAAAACTCTTTTCTCATGAAACTTAACAATTAAGTTTCACTAACTCCTCTCCATTTCACAAAACTGTCAACTACCACCACCAAAGCCTCGTATATATATATATATTTGAACATTTCAAAGACATGGAAAGGCTAGGTGGTGAAGTATCCACGTGTATGTCCATTTAACAATTAAATAACCATTTAATCATCAAGTTTGACCAAGTCAACAAAGCTTCCTAAGCTTATCCAACGATGGTCCACTTCTCAAGCTTATATATTATGTGTCTCTAACAATTTAAAGACAATAAAAGACTAGGAGAATAAGGGCCATCCACGTTGATGCCCTATGACCATGATTTAAACAATTTAATCATTACTTTGACTAAGTCAAAGCTTTCTCCAAAGCTTATCAACGTGAACTATATATATATATTAATTAATTCTTTAATTAATTAATCATATATATATATATGCAATTGCTGAAGAGGTCCATCACTTTGAATTGGTCCTACCGGCTCACGGATCCGTACGAGAAAATACGGAGACTCTTTTCAACAATGTCGATGTCGCGATCTCATCGGGACATATCCCAATCTCATCGGGATCCATTTAATCCTAATGCTCTTCATAATTGGAACTCTATCCAATACTATTTTACGGATTCTCTGAAACACTCTTATGCGTGTGACCCTTTAGGTTCCCGGTTATGTTGGCCACTTAGATTAACACTTAATCTGAGCAAGTCATGAGCGGCGTCTAGCAACACATCATGACCCCCAATTGACCGGAAAGTAATTGGTTTGATGAATTCATCACGAACCAGATCACAAACCCTTTCATAGACAATTACTGTGCAATTCGTCCTTTCACCATCCTATACCCCACTTGGTTATGAGTATGGTCAAAGTGTCAACTCTTACTAGACTGAGTCTAGCCTAAGTGATATCAGTTCTCGTCTTAGGACTCATCACTTAATATGTCAAGGAAGACAGTCTTCATGACACATCTACTCGGCCGAGATTTCAAGTAATGATCTGACAAGAGGCCGTGGGTATCTCTTCGCTATCACGAGTGATGAATCCTTTATTGGCTACTCAATTACCTTGAATACCTCAAACTGTACTCCAAGCACCACCCTATGAGTAACCTCTGAAGGCAACAAGGAATGGAGTCAAAATCGAATCGATATCAAGATATCCTTGAGTACCTCAAGTCTAAGGATACTTGCACCATTCTTATGATGAGATTATCACCGACATTTAAATAGGACATCCATGTGATGATCTCATGGCGGGTCATCAATGTACTCACTCATTGTTAGTAAGCATCCATATGTCAAATCTAAATATCTCAATATTTACGGTTTACGAGATCCACCGCTTGATCCAATCAAGGAGTATGACATGAAGTTAGTCTATCCGGATTAACGATGTCCATTCTCGTTAATCCTATGACTAGGATAATTTAGATCTTGACATAATTGCATGATAGGAATCTCGGTAGTATGATCACATCATAATTTCCTTCATGCTATGTCATATATCATGGACTTCATTAATTCGATTTAAAGATCAATATCAATTCATAAACAACATCAAATTAATGAAATATGCCTTTCTTTATTTATTCATAAAGTCTCGCACGACTTTGAATAAAAACGCTAAAGGAGATTGCCTTTAGGGCACGATTAACAAGATCGTCCTTGAATAAGTCGACTTACCCAATGTACAAGTCGACTTATCGGTCTTGAGACGTGTAAGTCGCCTTGCATAAGCACACAAGTCGACTTACACTTACAAATCTCCCACTTGACCTAAAGCCAATCGTCTTAGTATCTAATACCATAAGCGAGTCTATGAGAATCACAATTCTTACGTGATAATGACTTTGTCAACGGATCAAGAACACTTTCTCGTGGAATTCTCTATCGAGGATATCATCTCAACCAATGATCTCCCGAATCAGATAGAATCGGCGGAGTATGTGTTTGAATCGTTGATGAGACCTAGGTTCCTTTGCCTGCGCACTAGCCCCATTGTATCACCATACAACCTTATGGGCCCATCACAGCTAGGAACCACACCAAGTTCATCCAAACTGCTTTCTTTGCTGCATCTGATGCGGCAATGTACTCTGCCTCGGTTGTTGAATCGGCAGTCATCTCCTGTTTGGAACTCTTTCCAACTGACCGCCTCGCCGTTCAGTGTGAATGCATAACCTGATTGTGATTCAGAATCATCCTTATCAGATTAAAATTAGCATCTGAATGCCCGCTCACATGGAGATTTTCATCTCCATTTATCAAGAAAACATCTTTAATCCTTCGTAAGTACTTGAGGATATTCTTGACAGCCACCCAGTGACCCTCACCAGGATCCGATTGGTATCTGCTCGTGACACTCAGAGCATACGATACATCGGGCCTCGTACATAACATAGCATACATGATCGATCCTCTGCAGACGATCACGGGATCGATGCATGCGCATCCTCTCATCTTGTGTCTTAGGACACATAGATTTCGAGAGTGTTATCCCATGAGACATGGGAAGAAACCCTCTCTTGGATTGCTCCATGCTAAACCTCTTTAGCATCTTGTCTATGTACGATGATTGTGAAAGACCAAGCAACCTTTTGATCTATCTCTATAGATTCTTATCCCAAGGATATAAGTTGCTTCACCAAGGTCTTTCATGGAAAATTGTCTGGACAACCAAATCTTAACAGATTGCAGCATAGAGACATCGTTTCCCAGTGACAATATGTCATCCACATATAGCACAAGGAATACGATTGCAGTCCCATTAACCTTCTTGTACACACAGTGTTCATCCGAATTTTGTGAGAAACCAAATTCTTTGATTGTCTCATCAAAACGGATATTCCAACTCCTGGATGCTTGCTTCAATCCATGGATGGATTTCTGAAGCTTACATACCTTTTCGCCACCATAGGAGGTGAAGCCCTCTGGTTGTGTCATGTACACATCCTCGGGTAGATTTCCTCTCAGGAAAGCTGTCTTCACATCCATTTGCCATATCATCATAATGAGTAGCAATGGCTAGGAGTATCCTAATGGAATTAAGCATTGCTACTGGACTGAAGGTCTCGTCATAGTCAACTCCTTGTCTTAGACGAAAGCCTTTAGCCACAAGCCTTGCTTTATAGGTAATCACATTACCATCCATGTCGGTTTTCTTCTTGAAAACCCATTTGCACCTACGGGTGCATCAATCAAAGTCCATACTTGGTTTTCATACATGGAATCCATTTCAGATTTCATGGCATGGAGCCATTTCTGAGACTCTGAACTCTTCAGAACCTCATAGGTAGTAGGCTCATCATCTTCTATGAAGCAATACGTCATTCTGTTCACTCACGAGAAATCCATATCTCTCGGGAGCAGGCGTATCCTACTTGACCTCACGAACTTCGTGTGGAGTAGAAGGTTGAAGCTGTTACTTCATCCGAATGAGTGGCAGTTTGAGTTCAGCGATTGATCGTGTTTGTTCGAGCATCTTGAACTTCTTCAAGTTCGACTTTGCTCCCTTGTCTTTTGTAAAAGAAACTCTTTTCTAAGAAAACAGCATGCTTTGAAACAAACACTTTTGTTCCTCAGTAAGGTATATCTTACAAACAAACATTTGTCAGCTTTTACATCAAGTGTATCTGACTGTGTCCGCTTCACGTGAGCAGGACAACCCCAAACTTTCAGATGAGAAAGATAAGATTTTCTGTTAGTCCACATCTCATATGGAGTAACATCAACATCTTAGAGGAACTCTGTTTAGCAAGTAAACAATTGTCTCAAACACATACTCCAAAAAGCATGCAAAACCTATCATCAATCGCATCATGTCTAACAAGGTTCGATTTCTCCTTTCACCACACCATTATCTTTGCGGCGTGCAAGGTGGAGTCCATTGAGATAAAATCCCATTATCTCGAGATAATCAGAACTGTTGGTCTAAGTATTCCCACCACGATTGGATCGTAATGCCTTGATACTTTTACCAAGTCGCTTTTCTACTTCATGTCTGAATTGTTTGAACTTTTCAAACGCTTCAGGTTTGTATCTCATCAGATACAGGTACCCATACCGAGAATAATTATCAATAAATGTAATGAAGTAAAAACAACCACTTCCGGCATGGATGGACATCGGACCACATACATCTGAATGTATCAGGTCTAATACTCCAATCGTTCATCCTTTCCATTGAAGGGTAACTTAGTCATCTTGCCTAATAAACAAGATTCGCATGTGTCATATGATTCATAATCAAATGACCCTAAACTGCCACTTTCATGGAGCTTAGCGATGCGTGTCTCATTTATATGGCCAAGCCGACAATGCCATAAGTGAGTTGAGTTTAAATTATCTCTTTTATGCCGTTTGGTGTCATTGACATTCATAATTGGATGTGACATATCTAATATGTCAAATCCATTGCATAATGTACCAGTACCATAGAGTATTCCATTCGAACTAATAGAACAACCATTGCTACTAAAAGTCCAATGGAAACCTGCTCTATTTAAACAAGAAACATATAATATGTTCTTTGTTAAAAACAGTACAAAATGACAATCATCCAACTTGAGTACAGGCCCACCGGGGAGGAACAAAACATAAGTGTCTACGGCTAATGTAGCAACTCTTGCTCCATTACCAACACGAAGGTCAAGTTCCCTTTATGAGTGTGTCTCGATCTACGAGGCCTCGCATATCATTGCATATGTGTGAGCCGGTTCACAACCGGTATCTAATACCCATATGTTGTGATCAGAAACGGTGTTAACCTCAATGACAAACATATCTGAAGGAGTCGAGGCATCTGATGCCTTCTTCTGCTTCAGGGACTCCAGATAGACTTTACAGTTTCGCCTCCAGTGGCCAGTCTTGCCACAAGGGAAGCAAATTCCTTTTGGGGTAGATATTTTGGTTTTTCTTTTGGCTGCACTTCCTACTTTCTGATCTTCATCAGAAACATCAACAGCAAGTGTATCAGGAAGTGGAACATCAAGGACATAGTCCAGTTCCTCAAATTTGAGAACAATTCTCTGATTTCTCAGCCAATCGAGAAAATTAAGTCCAGAAAAGGTGAGCGTAAAAATACACTGAAAGACATCTTCAACTAACCTAAACGGAAAGAGAGAGAACGAATGCTAGAATAGATTAGAAATGCCTGCATGCTCATAAGGACTTGCATGACATGCATATGGCTCCCACTAGTTTCTAAGAATCCATAACCCCCTTTATGAATCCAAAGAAAATTATGACAAAATGTCCTAGTGAGTCGATATCCGACATTGCTAAGAATGACCTTGGGTTTACCCAACAAGCCACTTCTTAGGTCAATCGGTAGGTATCAGTCATACCAATTGCATCATCGATAACCGACATTAAGAATGACCTTGGGTTTGCCCAACAAGCCACCTTATGTCTCGAGAGGTATCAGACATACCAATTACATCTTAGACATAACTATCGCCCAGTGCTATCAACTCGTTGATGTATGCACAAACATTGGGTTATCAACACTTGATGCGCGTACATCTAATGTACACTACCCAACTTCGCCTCTGTCCACGTTGACTTTGAGTTTGCTCAACAAATCAACGCTTCCGGGAAAACCGACCCATTAATCGAAATCTTATTTTCATGGTTGAACATATTCGTATAGAGTGAGCTTGAGGTTAGCTCAACAACCCAACCCTAGAAGAACTCTGGTTCTTACCATATTAATGGAAGGCGTTAGTTTTCATATTCCGAGGAGGGATTTGAAACTCTAGTCTCATCCAAGCTTTAGGATTATAGTCATCATGACTATATGGAATGATTTAGGTTTCATCAATCGCATTGAATCTCTCCTTATAATCATCCATCATCCCACCTACGCATGTTATAAGTCGAGTTACATGAGAATGTAAGTCGCCTTATGCTCCTGTGCTCCATCAAGTCGCCTTGTATCCTACAAGTCGACTTACGCATCTGGTCTTGTACAAGTCGACTTATACTATGATGTGCAAGTCGACTTATACAACTGCGCCTGTACAAGTCGACTTGTTCTGATGTGCAAGTCGACTTATACAACTCATGCAAGTCGACTTACACTAAGAATTGCTAACAAATCGGCTAATTTCTCAATCCGTGCATTTCCAATTCACAATACCAATATACTAAGTATATTATCCTTTATATTGATGTGCTAATGAAACATTTTCATTGTATCATGCTTGCCATATAGTCATACTATACAAGAAAATCTTAAAACAGATTAATCCACTATTAATCACTTAGAATTCCACATAATTCAAAAACATCAAATAATCACCCTAAGCATCTCTAGTTAGTCTACACACTATCAAAACTACTTCGGCACTTGTCACAAAAATTTGTGACGGTCAAAACAATCAAGACAACGAAATATACTAACGAGACACTAATGTGACCTATTTGGCATCCGAAAATTATTGGAAAACCAATTTCAAGAAATTCAGTTTGGAAAGCATACCACATCAAGATAACACATTTCTAATCACATTAAAAATGGTCCAAGGCATTGGAACTGAAAATGACACAAACAATCATGCCAAGCAAAATAGTCCCAGCAATTTTCACAAAACTGCCCAGTTCTGCATATTGCTCGAAATGATCATTGAAACAATTTCAATAAATTCTGAGAAAATTACATAGGTTCCTACATGTTCAGAAAATGCTTCATGAATTTTTTCAGGATTTATAGACATCAAAAACTCAATCAACCTAAGCAACAAAACTGATTCAGAATCTGTGTTCACTAACACAGAAATTCCCAACAGCACACAATAAATTCGAAAATAAATAGTAAATCACCTTGAAAACAATTTTTCTTTCTCATAGACATTCATAAATATCTTAGAGACATATAGGTGAGGGAAAATCCAAAAAAAAAATTTTCCAGAATTTATTCTCGAATTTAAAGTCATGCTTGTTCACAGAATTTGTCAAAAAACAGCATCTAGAACCTAAGGGAATAAATTAGCAAAACTGTATCAAATCAAATCGATAAATTCTCATCTTTCACAGACATATTCTATAACATGTTATGAACAAATCTGGGCAGAAAAATTTCGAAAAAAATATCTCTATATAGAATCGAAATTCAAACAGATCAGATGCATCAGCTACAATTTCAAATAGGAATTCTGACCTAGCTAGGGTTTTAGCTTCATACACGACACAAGTGGCTCTGATACCACTGTAGGAAAATCCCTGTCCATGTATCATATACACGGGGTGCGGAAAATAAAAAATTTTGTCGCCGGGACCTTCCCGAAGGCCAGGATCTATGTATCTGTATGAAGATTCAAACCTGAATAACCAATAGAGACTATCTCTAAAGGTATCCACGCAGAGATCAGAAAATCTAACTGGGACAAACCCCTTTGATCCGGGAATAGCTAGAACAAATTAAAGGCTGCTAGACCTTATCTTTGTCCTTGGAGAGCTTAGGAGAAGCATGATGAAACCTTGGAGGAGAAGAGAGGTATCGTGATCTTGGAGAAGAAAGCCTTGGAAAACTCTTTTCTCATGAAACTTAACAATTAAGTTTCACTAACTCCTCTCCATTTCACAAAACCGTCAACTACCACCACCAAAGCCTCGTATATATATATATATTTGAACATTTCAAAGACATGGAAAGGCTAGGTGGTGAAGTATCCACGTGTATGTCCATTTAACAATTAAATAACCATTTAATCATCAAGTTTGACCAAGTCAACAAAGCTTCCTAAGCTTATCCAACGATGGTCCACTTCTCAAGCTTATATATTATGTGTCTCTAACAATTTAAAGACAATAAAAGACTAGGAGAATAAGGGCCATCCACGTTGATGCCTTATGACCATGATTTAAACAATTTAATCATTACTTTGACTAAGTCAAAGCTTTCTCCAAAGCTTATCGACGTGAACTATATATATATATTAATTAATTCTTTAATTAATTAATCATATATATATATATATATATGTAATTGCTGAAGAGGTCCAGTCACACTGGGGTCGGTCCTACTAGCCTGCCGGATCCCGGTATCAGAAAAATACCGGAGACCCTTTTCAGCAATGTCGATGTCGCGATCTCATCGGGACATATCTCAATCTCATCGGGATCCATTTAATCCTCATGCTCTCCATAATTGGAACTCTGTCTAATACTATTTTACGGATTCTCTGAAACACTCTTATGCGTGTGACCCTTTAGGTTCCCGGTTATGTTGGCCACTTAGATTAACACTTAATCTGAGCAAGTCATGAGCGGCGTCTAGCAACACATCATGACCCCCAATTGACCAGAAAGTAATTGGTTTGATGAATTCATCACGAACCAGATCACAAACCCTTCCATAGATAATTACTGTGCAATTCGTCCTTTCATCATCCTATACCCCACTTGGTTATGAGTATGGTCAAAGTGTCAACTCTTACTAGACTGAGTCTAGCCCAAGTGATATCAGTTCTCGTCTTAGGACTCATAACTTAATATGTCAAGGAAGACAGTCTTCATGACACATCTACTCTGGCCAGAGATTTCAAGTAATGATCCTGACAAGAGGCCGTGGGTACCTCTTCTGCTATCACAGAAGTGATGAATCCTTTATTGGCTACTCAATTACCTTCGAATACCTCAAACTGTACCCAAGCACCACCCTATGAGTAACCTCTGAAGGCAACAAGGAATGGAGTCAAAGTCGAATCGATATCAAGATATCCTCGAGTACCTCAAGTCTAAGGATACTTGCACCATTGCTATGATGAGATTATCACTGACATTTAAATAGGACATCCATGTGATGATCTCATGGCAGGTCATCCAATGTACTCACTACTGTTACTAAGCATCCACATGTCAAATCTAAATATCTCAATATTTACAGTTTCTAAGATCCACTGCTTGATCCAATCAAGGAGTATGACATGAGCTAGTCTATCCGGATTAACGATGTCCATTCTCGTTAATCCTATGACTAGGGATAATTTAGATACTGACATAATTGCACATGATAGGAATCTCGGTAGTATGATCACATCATAATTTCCTTCATGTTATGTCATATATCATGGACTTCATTAATTCGATTTAAAGATCAATATCAATTCATAAACAACATCAAATTAATGAAATATGCCTTTCTTTATTTATTCATAAAGTCGCGCACGACTTTGAATAAAAGCAGCTAAAGGGATTGCCTTTAGGGCACGATTAACAAGATCCTTGAATAAGTCGACTTACCCAATGTACAAGTCGACTTATCGGTACTGGACATGTGTAAGTCGCCTTGCATAAGCACACAAGTCGACTTACACTTACAATTCCAAGACATGCATGATGACTTGTGTGTGAATTTTGAACCTAGCTAATGAATAGTAGAATTGAATCTCAAATAGATGCTAGTATACTTGTATATTTAATAAACGAAATTGTTTTGAATAATTGTTTGCAGTTAGAGTGCAATTGATGTTTTTATTACATACTTTGGGAAATTATATTATTTTCAACAAAACTACACTTTAAGTGCAAAGGACAACATTTTATTTTTTGAAACTACATTTTTGAAAAACTTTGCACTTGGAGTGTAAAAGATGACTTTTATTGCATGAAATAATATTTTGGAACTTACATATGCATAATCGAGTCATGTATGTTGCGTGTATGTATTCTCTTTTGGCTTAAAGTCATGGCAAGGTTTCATTTTATCGGTTGGACAGATAAATAAAGATATAGTGCCTTGCTTGATTTTAGTATTTAATATTTGTATATGACTTTTGTGATTAGCGAGGTAAAGATTAGCTAATTGTGTGCTGGGCACAACAGATTAAGCGACTCCCGTACTCTTGACATTGGTATGTAAAAGTCGAGTCCCTGTATCAATACCTTTCTACAAGAATTACCTAGAGGTTTAGTCATCGACGAGGTCATCACCTAGGTTCATAATGCTCTTGTCGACCGTAGGCCAGACTCACCATGGATGAAAATCAAGCCAACACAGGGAGTCGGTAGGTGTACCCACTAGTTATGCCGACTAGTGGCGACACACATTATTGTTTTGGCCTATTTTGAGATTTGATTTCCTGACGAGATTTGATTTATACATATGATATTTTTCTGCTTTGTGTACTGGAACTGAAACCTATGTTCACTGGATGAGTGATTAATAGGCTAGCCTATGTAGTTCCTAACCAGTATATGTTGAGTCATAGGCTAGGCTTATGTGTTTCTATGTCATATATGTTCACTTCATAGGTGGTTATGTGCATACTAGATGCGTGAAAAACCCATCCTTAGGTTATGTATCGGGTTTTGTTTACAATATATGTTTTTTTTACTCACTGAGTACATAGTGTACTCACCCCCTCCGCTTTTCAAATATGCAGGCTAATTTGATGAGCTTAAATTTTGGAGTGTATTGTGCGGTCTTTTGATTTTTTGGGACTTTTGTTGTATCGTGACTCATGAATTGTTTTTGTTAAGTTGGTTATATTGATATGCTTTATGATTTTGTAAATTAACTCTTGACTATCTTGTAGTTTGTAAATGGCCTTATGTATGAACCTTTGTATTGTTGTAATTTTTCTTCCTCGCGCTAGTGAATAAATTTCTGCACTTCTCTGCACGTGCAACTCGGAACCTTCATGTAGCTGCCCATTTCGTCCCACATTCCTTTCAATTTGGTATAATAAGCCATGACCGTCATGCTTTATTGTCTAAGTAAGGCAATTTCTCCCTTCAATTCGTGAAATTGTGGAGCGGTACCAACTGAAAAATGGTCTCACAGATCGTGCCAAACCGATTTAGCAGTCTCTTCATATGCATTGCTGGGCTGAATGGATTTGTCTATCAAATTGAAAATCCATGAAATTAGCATTAAGTTGCATGCCTCCCAATTGGTCGCTTCAGTTGAATCAATTGCTAGTTTATTCAAGGTTCCATTAATAAACTCTTAACTCGTTATTTGCTCTCAAAGCGTTCACCATAGTCTTTTCCTACATTTCAAAATTATCTTAATTCAACACACACGTCATGATCATCACTCTCGAGTTGGCGAAAGGAGATAAGAAAAATGGCAAAGACATGCCAACCACCTTCTTTTCTACCATTGAATAAGGGAGGGGACACAACTTCCACAGAGATGAACGGTCAATGAGATTTTTGAATGAAGGAATCACATAGTACAATAGTGATGATTGAGAGCCATTTTTTAAATTCTACTCTGATATCATGAAAAAGAACAAAGAGAACAACGAAAAGAACAGAGAGAACGATTCACTAGATTATTGGATATCGTTGGAAAATAACGTACAACCAAGTTACAAAATATATACAAATCTTTGAGTCTTAAAGAACGTAAAGACCTAAATAAAGTATACTACCATAATAAGAACGTAAATATACAAACTATATACACCAAATCACAATATTTGCTTCATCAAATTAAGAAGTAGAAAACTAAACAATATAAGGTGCTTAATTGATTGAATAAATACATGGAAAGGTTCAAGTTTCTCTCTCTCTCTCTCTCTCTCTGTTTTAAATCAAAGCTTCCACGGTCAACAAAGAAGACAAGGATGGAATTAGAGCATGCTCTACAAGACTTGTTAGAAATCAGTATAGTTGGTTTGGTCATTGGCGATAGAGAGAGGATCCGATGGTTAAAACGAATATACAGATCACATTGAGTTAAGTTGAAATTAGGTTGGGATCAAATTTCAAGCAAATTTCGAATTGCATAAATCAAATTGAAAATTTAGGTAGCATAAATCAATGCCTATCAAACTTTAGATCGAGCTCAAAGTACACAATTAAGAAATTAGGTCATTTCAATTGTGACTCTAATTCAGCGAAACCCATTAGCATCCATGAGTCCATAAGCACTTAATTCAAGGCATTTTATAAAGATATTAACTCCAAGTCCACCTAAATTCGATTTGCTACCTCAGCAATATGTGCCCCATTGGCATTTCTGAATTTGATTTGAGGTCTGCTAAAAACTAATATATCAATCCAACAAGCGGAAATCATAAAGTTGACTGACAGGCATCCACAACGTTTACATCAGTTTCAAAATCAAGGACCAACCGAACTTGCATTATAGAAAACACGTGTTTGAGCTAAAGGCAGAAGGATTTTTATATAATGTGCCAAAAGAAAAGTTAGAACAGCCTGCATTTTGCTTAACCTAACCACTCTTATGAACTTAAATGCCAAAAAGGTTAGATCCAAGTAACTGATCCGAAAATATCTCACATTAAGTAGCCTCAGAAATTTCTAATGGTCGGTAATTTACATTATCTAACTTCATAACTGAATCCCAAAATTGTGGAGCAATGCTAAAACTATGATCAACCCATCTATGCAATTGTTTTTACAACAAACCTCCTGGAACAATACATCTCTCATCTGATTCTTACAAATCAATTAAATGCCAATAGTTTACATACCCATGTTGAATTACAGTTACATCTTTTCCTCCTAGGCTGCACTTTAACATAATAAACATGCGCCCCAGGATCGGATGGGATCCCTATCTTCAAACCCTTTCAAGAAAGATCTGATTGCAAGGTGCTCTGCAGCGTATGTCATGAATGATGCTAAAACTAGACCTCCCGCAACCATCAAAGCTAGCCTGTATAGAGATCATATATCATTATTGCATTTTCCTTCCCCCGGAGAAACTATATATCAAACAACAATTGATCATCTAAACTTTGCAGTTTTAAATAGCCCTGGTCAGCATATTATTACCTTGCAAATAGAGCAGTAATCCCAAAAATACAAGGTAAAGAAGGGGTAACAACAGCCAAAATTGCCATCCCTAGCCAATAATGACAAGTACCAGAATCACTAAAAAATCCTTGACGCTGATGACCTGTGAAAGACATAAAAACTATCAATCAATTCCACCAGTTTCTACCAAAATGGAGTTGTCATAAAGTAAGATGTTAAGTACCTTTCCCGGAGTCATCATCAAGAGATTCAGGGGAAAGTGATGCATCATGAGTTGCCACCATCCTTCCCCAAAGATGGGTAAAATAGAGAAAACCCCCAAATAACAGAAAGAAAATTGTGAAGGTCCACTCATACATTAAAAGCAAACCAGTCCATGGCACCACTTGACGAGGCACAATCGCAATACTAAAAGCAAGTGACACCAAAACAGCCGTAAAACAAGCAAATATGGATAATCCACCCAAATATGTTGGTACCTTAGCCTGTACAACATTAGAGAACTGCTTAACACAAAACAGAAGTCCAGGTATAAGTAAAAAAACCAAAGAGCAAGTAACTAGCTAAACCAAACGAAACTGATCTCGATGTGAATAACCACATCCATCAAAATTGACTACAAGGAAGAGAAGCTAACTTTATGGGGGGAATTAAATGCTGATGATGAAGAAACGCCAGAATAATTAATTGCTCCGTAGGATATGATTCTGTAGTGGATATGCCTAATAAGATCGAGAAATGAACTTCTACCAAATGTCCGTGCCTGCAAAAGAAATACTCAAACATCTGAAGAATGTATGCAGTCATAAGCCCATTATCACAATTGAAGATTGAACAGTTTCTTACCTGAAGAAAAGAATGATAATAACAAAACAGTAGAGTACATAATGGCAGGAAGAATAGAAATCTGACGAGATAATAATCCTTTGGATTTCTGCCACCACCAGTTCCAGGAAGGGATTCTTCAAGCTGTTCCCTAACCATCTGCATCATTAGCAAGCAAAATTATAAAACTTAAAACATTTTTATCCCTACTTTTCCACTGCAGAAAGCATGATTACAACAAACTTCAATTTCCCTCACATAAATGCCCATAACTACATGAATGTTCCTATGATCAACCTGTGAGTTGAAGTAAGCCCGTGTAACAGCCAATAATCAACTTAAAATTTATAAAATATGACACACCATCCTCTTATGTATAACGCGAACAGGAAAGGAAAAGGATTGCCAACACTAATGTTTCTCCACACAACCAAAACCACAAGCCCCTTTCCCCCGCTCCTCTCCAACTAAATAAACTCCCAAAAGGAGAAAAAGAAGAACAAATTACAAAAAAATATGAGAATAATGGGTAAGGGATCCAAGAACAACTGGTTCTGAAGATAAAAAATTTGGCAGTTAATGAGACCAAATGATAGAAAATACCTGCCAGACGTCAACTGGCTTTAAGAGCCAAGATGTCCACCAATCCCAAGGTTTAAGAGGCCCAAGTGTGTAGTGGATAACACGGAGTTCACTCTCATCTACCATCCACTGCAATTAAAATAAGAACAAAGGAAAGAGCATTAGTCAACTACTAAAACTAATCACTTAATCAACCAAACAGAGCTTCAAGCAATTGAAGATAGTAGTAGGAATCATTCTTAGAACCATAACATACCAGCAATTGCGTAATGCAAACTGATAAACTGCTAATCAAAGCCATTCTAGTTATAGTACTAACAATTTAAAAATTGAACCAGAAAACTGAAGTGGGCAAGGTTAAGGATCAATAAACCCAAGTTCAACCACAGTCGAACTGGAATCAAACTGGAGAAACAATAAATAATAAAAACATATGCAATCATATTTTAACAGTCTAATATGTTACTAAGGTCAGAAAAAGTATGATAACAGGGGTCTTATAGGTAGTAGAGGGACTTCTGCATTGCCTTAAGGTGACAAGTTAAAATACTGCAACAGCTGCTTTTTCCTTTTCTTTCTGAAACCATCTCCTGTAAGGTAAAAATACATATCTATGGTGCAGAAAAATTAGGATTCTAAGCCAAGCTAATAATATTCTAATAGAAAACTTGTTTACACTGTTTGATACCGTTATTAGACTGCTCATGAAGTATGAATAGTCAAAAAACAATCAAATTGGTTCTGAAACCTATAGGATCTTTAATCAAATAACAGCTCAAGGTCATTCCCATGAATATAAACAATCACCAGATATGCCTAGTATAAACATGCACATATGTTAAAAACGTTACCTTGTTGGCAAGCATGTAAAGACCAACATCAGCATTATAAAGGGTCGAGAGCCGCTCCATTTCAGGTACAGGCCTAGAATGCAGTAATTCCTGGGGTAGAAAAGGTTCAAACACATGTGCATTTGGGAATTCAGGATAATATGAATTCAGGAACCCCTGATCTCCTGTTAGTACAAAGAGAGGAAAGATTATATGTTGACAGATCATAGCCTCTAAGGGAAAGAGGAAGGTGAATTTGATCAAGGTAACAACATTAGATGGCCATGATCACAAATCAAGAAAGCATAAATAACATCTTGAGAAATGGAATGGAGAATGCTAAAAAGATAAAGATTGACAATAAAAGTCTTCAAAAGTGACGCATCTAAAAAACAGAAGCAAAGATATCTCCTTCGACACACAAAAGAAAGTACTGCACCTCCAGTATATGACTGCAATGTGTTAACTTTGCTCATCATGTCATTGAAAACAACTTGAGATGGTTCCACAACCATAACTCCAGAATTTAACCTCTCTGAATGCTTCAGGTTAGCACAGAACTTTCCACATTTGAAAAGATCCTCAATGCTTTTCAACACTATAGTATCTGCATCAAGATATACAACTGGACAAGGAAGAAACGCGTGTTAATCAAGAAATGGGCAGCATCAACGAAAGTCGGATGATTGTTTTGCACAAAAAATGAAATGGAAACCAATAATGACAAAAGATATGCAAAGAATTTTAATGCGAGCAAGACTAAACAAAATAAGGGATTCATTGCATGTAGGCTTCAATCAATTACAAGAGCTGGAGTTTCAAACAATGTGCAGGCAAAACACTCATTTTTTGCTAGACACATCCTCACACAGTGGCGTATCCTAGACTTTGCCCTTCCTTGGATGCAAGAGTTGAAGTTCTAATGAAGGACATGACTTGACAAATGATTGCTTGCCAACCTGTATAACTCTTGGGAAAGCAAGTTGTGAAGACATGGTCTTATCTCATATCAGTCTATCTTAACAAAAATTAGAAAAGGATCCAAGGTTTCAAATATGGGTGTGTCTCATAACATGTTTACTTGCAATAAAATTGTTGTAAACACAGCTTAAAACATAGCCATGTCCTAGTTCGTGTTTGCTTGAATCCTAATAGTTTTATGGTATTAAAGGGTTGTTTCTATTTAGGTTTAAGGAGTACTTTGGCACCTTTATTTATTGAGACCATGGAGTGCTTCCTGTCCTTTTCTTCATTGAATGTCAAACTTATCAAAGGATTCTTTCTTTGTGGCATTCAATTAAGTGATTTGGTTCTTGATTCTTTATAATCAACAAGATAGTTTTCTTATTATATTTTATTTAACTTTCATGGTGTGGTTCAAAAGTCGCTTGTGAGTGATCTAAGGTTTTTTTCTTATGGGGGTTCCCATCAAATTTAGTTCTCATTCTAATGAAATAGATCTCATCTTTAAAATACCATATTCACACAGGAAAAGTATTTCCATTAATTCAAGAACAAACAGAAGAAAACAATTAAAATTTAAGACATCAAAACCCAGTCTGTTGTGCTAAAAGGTAAGCTCAGAAGAACCTCGAATATATACAGAACAACATAAAACTTCCCAATAATATGCTATGCAACCATCTGGAAGTATTATCCTTTTAATTACCTTTTTTGTATTTTGTCATGTTAAAGATTTTAAGTTTTGTGTAAACACCCCAGAACCTCGTTGGCCGAACTTGATTAGGGTTTGCCAGTAAGCTAATCTTCTCCAATATCCACCCATCAGCCTGCATGGCATTCCAAAATTAGATAAGATTGCAGGCTAGCGAAGCGACCAAAATATCGTATAGAAATGCAGGTTAAGATGATAGGAAATAAAACAGTGTTTGAACACGATTTTCTTTCTCTCAACTAACATTTCAAATATTCAACCCAGAAAACTCATAATGGCTGCAAACAGAAAGAGAATCAGCATGAAAGAATCCAACTGCCCCTAAACTGATGTTCTGCCTCCAAGCAAATAAATCACGTGTCAACACGCTACCTCCCGCTTTCCACAGCATTCAAATAGATACTGCAAGCAGAAAGGACGAAGTTCCATTTTTTTCATCTTCAAGTCATTAGCTTCTAAATTCCATCCAAACCAGCTCACTCATCCGGAAATCCCAATTTAAAGATTTTTTTCTTTTTTGGATTGAAACGTATTAAAAGGGAGAATAAACGTTAGAAAATTACGTATAATTATTAGAGTAATAATATAGCATTACCTCAAGGAGAGCTTTGGACGAATCAGAGACACCATTGGAGACCAAAACCACCATGTCCTTCTTTGAGCCAGTATCTCTAATTGATTTCCCCAAAACCCTAACTCCCAACACGAACTCATCTCCGTACAGCAGTGTCACGTACGCTTCCTCTGTTCTCTGCGTTCCAACTGCAACTCCAGATTGAATCCAGACCACGGCGATCAATATAAACAGAGCGACGAATTTTGGTAAGCTCATCATATTAGCAAATTAAATAAAATGAGTAAGCTAATATTATCCAGAAATTTTACAAAGTGAAGGAAAATATAGAATTTCGGAAAAGGAAGTGCGCGTTGACGTCGATATTTGAATATTTAGATTGGGCCGTTTTTGACCGATGACTTTTCTGATGTTTTGCTTCGTTAAAACCAGAACGCCTTTTTATTTGGCATAATATATGACTTTTCTGATTTTTTTGTTTTCATCTTTTAGACTACTTTTGTTTCAAATTCTTTATCCACTGTATGCCTATTTGAATGACATTATATCATATGAGCTTTTCCAAGAAAACTTTTCTAAAAAATCAGTTGACTATTTGGTTGTCATTTAAAAAAAAATTTTTTTAAAGAACTTCATATAATAGACTGTTTGGCAATATAAAAAAAACTTTAATTTTAACTATATTTTATTTTAGAGTAAAAATTATTTATGCATATTGGTTCTGCCGGATTCTGACAGGATGGAACGTTGTCGTTGTGCTCCATATGATCGACTGTCTTACATGGTGAATTCGGATATGAGGATACTCTGAAACAAAGAAGACTTGACGGGGTTGTATCCCGATTAAGCCTCCGACTTTCAAGTCGGTTTTACGGTGAAGGTGAGGTTGATAAACAGAGAGAAAGTTTAGGTTTATGATTGTGCGTCATCTGTTATGAGAATAATACCTTTTATATGATTTTTCATTTAGGTTTAGGTCTTTACGTGTCTGCATGGAGATATTCTTCTATTGGTAGTGGATGTGTGGGTCGGCCCGAATTAATTGGTGGATGTGAGATCGACCGATCGGCCTGTGGGATTGAGTTCGGGTCCAATATAACCGACCCAACCACATATAAATATTATTTAAAATATATT
This sequence comes from Erythroxylum novogranatense, assembly GCA_029891385.1. Classification (NCBI taxonomy): domain Eukaryota; kingdom Viridiplantae; phylum Streptophyta; class Magnoliopsida; order Malpighiales; family Erythroxylaceae; genus Erythroxylum; species Erythroxylum novogranatense. The sequence continues at coordinate 43,881,857 of CM057226.1, read as the reverse complement.
AAACAACATGCAAAGCACAATATATTAATTATTATATAATTTTAAACCATATGAAACATAAATGAAAATATATATAACCAAATCTTTTATATGAATTATAACATAAGTAAAACTAATATTAAAATATATAAAAAAGATCAAATAATATTATATAAATCTCAAAATAAATGTAAAGATGTGTTTGTGGGTATTGTGAGAATTATGTGTAAAAATATAAAGATAAAGGTGACTAAAAAATAGACTCAATAATTGATCTTAAAGATCTACCTGAAAAAGTTCTTTTTTGAAGAGTTCCAAATTTGAGCTTCTTAAAAAGCTGTATTTTAGCTTCCGAAAAAGTTATTTCTATGAAAAATACTTTTAGATTTTACAGTCAAACATTCATTTAAAAAAAAACCACTTTTGTGATAAAAGAATACTTATTCACCCTCCAAAAATTGAAACAAACGGGCACTACATCTTCTTATCTAGTTTGCCGGTGACAATCAAACTCTAGGACTTTATCATTGTTAATACTTTTACTTTTTAAAGTATGGTGACTCATATCTTTTTTGTTGTTTTTTGTGTTCGTGGTCTTGAATCAACTTATTTCAATAGAATGATTCTTAGGTCCTATCATATGGATATTGAGTCTCACTAATCCTATTAAAGAAATTTGTGTAAGAATATGATATCAAAGCAGAGTTGTATATTCAATTTCTTTCTTGATAACATCGTTTATTTATCCAATATTCTTGTATCTTTGTTCCCTATTGTCAATATTCATTATTGCTCTTATCCTTCTTCGAGTTCTGTTGAGAAGGAATTGTTCCTCAGTTTTATTTCGGATTTCCTGAGTTTGAGGTCAATCAAAAACTTATTATTATCGTTATAGCTTTTGCTAATAAAAGTCCTAAAAAAGTGCCCTCTAAAGTTATAAAAAATTGGTGGCTAGTTGCAACGCCCATTACAAATCAACATTTAAATTCTTCTCTAATAAGAAGAAGGTACTTATACATTATATATATTCTATTTATTTTTATCTTGCTTTCATTATTATTTGACTCAAACTTTTCATATTCTTTTCTTTTCAGTCAACTCTAATTGGGTTATCTAGAGCACAATTACCTAATTATGAGTTCTTTTGTTCATTAGCCTCTAATTTTGTTTATTTAAATACTTCATATAAAATTTACTTCTTTAGGAGTATTTGATGAAGGAAATGATTTTAAACTAACTTTCTTGATTTATATTGTCTAGGATACAAATAAATGATTTTAAGCGATTGTTTTTACTACTAACTTTTTGTAGAGGTACAGTAAAAACTTGTTCAAAGATAAAGATTTAAGTGAGAAGGAAAGAGTAAGAGTAGATTAGGATGCCCTCATGAATGTCATCCAACCCCAATGTAAACAAAATTTTCAATAATTTAGTGAATTTTGGAATAAGATGGAGAAATATAAAGCTATTATAGACTATAACATAATCTACCTCTAGATACTAGGACGGATGACAAAGGCAAATGAAGAAGTTGAATGTGTTATCAACAACATATGAGAGCTCAATCTAAAGGGTGGCAAAAGAGGAAAAGGAGGAAGAATGAACGGAAAAAGAGGGGCATGTTTGACGTAGGATACAAAAGGGAGTATAAAGAAAGTGCAGATAATAATATGTGAAACACTAAAATGGCAACGCCACCTTTTGTAAGGAAGATAGGCCCAGATGCCTACTAGTAGTGAAAGAAATGTGTGCAGCTATTTTCTGCTATTACAATCTAACCGATGTAGTTATAAAAAATGATTGATTAAAAGGAAATAGTGAACAATTCTAAAACACCAAATTAAAGCAATGATCAAGTATAAAAAATCTATGAATAAGCAAGATCTAATTAAGATATTCCCTATGACTTCACCATGTTTTAGCTTTACTTTGATTTAAGGAATGACTCTAGTTACTTCGACAAATAAGCATATCTAAGTTATAGCTATGTTTTCTCTCCAGCAATGAAATTCCAATTCCAGAATTAAATAGATCAAAATATGTTTTTATTAAAATAACTTAAAATGTATTAATCAAATTTGTGAGTTCACATGATAAGTTTTATCTTTTAAGTAATCCACTTAACCTTTATCGTCAATGTTGTGATCAATAAAATTATCTCTTCATCTTAATGTATGAATCTAATTGTTGAATCTTTAACTTTTGGTTTTAAATTGAAATCAATATAAGAATATGAACAAACTTCAAGAAAACTAGGAAATTCATTAAACCAATGTATTAGTTAAAAACATCACATCCTAGAGTTCATCCTACCTACGTCTATATACTAATTAGTTTATTAATAAACATGGAAAAACAACAGAAAAACAAGGAAGAATAAAAGATAAAGGAAACATCTTCATGATTCTTGAATCTTTAAAGTATTATTGAATCTTATTAAATTTCTTGCTCGTCCTCCAAAATTGTCTTTCCTCTTAATCTTCAGTTACTTGACTGGCTCCAAATTGAATTATTTTGCTCTAAAACTTATCTATGCTAAAAGTTTCCTTATGTTCTAGCTACCTTTTTTTTTAATAATCAAACCTTTTTTTTACACCCAACACAACCACGACCATAACACATGACTATGTTGCACCTTATGTTGATTTATCTCCCATTCTAGACTTTTATATAATTAATCACTGTCAACATAAGATTGAACATGAGTCTGTGTTAGTGAATAGGGGTTGAACATATGGATATTCAGTAGAGAAACATAATGTCCCTACTTTGAACATGACCTGAACATGATGGTGTGTTAGTGTCGCATTTTCTAGACGAAAATCTCCTTAAGAAATATAATGGGACATGATGGACTATGGCTAGTGACATGGTATTGTGTCACTACTGTGTTTTGAGTTCTTTCTTCATATCTTCTAAAGTTTCTCCAAATTGACTCAATTCGTGTCCAAATCCACCCTTTTTTCCTTAACCAAGTTGAAACAAGATCTTAAACAAAATATAGGTCATTTTGAATATCAAATCCTATAAGAATACCTAAAAACACAATCATAATGCTCTAAAAATTATGCTAAAAGTAAATACTTAGCAGATATCAATCCCTCTCGCTATTGAGAAAGTTTTATCTCTAATAAAACCCCTAATATTCGCAAGTATACAGATTGTAACTTATAGTGTCAAAGGTGATGATCCCACGAGGAAATAGTTAAAACTAAATGAACCTAACTTTGTTTAAGGAGATAAAAGATTATTTTAATAAAACAATAACAGAAAATTTTAAAAATTAAATCAAGCAAATAATCAAATATCAAATGAGCTACCACAAATATGTGAGAAAAATCAAGGATGAAGCTTTTGATTTATTCTGCTTTTATTTTGCTCCTCTAATGATTACCAATTCAATTATGTGTCGATCTTAGATTTTTGAAGGGTTTGATTACTCTCTCTCAATATCTAACCAATTAACCCTAATTGATAATCCCTAATTGAATCTTAAAATTCCAGAATTGTAGTCTCTTAATTCACAACTCTTTCCCTAACAATTTCAATTAATTTAGAAGTTATCTATCAAATAATCAAGTTATCACACAAGATCTCTCTTCAAATGATATTTGATTTGTTAATCATGTGACGTATTAATTACCAACTATCGTTGCGCAAATTAATCAAATTACTAACTCTCGTTATGCAAATTAATCGAATTATTTTTTACTCACTCTCTTGATTTATTGTCAAAGTATATGCATGCACCATTAACACAACAAAGATTATGTATTGAATTAATTACAATCAAAGTCATAAAATAATCCAAGAACAGACCCTAATTTAGAAATTTAGAACACAATAAATGTAAATAACATCATCAAATTCAGTGCATACATCAAGTTTACTGAAAATGACAAGAAGAGAGAAAGAACTTGATTTGGAACTTAAACTCAAAATTTAAAAATCTCCAATGCTTTCCTTGGTGCTCCTTGTTTGATCCGAGAATGTAAGATAGTGGTTACTCTTTTTTAGTGTTTTATGTTTATAGATAGTTCCTAAGGCTTTTAGGATTATTTCTAGGGTTTACCCACTTAATTTTGTTCCAGTATATCCCCAAAACGTTAAAATTACAAAAAAAGTCGTGTACTAAAAAAGTTGAAATTTGCTGAAATTGCTATCTGTGCTCTCTGTCACGATTGTGACAAGCAAGTCATGATTGTGACAAGCAACTCATGATTGTGACCTACTTCCATAATTCTAATTCTTCTCTTTTCTTCAATTTCCTATTTCCATACACTCAAGCAAGATCCAAATTATGCTTAAAAATACACAAACACTAAGAATATAAACAAACATTAACAATAACATAATTCTAAACCTATATACATAATAATCATTTAAGAAATACTCAAAAAGAATATTTAAACATCTATCAAAACATAGTATAATTTATATCTATCACTCACACTTTAGCATTTGCTAGTCCTCAAGCATATCAATTTTATTGTCTTAACTCAAACAGGAGGCAATTTTAGAAAAGCATTAAAAAATTGAACATATCAATCAAGATTATCCGCCACTCATTCAATTACAAAGGTCATCCAAGCATTAGCAACTAACTGCTTGTATTAGTTCATAAGTTAACTCAATTTTCTTCATAACTCCTTAAACTTTAAACATAGTTTAAAAATTCAACTCTATGTATAAAATAAATATTCAAAAGAAAAATGTTAAAATTTAGAACATATTCACACCCCTTACGAACATAAAGTAAAAGATAATATTTAAATGACATAAGAGCATTTAGAAGCTTGTTTAAAAAGCCACTTAGCCTTTTGACATGAGAGTAAATACCTTGTCATGAATACTCTCGATTACTCAACTAGGTCATTGTCTCAAATAGCTACTAACACCACTCTTTAATTTTTTTTTACCCTTTTTAGTGGTATGAATTCACCAAAAGTCAATTTGTGTAATGCTTAATTATTCAAAATTTCCCTTTTTTGGATAATGAAAATGCTCAAAAAAATTACAATTAGGTGTCCGTTATCTAAATTAATGAAACAAATTGAATTAATTTAGTCATCAACACATGGGCAATTACCTAAACATTTCAAATTACAAAGACAATCAAATTCATAGTGAATTATCTCAAACAAAATGCTTTCAAAGTAAAATAAATTTCCAAAAATTGATTCTTATTAAGAAGGTCATAATGAATTTTATAAACATGGCCATTGAAGCATATAAGCAGTCCCACCCTCTCTTAGATTAGACATTATCTTTAATGTATAAAGCGCATAAGAAAAATGAAAATAAAGGAAAATTGGGAGAGAAAAAGGTTAAAGGACTAGTACTTCCCTAACTTAGGACATATAAATTCAAGCTTTACTAAATTTTTAGGAAGTCATTTCCATTAAAGCACTTTCTAATATATTGGAGATATCTAACAAAATAAGATTCAAAATAAAATAAAAAATATATAAAAGGAAAAATAAAGAAGAATTAGTTCTAAGAAGGGGTCATATCTCTTGGGATCCAAGGTGATCTCTTTTACAAATCATACTGCACTTAAATATCTATTCATTAAGAAGGACATGAAACCAGGACTGATTCGATGGGTGCTACTACTACTACATGAAATTGATATTAAGAACAGAGATAAGAAAAGAGCAGAAAATGTGGAAGTTGACCACTTATCATTTCTTGAAGGAGGGGAGTTAGAGCAAAGTGAAAACGTTAATGAGAGATTCCTCAATGAAACCTTGATGTTGCTCTACCACCTCATAGTACCATGGTACGCTGATATAACAAACTTCATTACAAGCAGTATCCTTTCGTTAGATATATCTTATCAATAGAAAAATAGATTCTTATATGAGTGTACCCATTATCTATGGAATGAATCAATCCTTTATAGGATGTGTGCTAATAGGCTGAATAGGAAGTGTGTTCTGAAGGAGGAAATGTTAGACATATTGATGCAGTGTCATGAAACTAGCTATGTTGGGCATTATAAAGTGAACAAGACAATAATGCAAGTCTTAGAATATGAATTTTATTGGCTTAATCTACTCAAGAATGCTTGAGAGTTTGTGGCACAGTGTGATTGATGCCAAAGAGTGGGGAACATCTTAAAAAGAGATGAAATGCCCTTGTTTAACATTCTAGAAGTCGAAATGTTCGATGTGTAAGGGTTAGACTTCATAAGACCATTCATATCCTCTATGGGGAGCACTTATATCTTAGTTAGAGTGGACTATGTGTCACGATGGATTAAAGCTATGGTGACTACAACAAATGATGGAAAAGTAGTACAAAAATTTATCAAAAGACTATTCAATCGATTTGGAGTGCCACGAGCTATAATAAGTGATATAGGAGCACATTTTTGTAATAAATCTTTTGATGCTCTTTTGAAGAGATATGGAGTTCACTATCATGTAGCTACGCTATAACATCCGCAGACAAGTGGACAAATGGAGGTTATGAACTGTGATTTTAAACAAATTTTAGAGAAGACGCTAAATAGTTCAAGGAAGGATTTGGCATTGAAGCTTAATGATACCCTATGGGCCTATTGACCTGCCTTCAAAACTCCTATAGGTACAACATCATTTAGACTTGTGTATGGTAAGGCTTGTCACCTACCTGCGGAACTAGAGCATAGAGCATATTAGGTGACAAAAGCCTTAAACTTTGATTGGAAGGCAGCGAGTAAGTGAAGACTTCTACAATTCAACAAACTCGAAGAGATTTGCCTGAATGCAGATGAGAATGTTGAAATTTTGAAGAAATGACATAATTCTTATGTTCAGAAGAAAGAGTTCAAAGTGGGAGATATGATATCATTATATAATTGGAAATTGAAGTTGTTTCCCAGAAAGCTCAAGACAAGGTGGTGCGGGCCTTTTAAAATGACCCACATTTTTACACATGGAGCTTTGGAATTAGAAAATCAAAACAAAGAAACCTTGAAGGTGAATGGACAAAGGTGTAAATCATATCCCATACGAGTATTTTCAAAAAAATGGGAAGTTTTGAATGATGAAAGGTCAAGCTAATAACTATAACTTAGCAAATTTATGTAGTTAGTTTTTTCTTCAATTCTAGTATTAGGTTTTTAATTTTCATATTTTTGGATTGGATTGTATTGCTAATTTCCATTTTTAAAAAGTAATTATAAGTAAAGGAACAAGTTTCAGGGGTTACACGAAGAGAAAAATGAAGAAATGGGACAAGTTGTGACATTTTCAACATGCCACTATCATGCCTTAAAGGAGCACAATCACGCATAGCATGATCAGCCTCTGTTAAAGTCACGATGGTGCCTTATAGTTAGATAAGGGGAACAAATGAAATACTACACTCAAACCCAATTCTACCCCTCCTTCTTTAACCTTAAACCTTTATATTCATCTTTTCTCTTTTTTTAAACCTACTTTATCTCTCTAAAACCTAGCAGCCACTCTCAAATTCTCTCACATCTCTCTTCATCTTACTTAGGGCTTTCACTTCTTTCTTTCTTCTTTCACCTAGATAAACATTTCTCCTACACATATGTAGTCATTTCCACACAAAATTCACATCTTTAAAGTGGTTCTTATAAGATTTCATTGAAATTTTCTCTCACTACAAGAAAATAACAAAATAGCGACGGAATTTTACAAATAAAAAATAAACCGTTGGTAATTACTGACAAAAATATTATATGCGTTGGTAATGTTGTTTGAAAATTTAACATTTAGCGGCAATATAAATTTTTGTCACTAAATTCCGTCCGTAAATATCGTTGTCAATCGTTGGCTTTCAACTATATGAAAATGACATCGTTTGGTTTGCCCGAACCTATGTCATTTTGGTTAACTTAAGAACTTCGTCACTTTTTGAACAAAACGACGTCATTTGGGATTAAACCAAATGATGTCGCCTCCCCACCCCGCCCCTACGTCATTGTCTTCCTCCTCCTTCTATCTGTCTCCTCCGTCTGCTTCCATCACTGTCGTTTAGAGGTGTGTTGTGGCCGTGGACCTCCTGCGTCTCTGACGTCATCTTCTCCGGCGGACTTAACTGAAGGTATTGTCCTCTTCTACTTCCTCTCCTTTCTCTAATGATTAACAATCCATGGTTGACATTTTTGGTTCATATGGAGTTTGTGTTTGGTTTTGATTCTTAATTAGTGATTGTTAATGATGGGAAGTGATTGTTAATGGATAAAGATTGAGAATTTGTCTTGAATTAGGGTTTATTTGTTTATGCATACCAAGTGTTTGGTTAAATGTCAAATGCTCTAAAGAGATTTTAATAATGTAGATATGAAGGAATCTGAGAAGGTTTAAGATTATTTCTTAATAAGCTTCAAAATCATTAATCAAATAAAAAGTTTGGAGATACCACTGAAGAAAATATAATAGTCCAAAAGATTATGAGAAGCATACCATACAAAAATTAGGATGGCGATGCACGATATAAAATGAAGCAAACATAGCCTTTTGACATGCCAATCAGACTCCTTTTGTCATGTTGAATGATTCTAGATAACTAAATCCTTATAAGAGTGACATTCCTTAAAATAGAATTGTAAAAAAAGGTTTATAACAAAAACACTAACTCCTAGAGTCATTACCTAATATTTCACATTGAAACCATATTCTAGGATTGTCTAGTTACCAATAAGGAGGACATCATTGAGTGGAATAAAAAAAACTTCAGGAAACTTTAGCAATAATTCTTATAAGAATTTACTAAAAACTTAACACTTTAAGAGAACTTAGTTTAAGATGCTATGGTTCAAACAAGCTCACCCTCAAGCTACTTTCATATTAGCATTCAAGGGGAAAAATAAATATAGGGGATAAGATGTATAGATTCTTTAACATATCATCTTAATGAATCATATGTAGATAAGGAGTTTGAAGCTTGGATCACCTTTCTTTTTAGTACCAATACATAAAAAAAAAATATGGAACCATATTCTTCAACTATGTAAACCTCACTACTCCTAAAGAAAACTAGAATGTGATTCAAGATTGGTATTATATAAACTTAGCTAAAATTCAAGTGACTAGTTAGTATTCAAAATTTCTCTAAGCTATCTGGTGTGTAGCATTTGGTTGGAGCACAAACATAAGGTTTTTCAAAACTGAACACTCGAAAGGAACACTTAATAGAGGTATTTTTTGAAAAAATCAGGTTTCATTTGATAACTCATAAAATCCATACCTCATGCTTATGGATAAAAGGAAATTGGAGACTACCAAACACTTGAAATGCTTCCCAATGACTTAAAGATTGTCTATAGCAAATAACTCATGGTTGAGAAGTGATTTAATTTAAAATAATTGCAAGATTTTGTAAGATTGGATTGTAATTGTCATTTATAACTATGATTCTTGATGATTCTTTAAAGTTTGGTTGCTAATAACATCTTTTGGAGATTGTTTATATGTAGGATAGATAATATTCCTTTTTAGGTTAAGCTATGATAGTATTTACTTTCTAAAAAAGCAGTAAGTCTTTAACAAATTAACCTTAAACATCTTTAATTACTTTAAGTTGATTTAACTCATTTCTTTACATTTTGAAGTTTTATACAATCTTCTCAATTGAGTCTGATTAGAGGTGTAAACCCTAAGTATAAGTTTATGTAACAAGGACTTTTTATTTAGAATTAAGAAAACCACATGCCTAACAATAAGTATATAAGAATTAATTAGAGATCTTTTATATAAGCTTATTAAAGGGTTTCACCTCTTCATTCCTTTTTATATGAAATTGACACCCACCTCTCATGTGAGATATGAAAATATTTTGACAATCCTTTGATGTCAATATCAAAGGTCAATCTACAATATATAATCTCTCCTCACTTTCTAATATGGAATTGAATAAGAAGCTTATCTGAAGGCCTTATTGCTTGTGAACTTTCTACTAGTGCCACTCTCCACCCTTATTATCCTAACATCATATTAGTGGAATCATGCTCTAATCCTATTTGAAATGTTCCAAGTTCAAACTCACACATCATCATCATCATCATGACAATAAAATTTTAAGACTTTATTCATAATTCTTGCCTTTAACATCTCATTTTTGTAATCATCACTAATACAGGTAAAGATATATCAAATATGAGTTTTTAGGCAAGTAATATTATTAAAAAATTAGTGTTTAACATTCAAGAGTTTGAAGTATATAAAATAAGTGACATTGCATCTATCAATTCCTAAGGAAGTTCTATAAAATAAGAAACTAATTCATAAGGTTCTTTAAGTGTTATAAAGATATTTGAGTAAAAATATTTGTTTTGAAAGAGTTTACGTAGTTGTTATAGGTATTTTGAACATATTTCATAAATTCTTTGCAAGTTTAAGAGCAAAGAAGGAAACTAAGATAAAAAGATGTAGTGAAAGAAGTCTTTTAGATTAAGTATTGTGTAAAATATGGAATTCAAATTATTATATTTGTAGAAAATTTGATAAACAATGAATTTCAGGTAAAAATATAAGACCAAAGAGATAACGTGAGGTACAGGAGCCTAGGTTTAGAGCTCCCATCAAAGGTACTTACTATGTAGGTGGATTGTCATAGCCTGCAGCTCATAGGAACTCACCTTTTCCCCCTCCAGCACCTACAGTTACAAATGAGACATCACCTAATGCTCCTCATGCTACACCATCCCCATCCCTAACTCATATATCATCCAATACCCCTTTATTGGATGAAGGAGACGTGCATCAGCTTGGAGCTAAGGGATCTGATGGAAGAAAGTACATAATAGTTGCCAATCAGTTGTAAGTGAAATCACATTAAAAACTATTTGTTTATAATTAATTTATAGGTTTATCAGTTGTTTCATTGTATAAAATTACTTCTTATATTAGGTTTGTTCCATTTGGACCGTGTTCCAGAATTATGACTTCTACATTTAAAGAAAAGATTGATCCTGAGGGTTATGTGTGGAAGAATATCTCTAAGGCCATAAAGAGATTTTACTTTTAGGAGTTTGAGGTACCATAAAGATGTATTTTCTTTTTATATTGATTTATATACACTAATTAGATAAATATTATTACATTATATATAGTAGTTTAATTTTTTTCCTTCTTATTTTAGAAAGAATTTTTCTGGGATTCTGGTTTCGACGTCATCATACATAAAGAAAAAAGCTTGTACACATTATCGTGATTTTATCGGTGTGATACACAAGACTAGTGCACGACCGTGTTATATTTTGGAGGAAGTATGAAGTCGTTGGCAAGAGTATTGGACATCACCTGAGGCAATATCCATCTCAAGGCATAACTCCACCAACAGACATGGAGACTCGGGGGGAGAGAGTCTTCCCGTACATACAGGAGGATCAATAACCCACCACGATCATGCACATAGACTTGTAAGTATCTAAACTTCACACTTATTTTGTAAATGTTTTGCGTTGTTGTATTATAAATAATGATAATGGTATAAATGTTTGGTGCAATATATTGTTGTATTGAGTTATTTTCTTTGTTCAACAGGGGGAAATACCATAAAAATAGAGAAAACTATGCCGAAATTTTTATAAATTGTAGTTCACGTCTAACAATTTAGGTTATACATGTAGGAAAATTCATTGGGAATCAGGCCTACACCAACTCAACTGTTTTTGCATACTCATATGAAGAAGTATGACGGTAAGACATTCATCAACAGTCGATGTAGAGAACTGAATGTATGTAAAATTAATGTATTATTATTATTTCTTAATAATAATCCCTTACTAATATAAACAATGCTTCCTAATAGGACCAAATACAACAAACCATTCAGAGACAGTCTCGGGAGGAACAACCTATTGATGAGACTCAGACGTATCTTGATATTGTGGGTGGTAGGGACCATCGTGGAAGGATATTTCGACTAGGTTTATTTGCAAACACATGTTATTCGCAATCTTCTACGTCCAGTATAGCAACGTCTACTAGACCAACGCAAACCAATGAAGTCACCGAGCTTTGGGCCACAGTGCATACATTGATAGACCAGATAGCTCACATGAAAAAGCAGATGGGCCATATGGCTTACGTGAATCAGTAGATGGCTTAGATGGCTCAGATGAGACAGGAGATGGAGCAAATGGCTTAGCTGAGATAGGAGATGGAGTAGTTGAAGGAGAGGCTTAACAACTCAGAGCACCCGCGATCACCACGACATTAGGTTATGATAGCTATAATGTTTTTATTACAAACATAAGTTATATACACTAATGTTTTTATGATCAATTAAGATAATTTTAACTTTATATCATCAATTAACTTTCTGATTAAACAAATTATATATTTATACAAATTAATTTATAATGGACAGACAATTCATAACTCTTGAAATTATGCATTTATCATAAGATAATAAAATCAAATTTAATGCAGGATTTGTTAAAAAAAATTCTTACTTCTAATTATCGACAGAATATATAATATCATCGAAAAAAACTATCTATTTTACCGACGGAAACACTAGCATCGTCGGTAAATTAGATTTTTTAATGGCAGTTTTATATATTATGTCAGTAAATATGAAAACTTTGCGATTATATTAAATTCGGTTTATCATCGGAAAACTTCCGTCTGTAAACTTTTTCGACAGTTTCGTCTGTTATGTATTTCTATCGGTATATTTTATTGACATAAATACATATAAAATGTCGTTTGTTAAATTTACCTACAGTCGTTTTAATGGCGCCCTTATCCGTCGTTGAATTCCGTTGGTAATTACTTTTACTGATGGAATTCTTCCGTTTATCGATGGTTTTGTCCGTCAGTAAAGTACATATTTCTTGTGGTGTCTCTTCACATTTTTTTGGTGTTTTTGGTGTATTTTTATGTGTTATTGGTTTATTTTGCAAGTATACATGCATTCTTGGCACCAAGAATCAAACAAGTAGCTAAATGCTCATATCCAAAGGGAAAAGCTCAAATGTCAAGGAAGGGTGCACATGATAAGGTTATGAATTTTGGGAGCGCCTTTTCCAATTAATTTGGAAGAAGAAGGTATTCGCTTCCAAACTCTTCATTCTAAGATTGTTGAGTTGCAGAATTTGAATGAATTTTGGTTTCAATTGAAAGGCCACCCATATAATTTGAATTATGATATTATGGAAGAAATTGATAGATTTCCTAGGTGGAACATAATTGGAAAACATCAAGATTTTTGTGTTAAAGGATATTAGAAGCAAGTAATGGGGTTGGATAACTTGGTTGCTAGAAATGACCATAATAATGTCATTTTTAATCCTAAGCATCTGTTACTGCATAAATTTATGTTTCATATTGTGTTTGCTAAATCTGAAAGTAACAAATGTTCTATTAAAGACTTATTCATACTTTGATACATGGACAATAATGTCAAAGTTTGTACTTTCACCCATATTTTTAATACAATAGCTATTTCTCTTAGAAAGAAAAACAATTATCTTGGCATGACATATATGGTTACCGGGCTTAATGTTGGACCCCGATTTTTGAGTAAAAATAAGAAATACTCAAAAGTGAAGGTGTTGATGTTAAATAGAGTTGAAAAACAAGAACTAAAGAGAAAAAGAGTGAAAATATGAAAAATTGTGAAAAATTTGACTTTTTGACCTTTGAAAGTTGACTTTTAATTTAGGAAAATTTTGATAAAATGATCTACATGAAACTTGTAGATTATGTTAAGAGCTTTCTGTAGCCATAAAGTTTGAAATTTTTCGATATCGGGAGTGAAAGTTATGATCAGTCAAAGTTAGGTGTGTTATCGGTTGACTTATATTAGGACTGAAGCTTTGACTGGAAAATTTACCTAGTTAGAGGTAAATTGAGGCTTGAAGTTCTTCATGAAAGTTGAAGAATTTAATCTAATCTTTATTTTGATATAAAGTATGGAAATTTTCAATCAAGGAATAATAAGTTATGATTTTTACAAGTTTATGTTATGGTTTTAGCATGATTGTTAGAGAACAGAACGTTTGACAGGAAAATGGACTCCCTTAGGAGTCAAATTGATTTTTATGTCCTTCATAGAAGTTGAAGGTGACTTTCTGATCTTCGCATCGATATAAAATGTGACATGATTGGGTATTGAAGTTGAAAGATATGAATTTTTAAAGTTGAGTTATGCTTTAGGAAATATTAATTTGGACAAAATCTTTGACTAGAAAATTTATTATTTTAGAGATGGAATTGGTTGTGGAGTTCTTATGGCGTTTGGTTTAAGAGTTTGGGAATGAAGGAATAGAATAATAGTAAAAAATAGTGTTTGCTTTGGGGTTTTCAATTCCAAAGGAATGGATTTATTCCATTAAGTTTGAGAATCTACTAAACCCTCCAAATGAGGTGGGTATCAAGTTTTCATTCCAATCTAGTGGTTCTTATTTATACCCTCCCCACATAAGTATTTTTTTAATTATATTACTCATCACTCATCATCATCATCTTCATTATTATTATTATTATTATTATTATTATTATTATTATTATTATTATTATTATTATTATTATTATTATTATTATTATTATTATTATTATTATTATTATTATTATTATTATTATTATTATTATTATTATTATTATTATTATTATTATTATTTTTAAAATTTTCTTAATAATAATAATAATAATAATATTATTATTATTATTATTAATTATTAATTATTTTCTTATTATTATTATTTATTATTATAAATTTTAAACTTATTATTATTATTATTAATTATTGTTATTGTTGTTGTTGTTGTTATTATTATTATTATTATTATTATTATTATTATTATTATTATTATTATTATTATTATAAATTATAATTTTAAACTTCTTAATAATAATAATAATAATATTATTATTATTATTAATTATTAATTATTTTCTTATTATTATTATTTATTATTATAAATTTTAAACTTATTATTATTATTATTACCCTTATTATTATTATTATTATTATTATTATTATTATTATCATTATTCTTATTATACTAAAGTAATTATCTTATTATTATTATTATTATTTATTTTATTATTAATGTTATTATATGAAATTAATTATCTTATTATTATTATTATTATTATTAATTTTATTATACGAAATTAATTATCTTATTATTATTATTATTATTATTATTATTATTATTATTTATTATAAGTTTTAAACTTATTATTATGATTAATTATTGTTGTTGTTGTTGTTGTTGTTATTATTATTATTATTATTATTATTATTATTATTATTATTATTATTATTATAAATTTTAAACTTCTTAATAATAATAATAATAATAATATATTATTATTATTATTATTAATTATTGTTCTTATTATTATTATTATTTATTATAAATTTTAAACTTATTATTATCCTTATTATTATTCTTATTATTATTATAATATGAAATTAATTATCTTATTATTATTATTTATTTATTTATTAATATTATTATATGAAATTAATTATCTTATTATTATTATTAATTTTATTATATGAAATTAATTATCTTATTATTATTATTATAAATTTTGTAATAATAATAATAAATATGATATGAAAAATGGTATTATATTATCTTTCATTCCCATTAATGCAACAAACCAAACAACATTATTGGTATTAATACAGAAACCCAAGTTACAAACCAAACATCATTTTTTATTTTTCATACCCATTCTCATTCCCTTATACTATTATACCCATATCCATACCCAATCCCGTGCTCAAACCAAACGCCCCCTAAGTTTGTTAAATTTGGAGTTAGGAATCAAAAGATATGAATTTTGGAAGTTTTAAAAAAATTAAAAAAAAGGACGAGCACAGGTCCACTCTAATGTCGCGGTCGTGCATGCGCACGATCGCAACTATGAGGTTCCACAGGAATGTCGCGATCGTGCATGCGCACGATCGTGACTCCGCTGGTCCATGCGGATATCGCGGACGTGCACGCGCACGATCGCGACTTTCTCTATTTGTTTAAGAAAGGTGATTTTATGAACTTACTCCATTCTTTTTCTTATAACTTTTTCGACCGACATCTGATTTAGTTGATTCTCGAAGCGTTAGATTCCTAAGACAGTGAATTTCATTTTTATGAAAAATTTGTGAATTTTTGAGATTAAATTAAGGGTGATTAATTTAATCAAAGTGAGTTGGGAAATCTTCCGAATATAGTACAGTATTTTGCGAAATTCGGGATCTGTGGAGATCCGATTGAAGTGATTCTTGAGGCGAAATAAAGTTAAGACATGGGGCTACAAGTCGTATGAAGAAAGGAAATTTCAACTTTGCCCCTAATACTTTCAATTTCTAAATTTAAGTTCGGATTTGTGTGTAGTTTTTGGATTGGGAACATCTGAGAGTATTTTGAGCATAACTTTTGATCTGGGAATCGAAATGAGGCGATTCTTGTTTTGAATTAAATTAGAGACATAAGGATACAATTATTATGAAGACATCGAGTTTCAATTATGGGATTAAGAATGTAAATTTCTGGAATTAAATTAGAGTAATGTTCAGTCTCGAATTTTTCGCAGGTCTGATAGTATTTCAGCTATAACTTCTTCGTTTCTGATCCGAATTGAGCTCGGTTGGTGGCGTTGGATTCGTATAATTGAGAGGAACATTTCTCTAGAAGGAAGTTTTAACAAATTCCTTCAACTTGATGGTGCGAATCAGACCCGCAAGTGAGAATAACTTAAAAGCAAGTATTAGGGGCATTTTGATCTTTTAATCAAATTTTAATGACATGGCACATAATGTGATGAGTTGTCGTGTAAGAAGGGTCTAGAAAATTAAAGAAGAGAATTAAAAGAGTAAAAGTCGATGATGAGAGGAAAAGGAGAAGAAAATAAGAAGAGAAAATGAAAGGGGATTGCCGTGGAGAAGAAAGAAGAAGAAGAGCTTGGAGATTTCGAAAATTTTGGAGTTTCAAGATGATTTTTGTGCTTATCTCAAGAGGAAAAGAAGGAAAATGAGGAAAGTTTCCCATGAGTCTTTGAAAAATCCGAAAATTGAGAAGAAAAAGGTCAATTTTAATTTAAAGAAGGAAAGAAGCAAGGATCAATTGGAGCTTGAAATCAAGTTTCGGGCATTAATTTGAGGTGGGTAGCATATTTATATTTTGATTTGTAAGCTATATATGACTTTTCGAAAATTCAAGAAAGTGAATGAAAAGATTTTAGTACTTTATTTGTTTTTGAATGATTTTTGAAAAATTATTACAAGCTGAAATTCATTGTTTTAAATGATTTGATAAATCGATAGAAATTTCTGAAAATTCATATGTTATGAGTGCATTGATAAATTATGCAAATTGTTGAATTTATGGAATTGCTTGATTTGATTGAATTGTATGAATTATGTAGAACTGTGAATGTATGTAGTATGAAAATCAAGTTTTCGATTTGTGCCTTTGGGCAATCTGAAAGTTTCAGTTTTGAATTATGTGATTAAGTAGATTTGGTCAGGTCCCTAGTGAGTCAGTGCACTGTCTCTATTCGTTTATAGCCTTGTTCAGCTGCCGCTAGTGTACGGAGTTCGATTTGGACTCCTTCACGGCTTCTATTGGACCGCTATGCGGAAAGTGTAGTACGTTCTATTCTGTTTGCATATGATTATCTTGCGGAATGTACGACGCTCTATTCGGACCGAACCAGACCATTTTGATATGTTACGTGTTTTTGATTTTGTTCTGTGTGCTGCATTCATGTTTAACTTAAGAAATGAAAAAGTGAAATTTATTATGAAAAGTTTGAAAAATATTGAAAGATTTGAGGAAAGTGTTTGAAAAGTTGTAAAGTTTGAAAAATAAGCCCTTTGGCAAAAAGTTTATGAAGCAAAAGTTGATTTTCGCTCATTTGTCAATTTATAAATGTGTTATCCACGAGCTTCCGAGCTTACCCCCCCCCCCCCTTTCATCCCCATCTCCAGGTTTCGAGCAGGAAATTGGATGAAAGAATGTGAAGACGTTTGGTTCAATTTTGCATCGTCTGTATTGTTATGTGAATTGAGATTTGGAATATTTTATAAATGGCTTGAATTGCCGTTAAGTAAGTGATTATGATGTATTTCAGAAAGTATAAAGATTATGAATTAAGTATGAGAGTGTGAAATTGTATATGAAATTGTGTATGAGATTGGGAATGAGATTGAACTAATTTAGAATAGTAGATTGAATTACAATTATGAAAGTGTTTTAGAAATAGGTTTGGGTTTATCTGCTGAAATCCCGGACGGAGGGTCCGGTGGATTTTGATGTTTGTATGTTTGATTAGAAATTTTAGAAGTGTATTTGAACCATTTGCAGGTTTTGGGTTAGGTCAAAGGCAGTCGTTATGCTACCGAAATTGCGACAAAAAAATTAGTATGAATATGAATTTTGGGATTGATACCAATGTATAAGAATATGGTTAAGAGTTGAGATTTGGCATGAGAAAGAATTTCCAAGAAAAAGGATATAAGATTGCTTTGTATGAGTTTGATAAATGAATATAAGAAAAAGAAAAAAAAATTATACCAGATTTGGATAGTCTAAGTTTTCAACGCGATCGTTTTTCCTCGATAAGTTGTTCATACTTTGTGTTTCCAACGGATGTCGGCATTTAATTCAGTTCGATTCGGTTTCGTATTTTATTCAATCAGTTTTCGCATTCAATTCTGATGTGTATTCGTTTTGATATCCGATTTGCATTCGCTTTGCTTCCATTTTCGCTTTGTTTGTCGTTATCGAATTCAATTTATCCTATTTGAATTCGCCTCGATTCGCTTATTCGATTCGTTTCGCTATTTTCGCTTTCACTTTTGTCTCGTTTTAGCTATCTACCACTTCGTTTTCATTTTCGTCTTTCACTTTTTCAGTTAGGATCCGGTTTCTGGATCGGGTCTCAACATTTATGGTATCAGAGCCCAGTAATAGGATCTTAACTGGGCATATAAGATTGAGAAGGGTATGTAAGGATAAAATCGAATTTGTGAGGATGTGCTAAGTGATCGTTTGATTTTGATGACAAGAAGTATGACTGACATTAGAAATGTGAAATTGATGTGCATGACTTGTCATGACTTAGTTGAAGAATTAAAGTGATTGTTTGTTTTGGGTGTTAAGAATATGATTGATTAGAAACATGTGTTTGTGGAACTTGAGATGTGAATTGCATAATGAATTGGGAGAAATTTGTATAGCCTATACTTCTGTGAGATGAAAGTATGACTATTTGAAAGATGACATGATGGTAAAGATTAAATGATGATTGAACTATATCAGGGTTCCTTAAGAAATGGACCATTGACTTGTGTCCATATCTGAAGAAATAATGAGTTATAGAAATAGTAAGTTGATATGATATGAGTGGTATGAGGTACAAGAAGTGAAGTATTATGAAGAGATTGAGAGTATGTATGATGAGGAAATTAGATAAGAAAAAACGATTGATTATGAGGTTTGGAAAGAAATTAGTAAGAAAGTGTTTGATTATCTTCGTTTGGAAAGATAATATATGTAAGGATGTGGTACTTAGTGTAAAATCAAGTATGAATTTTGATGACGAAATTCTTTTAAGAGGGGAAGAAATGTTGGACCCCAATTTTTGAGTAAAAATAAGAAATACTCAAAAGTGAAGGTGTTGATGTTAAATAGAGTTGAAAAACAAGAACTAAAGAGAAAAAGAGTGAAAATATGAAAAATTGTGAAAAATTTGACTTTTTGACCTTTGAAAGTTGACTTTTGATTTAGGCAAAATTTGATAAAATGATCTACATGACACTTGTAGATTATGTTAAGAGCTTTCTGTAGCCATAAAGTTTGAAATTTTTTGATATCGGGAGTGAAAGTTATGATCAGTCAAAGTTTAGGTGTGTTATCGGTTGACTTATATTAGGACTGAAGCTTTCACTGGAAAATTTACCTAGTTAGAGGTAAATTGAGCCTTGAAGTTCTTCATGAAAGTTGAAGGATTTCATCTTATCTTTATTTTGATATAAAGTATGGAATTTTTCGATCAAGGAATAATAAGTTATGATTTTTACAAGTTTATGTTATGGTTTTAGCATGATTGTTAGAGGACAGAACGTTTGACAAGAAAATGGACTCCCTTAGGAGTCAAATTGATTTTTATGTCCTTCATGGAAGTTGAAGGTGACATTCTGATCTTCGCATCGATATCAAATGTGACATGATTGGGTATTGGAGTTGAAAGATATGAGATTTTAAAGTTGAGTTATGCTTTAGGAAATATTAATTTGGACAAAATCTTTGACTAGAAAATTTATTATTTTAGAGATGGAATTGGTTGTGGAGTTCTTATGGAAATTGTAGACCTTCCTTTAAGCTTTTCATAGAGATCAAGTTTGTTAAATTTGGAGTTAGGAATCAAAAGATATGAATTTTGGAAGTTTTAAAAAAATTAAAAAAAAGGACGAGTGCAGGTCCACTGTAATGTCGCGGTCGTGCATGCGCACGATCGCCACTATGGGGTTCCACAGGAATGTCGCGATCGTGCATGCACACGATCGCGACTCCGCTGGTCCTTACGGATATCACGGTCGTGCACGCGCATGATCGCGACTTTCTCTATTTGTTTAAGAAAGGTGATTTTACGAACTTACTCTATTCTTTTGCTTATAACTTTTTCGTCCGATATCCGATTGAGTTGATTCTCGAAGCGTTGGATTCCTAAGACAGTGAATTTCATTTTTATAGAAAATTTGTGAATTTTTTAGATTAAATTAAGGGTAATTAATTTAATCAAAGTGAGTTGGGAAATCTTCCGAACATAGTTCAGTATTTTACAAAATTCAGGATCTGTGGAGATCCGATTGAAGTGATTCTTGAGACGAAATAAAGTTAAGACATGGGGCTACAAGTCGTATGAAGAAAGGAAATTTCAACTTTGCCCCTAAGACTTTCAATTTCTAAATTCAAGTTCGGATTTGTGTGTAGTTTTTGGATTGGGAACGTCTGAGAGTATTTTGAGCATAACTTTTGATCTGAGAATCGAAATGAGGCGATTCTTGTTTTGAATTAAACTAGAGACATAAGACTACAATTTTAATGAAGACATCGAGTTTCAATTCTTGTATTAAGAATGTAAATTTCTGTAATTAAATTAGAGTAATGTTCAGTCTCGGATTTTTCGCAGGTCCGATAGTATTTCGGCTATAACTTCTTCGTTTCTGATCCGAATTGAGAGCGGTCGGTGGCGTTGGATTCGTATAATTGAGAGGAACATTTCTATAGAAGGAAGTTTTAACAAATTTCTTCAACTTGATGGTGCGAATCAGACCCGCAAGTGAGAATAACTTAAAAGCAAGTATTAGGGGCATTTTGGTCTTTTAATCAAATTTTAATGACATGGCACATAATGTGATGAGTTGTCGTGTAAGAAGGGTCTAGAAAATTAAAGAAGAGAATTAAAAGAGTAAAAGTCGATGATGAGAGGAAAAGGAGAAGAAAATAAGAAGAGAAAATGAAAGGGGATTGCCGTGGAGAAGAAAGAAGAAGAAGAGCTTGGAGATTTCGAAAATTTTGGGGTTTCAAGATGATTTTCTTGCTTATCTCAAGAGGAAAAGAAGGAAAATGAGGAAAGTTTCCCATGAGTCTTTGAAAAATTCAAAAATTGAGAAGAAAAAGGTCAATTTTAATTGAAAGAAGGAAAGAAGCAAGGATCAATTAGAGCTTGAAATCAAGTTTCGGGCATTAATTCGAGGTGGGTAACATATTTATATTTTGATCTGTAAGCTATATATGACTTTTCGAAAATTCAAGAAAGTGAAAGAAAAGATTTTCGTAAATTATTCGTTTCTGAATGATTTTTGAAAAATTATTACAAGCTGAAATTCATTGTTTTAAATGATTTGATAAATCAATAGAAATTTCTGAAAATTCATATGTTATGAGTGCATTGATAAATTATGCAAATTGTTGAATTTATGGAATTGCTTGGTTTGATTGAATTGTATGAATTATGTAGAACTGTGAATGTATGTAGTATGAAAATCAAGTTTTCGATTTGTACCTTCGGGCAATCCGAAAGTTTCAGTTTTGAATTATGTGATTAAGTAGATTTGGTCAGGTCCCTAGTGATTCAGTGCACTGTCTCTATTCGTTTATAGCCTTGTTCAGGCTGTCCGCTAGTGTACGAAGTTCGATTTGGACTCCTTCACTATTATCTTGGACATTATCTTGGAAAGTGTAATACGATTACATTCACGGTTGCATATGATCGCTATCTTGAGAATATGCGAGACGTTCGTTCGGACGAACCAGACCATTTTGATATGTTACATGTTTTTGATTTTGTTCTGTGTGCTGCATTCATGTTTAACTTAAGAAATGGAACAGTGAAATTTATTATGAAAAGTTTGAAAAATATTGAAAGATTTGAGGAAAGTGTTTGAAAAGTTGTAAAGTTTGAAAAATAAGCCATTTGGCAAAAAGTTTATGAAGAAAAAGGTGATTTTCGCTCATTTTTTAATTTATAAATGTGTTATCCACGAGCTTCTGAGGTCACCCCCCTTTCATCCCCATCTCCAGGTTTCGAGCAGGAGATTGGATGAAAAAATGTGAAGACGTTTGGATCGATTTTGCATCGTCTGTATTGTTATGTGAATTGAGATTTGGAATATTTTGTGAATGACTTGAATTGCCGTTAAGTAAGTGATTATGATGTATTTCAGAAAGTATGAAGATTATGAATTAAGTATGAGAGTGTAAAATTGTATATGAAATTGTGTATGAGATTGGGAATGAGATTGAACTAATTTAGAATAGTAGATTGAATTACAATTATAAAAGTGTTTTAGAAATAGGTTTGGGTTTATCTGCTGAAATCCCGGACGGAGGGTCCGGTGGATTTTGATGTTTGTATGTTTGATTAGAAATTTTAGAAGTGTATTTGAACCATTTGCAGGTTTTGGGTTAAGTCAAAGGCAGCCGTTATGCTGCCGAAATTGCGACAAAAAAATTAGTATTAATATGAATTTTGGGATTGATACCAATGTATAAGAATATGGTTAAGAGTTGAGATTTGACGTGAGAAAGAATTTCCAAGAAAAAGGATATAAGATTGCTTTGTATGAGTTTGATAAATGAATATAAGAAAAAAAATACCGGATTTGGATAGTCTAGGTTTCCAACGCGATCGTTTTTCCTCGATAAGTTGTTCATACTTTGTGTTTCCAACAGATGTCGGCATTTAATTCAGTTCGATTCGGTTTCGTATTTTATTCAATCCGTTTTTGCATTCAATTCCGATGTGTATTCGTTTTGATATCCGATTTGCATTCGCTTTGCTTCCGTTTTCGCTTTGTTTGTCGTTATCGAATTCAATTTATCCTATTTGAATTAGCCTCGATTCACTTATTCGATTCGTTTCGCTATTTTCGCTTTCACTTTTGTCTCGTTTTAGTTATCTACCACTTCGTTTTCGTTTCTGTCTTTCGCTTTTCCGGTTGGGATTCGGTTCCCGGATCGGGTCTCAACACTTGTTGTTTATCATGATATATCTATTAAGGGACTAACTATTGTTTTTCCTTATTTGCTTAATCATACTCACTTAAGATGACTTGAGATCTTGGAGATACATCATGTGAAACTCTGAGATATTAGTTCCAAAACTCATATGAAATATAGGTCTAGACAATCAAGGTCTAGTTTCAGACAAGCATAGTGACGTAGCGTATCGTAACACTACTCAAAATAAACTAGACCTACAACTATAATAGTGGTAAGTCCAAGTCAATCCCACAGAGAGTGTTCGGTTTGCTTTTGTTATGAAAATAATTGTTGTTTAGGTTATGAAGGGTCTTGTTTGGTTTGAAATAAGAAAATAAAAATGGAACTAAACTAATGAAAACAAATTAAAAAAAACATTGAAAAATGATGAAAGTGATAAATTCATTAGGGACTTAGTTCCTTAGTTCTATCTCGGCCTACACTCAATTAAACATATTTTATTAAATTGTTGTCTTCACACCTTCCTTTGAACTATTGGTTGTAGATTAACAACAAACTTTGTTGATCCTGGTTTTTCCTTAGGTCATAGTTAATTAAGAATATCTCTTATCGAATAATCTAGGAGATGCTCTCTAAGTCTAATCGGATAATTGGCTTACGAATGAGAAAAACAGACCAATCTAAGCAATAATTTCATAATCTCAAATCGTTTAACCTAGGTTATGTTATCCCTAATGATATAATACTATTAGTTGCTACAAATAAATTCAAACACGACTATTACATATCATATTTAAAGTTCTAGTAATGGGTTCTCATGAAAAATAATCCAATAGGGCGTCAAAAGCATTCTTACACATTACCCAATCCATAAATGCAATAACATAAACAATCCGAATAGAGAGTAAAAATAATAAACACAATGAAGGGTATGATTAACTGAGTTCTTCAGTATCGATGTTACCTCCAAACCAACGTCAGGAAGTCTAGCCCTCCATGAGTCTCTCCATATGTGAGAGCTTCATTGCTCTCTTCATTTTTGTCTCTCGAGAGCTCCTGTGATTTTTCCTAAACGAAAACATACCTCTGCTATCACAAAACATCGTGTTATACTAAAAAGTAGTTTAAGGTGAGCTGGTAGTGTCTCATAGCCATAAATGGGTGTCTCACGGTCGTGAGACACCTTGCATGTGCATGACATGGGCTGTCACGCCATGCAACTAGTGTCACGCCCATGACAAGTGTGATATGGGCATGACATAACTCTCATAGCCATGACAAATTTGTCATGGCCATGAGATGTGCCTTATGGCCATGACTTGAGATAATCTTCATTCCTTTTGGTATTTTCTTGTCTCCTCTTACTCTAATCCTTCTCGTTATTGTTACATGAAAACAAGTGAATGTGAATCTTCAAAAAAAGGCTCAAACATAGTGCTTTTGACTCACTTTAACTCTTTTTCTTCCAAATTGTACCTAAAAACAAATATGAACTAAAGTGACTATCTTAAGAATTTTCATATCATTATTCACTAAGTGTTATGGAATAAATGTATAACAATTAAGCACATATCACATAGCATCAAATAAAGGGCTCGACAAGTAAAGAAATAAATGACGATGAAGAGGAAGGTTGGGAGAAAGTCTTCAGTTTGGTTTCAAAGGCAATAAGCTTATGGCAGAGTGCATAAACATCATGGAGACGCATATGAAGGAGATGGAATATAAACAACAAAAACAACAACTTGACACAAAGAATATTTTGATGTACTTCTACCTCAATCTCCATTGGAGGTTTCTTGCTCTAAAATTTTTGCTATTTGTTTTTTTCTCTATTTTTTGTTTGGTTTCTTACATTGAGAAAAATTAGATGTCTAAGTGTGGAGAGGTTTATGCATTAATATGTCATGTGTGTGAATTTTGCATATTGTATTGTGTTAGTTTGGATTAGATTGACATTGTGTGAACATTTTGTTGCATATATGTGAATTGTGTGAATGTGACAATTGCAAGAATTTGATGGAATTAGTTTAGCTTTAAACTTGGTCATTTAATTTGTAAAGGCATATTGAATTATGAATTTTATATTTTAAGTATCCTGTTTTTTTAAGAATAAGTTTTAAGTATCTTTGGATGAATATGCATATTAATTAGGATATGACAAATATTCTTCACTTTAGGAAATTTATGGTATACATTTATAATTATAAGTCAGTTGAATTGGTTAACATGACTAGTAACCTTTTATAAGAATGATTGAATAAAAAGAAATAAGTTCGGCTAAGAATTAAATAAAAAAATTGTGTTAAATAAACTCCTATTCTGCTAGCCTTTTGAAAAATTAGGTTAAGAATAAAGCTAGTAGTCAGTTGAGAAGTAATATAGTTGAGTAACTGGGGGTATTTACAACAAAATATTTATCTTCATGTCAAAAGGTAGAATGACATTCCAACCAAGTTAAATAAAAAACATGACCTAGTTAAGTAATTGAGGGATCTTCACGTCAAAAGATTAGATTAACATTAAAGAAAAATTTAAAAATGGTGTTTCAATAAATAAAACCTACTAATCTTTGAAATTAGTGAAAATTTTCATGAAAGAGTACTTATTGACAGTTACCTTTTTAATTAATCACTAATTATGAATGTACGTTTACAAATGTCATAGGTGTATGAATAGGGTGCTAATATTTTGATTGATATGTATATTCAATTCAAAATACTTAAACATGAAAGGAATAGGTTAGTATGTTGGCACAATTTGAATGATTGGTGTTTGTAGTTAAATTGATTCCAAAAGATTCGATGTCATTGTATCATCATTGCATGTTGCATACATGAATGTATGCTTATGTGTTTTTATTTTTGATTAAGGATAAGCAAAAAGTTATGTGTGGGATGTTGATAGGCATAGATTATACTATGTTTTCCTAGGTGTTTTTAGTGTGATTGTAAGTGTCTATTAGATGATTATCATATTTATAGGCTTAGAATTGTGTTATTGTGAATGTTTGTTTACATTTTAATTAGATATGTGGTTTAAAGAATGAATCCAATCTTAATTTTATGTTTCATAAGGTGCTTGATGTGTTTGTGATTGTTAGAAATCAGGAAATTGAAGAACAAAGAAAATGAAGGAAGCTTGAAGGTGTCACGATCATGCTCCGGGGCTGAGTTGAGACACGATTATGATATAGAGGGAAATAGCAAGGGCACGATCTTGACTTGAGATTTCTAGGCGTGAGTTTTTTCTTCTGTTTTAGGGCTTGAGGCTATTTTTGAATCCGAACAAAGTAGAAAAACCCTAAAGCACCATTTAAGAACATGAAATGCAACAAAGATCGTGGCATACATTGCATCGAAGTGAATTAAAAATGGAGATCAAGAAGAACATTAGAACTTCCAACCTTCCAGATCAAGGCCTTATCAAAGTTGTTTTTTTCTTTTCCTTTTTTTCTTTTCCTTTATATCTCTTATTATCCTTGAAGCGTAATCTGATTTCCTTAATGTTAAACATGTTTATGGATTTCTAAATTCATATTAGGAATTATTGTGGAATTAATTTGTGAATTATAATTATTGTTGAATTCAATATATTTCTAGATATTTGTGATAACTTTTCTTGCATAAACTTGACAACAAATTGAGGCAAGGAGTCAAAGTAATTAATGTTAAGTTATACACCGAGAGTTGGCAATTTAATAGACCTACAATTATCAAATTGGTTCAGCCGGATTCTGGCCGAACGAAACGCTGCCGTTTGGATCCATTGATTGACAACTTTCTGTGATGAACTTCACGTAGAAAACACCTGCAAAACAAAGGAAGACACGTCGGGGGTGAGGTCCCGATTAGCCCCTCCGACGCTCAAGTAAGTTTCTGGTCAAGGTGAGATCGTAGAATGCAGAGAAAAAACTAGGTTATCATCGCATACCTGAATTATGGGAGAATTATACCTTATATACGATTTTGCAGCTAGGTTTAGGCAAATACATGTTTGCATGGGAATTTCCTTCTGCTAATGGGCCAGGAATGTGTGAATCGAGCCCGGGTTAAACGATGAGTATGGGACTAATCGATTGGCCTTTGTGATTGGGCTCGGGTCCAAATATAGCCGACCCGACCATAAGCCCCCCTACTCCTCGAGTCTGAGCGAAGAGAAGGGTCGAGGGAGTATGTTGGGACGTTGCTCACCTGTGGCTTCATAGCTCGTAAGCAGGATAGCTCGTCATGTGGTCGATCGGTCGGTCATTGGCCTTGTAGCTCGTTCATGGGACAGCTCGGGCAGTTTCAACCGGTCGGATGATTCAACCGATCGGATGTCGACCTGTTGCGCATGACTACTCGGATGCTGACCGGTTGGGTGTAATTGCTCGGATACCGACCTGTCGGGTATAACTGTTCGTTCGGGAATAGGTCGACTGATGGCCCCAACTGATCGGTCTTTGGCACTCATTCGTGGATACTTGTGCGAGACGGATCGGTTGGTTATCATTGGTGAGCGTGTGAGGCATTTATTGTAGACGGCGTGTGCTGTCTGACAGCCTTCAGAATCTGAAGCGTATCGTCTTTGTAACCGTTACCTAGCTGTCCCGTACGTCCTTTCGACTGGTCGTGTGGTTTCGATCTTGAATATCCCTGATTCTCCTCAGATCCTGCCGCGTGTCCGAGACTGCTCAGATTTTCGCCACGCGTCGTAATCTGATTTGGTCACTTCCTAGGGTTCCTGCTGCCTTCCCCCTATAAATACTCATAGATGACGAGCTATGACGGTTTTTACCTTTTGCTTTCGTACTGTAATTCGCATTTTGTTTTCACTTGCTCTCAAATCATTCGCGGTTCTCCGAAACTTCTTTTATTTCGCCGTCCGATTTACCTCCTTCTTCTTTCTAAATAGGTACGTTCTTTTGTTCTTCACTCCCTCTCCATTCTTTTAGTGCTTTTCTTGATAATCATGTCCACGGTAGTTACGGGAGCATGGTGGAGGTATGGAGGAAGTGTCGATGAGAGAGAGGAAGGGCGACTTAGTTGTGGAGTTGCCGCCTAAGATCGCGCATCGTCGATGTTGTTGGGGAGTTGAGCAGTTGTGCATCAAGTATAATATCCCAACGGCTTGGGGCCCCGATTGGCCTTGAAGCATGGCGGATCCACAGCAACTTTAGTGGATACTACGTCTCCTAAGCTTTTTCTCGATGGGCGGCTGAGGCTCCCGTACACCCGATTGTGGGCGAGGTGTGCGCCTGCTAGGGTTATTGCCGAGTCGATTCCTCCAACAGTTGGAGGTTCATAAATGGGTCAAGGCTTTGTGCCATCAGTTCGACCATCCGCCTACCGTCGGCGTTCGCGTCATTTCAAGATGAGCCACGGTCGAGCTCGAGGGTGGAATGTAGCACCCACTCCGCGAGACCGAACCCGACATCGACGGTGATATCCGAGCCCGTGACCATGAGGTGGTATCTTAGAAGCGAATAATGCAGTGTAAAAACTCATGATGATTTTTTTAAAACCCATCGAGTGCGCAAATATCAGTAAATAACTTGGGCCCGTTCTCATACGAAATCATTTTCAATCAGAACATTAGTTTGGTAAACATACTACAACACAACATTAATTAATCGGGCACTCACAATACCAGTACAAATCTTGCGGAAATACAAATTTACATATAAGTCAAAATGACACAAATGCAGACGTGAACTGATCCCGACCTCTATCTTTTACTTGCTTACAGTACTCCCGTATCAAACGGGGTATTCTTCAAAACCTGAAAAATAGATGCAAATTTTGGGTGAGTTTTGCGAACTCAGTGAGTAACCATCATCGATGGTTCACCCAATTCATGCATAACGCGAATAGCTTACAGACTATCACAATTGCACATTCAGAATGTCATATGGCAATTTACAGAATTTCCACGACCGTATAATCAGAAAGAATTCAAAGCAGTATCACAAAAATACAAGGCATATTGCCTCTTTCCCAATCCAAAAGTCAATTTAATGCATACTTACTCAAATACAGGACATTTTTCATTTTATTTCAGTAATTCGGTACTTTTCCCAATTTACAGCACAAACAAATACATGCATAACATTTTTCTATTTCTTCCCATTTAGATTCTGTGTTGTGATTTGGCCCAGATCTTGTCCCAATCCGGCATTATTAATCAGTGAGCCTATGGCTCTGAACTGTCCCTCTCGGGCTCGTTAAGCATTGAGCATAAAGCTCTGAACTGTCCCTTTCGGGCTCATTAAGCATTGAGCATAAAGCTCTGAACTGTCCCTTTCGGGCTCATTAAGCATTGAGCATAAAGCTCTCGGTGGCAGCTCCAGTCACAACTGTTTTCAATTAATCATGTATAGAATTCATTTATTACAATTCTACCATATCACATTGAAAGTCACAACCAATTTATCGAACAAACAAGTAACACTTCAATATCAATTCCCATTCCCTCGAATTTTTGGTCCGAGATCTCAAACATAATCATTCACAACAATTACACACAAATCGCACTTCGATAACAAGTTTCCAATACTTCGGATACCTATGGTCTGAAATTAATCAAACGTAAACACACATAATCCCTCCATTATCTCGCATGGCATCAATGCGTCATATTACACACACATAGATTGAGAAACCAACTAGGTTACTCACAGTACTTAGAAGTTATTGCCGGGAAGTCTCTGCAATGTCGGTAGGTCGACGCTCCAACTGTGCCTCTATTAAAAACTTCCAATCTTCAATCCCTTTACTATCCCACCTCAACACCTTCTTCACTTTCTTCAAACACATCCAAGTGGGAGGTCACCATGGCAAGACAACAACTTGGTTGCATGAAGGAAAGCTTGAGGTTGGAAGAAGAATTTATTTTAAAGGAGAAAAATCGATGGAGAGGGGAAGCAAAGTGGATTTCGGATGATGAAGGTTTGCACTTTCAAAATGACCCTTTTCCACTTTTAAGAAGATAAACTTAGATACTTAAGAGGAATAGCCGTAAATGACAAAGAAGACTCAAGAAAAAATCGTGGGTGATGACTATATAAAGAGACAAATTTCTTTAATGAGAGGACACTTGGCTATTTAACTGAAGAAAAGACAAAAATGAGTTAATCCCAATTAATTAAGCACTAATCCCACTTAAGCTCTAAACATGACATTAACATAATTCCCACAATTATTTATTCACTAATCTCATGCCATTAGGCAATTCTTTTCAGATACAAAAGGCTCACTCATCATCGCTTGAATTTTCCGGTCCGAGCAAGAACCCTCAAAATTCCAAAAAATTCCATAAATCCACAAATGGAAAACAATTTATAACACACTCCAAATAATTTTCCAAATAAAATTATCCCATAAATTTCACAAAAGATCTCACTTTGAAACCTAAGCCGGAAAATGTCATGAATGCATGTTTACCGTGTGCAAGTGCAACAAACCATCATTTATGGAAGCTATATGCTGTATGTTCATGCCGAGCTATAAATCAATACTCCTAGCCCGTCTCAATTTACCAAAATACCCTTCCCATCGGTGATGGGATGTTACAATTCTCCCTTCCTAATAAAAATTTCGTCCTCGAAATTTCCTATACGATTTATCAGGAAGGCAGGAGAGTCTTTTGATTAATACCCTCTGTTTCTCACTGTTTTCACTACACGACCAAATTCGGTCAATGAACGGAGATCCAAAACAGTCAATTACTCTATTTCCCTTTCTCAAACTTTCTATTATTTTACTGCTTTCTCATGATTATGCGCAATTTGTCACTTTCAATATCATCACTATCAATCACATATCTATCGGATCCTAACAATATTTTCAATTCTGTTTATGAAACACTTAACTTAAAACTTTACCTATTTCTTTATTAATTCTCCCAATATACCAAGTTCGTATACTAATTCATCCCTTATTCATTCAATCAAGTTAAGATTCACTCTTATGAGACTTGTATAACGACCAATTTCCTCAACTATACCAATTCATCTATTTCTTTTACTTATATCCATTATCCACTCCAAACACAATTGAGACATGTTCCTTACCTAAATTTCTCCACATAACTCAATTTAGTCACGATAGAGCCCTCACTGACTTGAATAAACAATTGTTATATCGACCTCGTGCCTTCAAAACATAATGACACAAAATATACACGAACCTGTAATCTCCTCAAATTCACAATTAATATTTCCGTGGTATTCAGTAAGTCTCTTACATAATCAGAGTCATCTCATTAACGTAATGTACACTCTTTCAGTAGCATAGTTTAGCTCTTATGCTAGAGTCTCGCCGGATGTAATACAAATCGCCATTACTCTTGATACTTCATGAAGATAAATCTCTGAAGAGCACTTAAACAATTTCTTTTCCTCTACTATCTGGCCATACATCACCATAATCATCACATCCTATCTGACAATATATCTCTATAGTCCCATCAATTTGTCCGTTAATAGATTGCATTTAATTCTCGATAACCATTCTCTTTTTGGTACCAATTCTTGATCATGGGGACCTTACTATATTCATGTCCCTCTTTTTATTCCCTCAAGCTCATTACCAATGCGAACATCCTTAACTGTCTCACTTCTTTCTCAATTGATCATTCTTAACATTCTCATGCCTTACTCTCACTCATTTTAAACTTGAGCTACCGGCATTATAATCAGAGCTTACGTAATAGACCACTGATTACCTCCTATATCATGTTCACGCAAATTATTCATTTATTTATGCTTGATCATTTCACCCATGATGGTAATCCCACTATCAGATATACACTTACAGTGACAAATGAACGCAGCAACCTTCCTGTATACACCCGTCCTCGATCGTGAGGATCATATACAATCTCTAGTCATTCACAACTAATCGTTATAAGCACTTTCATTTCTTCTTCCAACTCATAAAGGGATTTTTTTTTTAAGACTTCTAGCTAGAAATTATCCATTAACTCATCAATTACAGCTTGACATTTCCACTTACCATAGGGTTCCCATAATCAGGTGTGCATTTAATTAGACAGATCAATTAAACCCGAACAACTTTTTCATCTACCAATTTCATTGTCTTACATTTCAATCTTTTCATTATTACATTATACCCATATATTTTCGCACTCAAATCAATATCACAGATATGAAATCATTCTTGCTTTTTGCACTTAATATATTTTGACTCCAAATCACCAATCCTTATTTATAACTCTCATCACGGTAATCAATCCCAATTGTAATTTATCTTATACCCTGGAAATCTTACCATTATCACATCTCTATTTTCCTCTATGAATTTCAACTATAATCTTTATTTCTAACTCATATTCTAGGATATACCCAATATAACTCCAATATTGTACTTCAAAATATACCCGTCAATATCAATACACTAAATATTCGTCTGTCTGATCAAACCATACACTCTTTCCTATTTTGCGATATCCATTTCTTCCTTTTATCACATTCTAACACATTATCCTTTTTCTCACTTTTTCTAACCGCTTAAACGACTGAGACATACTTATACATACGACTCATATACTACACTGGGGATCAGTTGTCACTGTCTGCTGTGACATGACTTAAATGCACGTAACTTGACACATTGTTTTTCAGAAAGCCCATGTAAGATTGTACTTCTGGGCTCTGATACCACAAATGTAGCACCCACTCCATGAGACCGAACGACATCGACGGTGATATCCGAGCCGCGACCGCGAGGTGGTATCTTAAGCGATCAATGCGATGTAAAACTCATGATGATTTTTTTAAAACCCATCGAGTGCGCAAATATCAGTAAATAACTTGGGCCCGTTCTCATACGAAATCATTTTCAATCAGAACATTAGTTTGGTAAACATACTACAACACAACATTAATTAATCGGGCACTCACAATACCAGTACAAATCTTGCGGAAATACAAATTTACATATAAGTCAAAATGACACAAATGCAGACGTGAACTGATCCCGACCTCTATCTTTTACTTGCTTACAGTACTCCCGTATCAAACGGGGTATTCTTCAAAACCTGAAAAATAGATGCAAATTTTGGGTGAGTTTTGCGAACTCAGTGAGTAACCATCATCGATGGTTCACCCAATTCATGCATAACGCGAATAGCTTACAGACTATCACAATTGCACATTCAGAATGTCATATGGCAATTCTGAAATTTCCACGACAGTATAATCAGAAAGAATTCAAAGCAAGTATCCACAAAAATACAAGGCATATTGCCTCTTTCCCGATCAAAAGTCAATTTAATGCATACTTACTCAAATACTGGGACATTTTTCATTTTATTTGATAATTGGTACTTTTCCCAATTTCAAAGACAAACAAATACATGCATAACATTTTTCTATTTCTTCCCATTTAGATTACGTGTTTGTATTTGGCGCTGTCTTGTCCCAATCCGGGCGCATTAATCAGTGAGCCTATGGCTCTGAACTGTCCCTCTCGGGCTCGTTAAGCATTGAGCATAAAGCTCTGAACTGTCCCTTTCGGGCTCATTAAGCATTGAGCATAAAGCTCTGAACTGTCCCTTTCGGGCTCATTAAGCATTGAGCATAAAGCTCTCGGTGGCAGCTCCAGTCACAACTGTTATCAATTAATCATGTATAGAATTCATTTATTACAATTCTACCATATCACATTGAAAGTCACAACCAATTTATCGAACAAACAAGTAACACTTCAATATCAATTCCCATTCCCTCGAATTTTTGGTCCGAGATCTCAAACATAATCATTCACAACAATTACACACAAATCGCACTTCGATAACAAGTTTCCAATACTTCGGATACCTATGGTCTGAAATTAATCAAACGTAAACACACATAATCCCTCCATTATCTCCGCATGGCATCAATGCGTCATATTACACACACATAGATTGAGAAACCAACTAGGTTACTCACCTGTACTTCCGAGTTATTGCCGGGAAGTCTCTGCAATGTCGGTAGGTCGACGCTCCAACTGTGCCTCTATTAAAAACTTCCAATCTTCAATCCCTTTACTATCCCACCTCAACACCTTCTTCACTTTCTTCAAACACATCCAAGTGGGAGGTCACCATGGCAAGACAACAACTTGGTTGCATGAAGGAAAGCTTGAGGTTGGAAGAAGAATTTATTTTAAAGGAGAAAAATCGATGGAGAGGGGAAGCAAAGTGGATTTCGGATGATGAAGGTTTGCACTTTCAAAAATGACCCTTTTTCCACTTTTAAGAAGATAAACTTTGATACTTAAGAGGAATAGCCGTAAATGACAAAGAAGACTCAAGAAAAAATCGTGGGTGATGACTATATAAAGAGACAAATTTCTTTAATGAGAGGACACTTGGCTATTTAACTGAAGAAAAGACAAAAATGAGTTAATCCCAATTAATTAAGCACTAATCCCACTTAAGCTCTAAACATGACATTAACATAATTCCCACAATTATTTATTCACTAATCTCATGCCATTAGGCAATTCTTTTTCAGTACAAAAAGGCTCACTCAGTCAATCAGTTGGAATTTTCCGGTCCAGGCAAGAACCCCGAAAAATTCCAAAAAAATTCCCATAAATCCCACAAAATGGAAAACAATTTATAACACACTCCAAATAATTTTCCAAATAAAATTATCCCATAAATTTCACAAAAGATCTCACTTTGAAACCTAAGCCGGAAAATGTCATGAATGCATGTTTACCGTGTGCAAGTGCAACAAACCATCATTTATGGAGGCTATATGCTGTATGTTCATGCCGAGCTATAAATCAATACTCCTAGCCCGTCTCAATTTACCAAAATACCCTTCCCATCGGTGATGGGATGTTACAATTCTCCCTTCCTAATAAAAATTTCGTCCTCGAAATTTCCTATACGATTTATCAGGAAGGCAGGAGAGTCTTTTGATTAATACCCTCATTTCTCCTTGTTTTCACTACGACCAAATTCGGTCAATGAACGGAGATCCAAAACAGTCAATTACTCTATTTCCCTTTCTCAAACTTTCTATTATTTTACTGCTTTCTCATGATTATGCTCAATTTGTCACTTTCAATATCATCACTATCAATCACATATCTATCGGATCCTAACAATATTTTCAATTCTGTTTATGAAACACTTAACTTAAAACTTTACCTATTTCTTTATTAATTCTCCCAATATACCAAGTTCGTATACTAATTCATCCCTTATTCATTCAATCAAGTTAAGATTCACTCTTATGAGACTTGTATAACGACCAATTTCCTCAACTATACCAATTCATCTATTTCTTTTACTTATATCCATTATCCACTCCAAACACAATTGAGACATGTTCCTTACCTAAATTTCTCCACATAACTCAATTTAGTCACGATAGAGCCCTCACTGACTTGAATAAACAATTGTTATATCGACCTCGTGCCTTCAAAACATAATGACACAAAATATACACGAACCTGTAATCTCCTCAAATTCACAATTAATATTTCCGTGGTATTCAGTAAGTCTCTTACATAATCAGAGTCATCTCATTAACGTAATGTACACTCTTTTAGTAGCATAGTTTAGCTCTTATGCTAGAGTCTCTGCCAGATGTAATACAAATCAGTTACTCTTGATACTTCATGAAGATAAATCTCTGAAGAGCACTTAAACAATTTCTTTTCCTCTACTATCTGGCCATACATCACCATAATCATCACATCCTATCTGACAATATATCTCTATAGTCCCATCAATTTGTCCGTTAATAGATTGCATTTAATTCTCGATAACCATTCTCTTTTTGGTACCAATTCTTGATCATGGGGACCTTACTATATTCATGTCCCTCTTTTTATTCCCTCAAGCTCATTACCAATGCGAACATCCTTAACTGTCTCACTTCTTTCTCAATTGATCATTCTTAACATTCTCATGCCTTACTCTCACTCATTTTAAACTTGAGCTACCGGCATTATAATCAGAGCTTACGTAATAGACCACTGATTACCTCCTATATCATGTTCACGCAAATTATTCATTTATTTATGCTTGATCATTTCACCCATGATGGTAATCCCACTATCAGATATACACTTACAGTGACAAATGAACGCAATGAACCTTCCTCAGATACACGAGTCCTCGATCGTGAGGATCATATACAATCTCTAGTCATTCCTGACTAATCGTTATAAGCACTTTCATTTCTTCTTCCAACTCATAAAGGGATTTTTTTTTTAAGACTTCTAGCTAGAAATTATCCATTAACTCATCAATTACAGCTTGACATTTCCACTTACCATAGGGTTCCCATAATCAGGTGTGCATTTAATTAGACAGATCAATTAAACCCGAACAACTTTTTCATCTACCAATTTCATTGTCTTACATTTCAATCTTTTCATTATTACATTATACCCATATATTTTCGCTTTCAAATCAATATCACAGATATGAAATCATTCTTGCTTTTTGCACTTAATATATTTTGACTCCAAATCACCAATCCTTATTTATAACTCTCATCACGGTAATCAATCCCAATTGTAATTTATCTTATACCCTGGAAATCTTACCATTATCACATCTCTATTTTCCTCTATGAATTTCAACTATAATCTTTATTTCTAACTCATATTCTAGGATATACCCAATATAACTCCAATATTGTACTTCAAAATATACCGTCAATATCAATACACTAAATATTAAATACATCTCGATCAAACCATACACTCTTTCCTATTTTGCGATATCCATTTCTTCCTTTTATCACATTCTAACACATTATCCTTTTTCTCACTTTTTCTAACCGCTTAAACGACTGAGACATACTTATACATACGACTCATATACTACACTGGGGATCAGTTGTCACTGTCTGCTGTGACATGACTTAAATGCACGTAACTTGACACATTGTTTTTCAGAAAGCCCATGTAAGATTGTACTTCTGGGCTCTGATACCACAAATGTAGCACCCCACTCCCGCGAGACCCGAACCTGACATCGACGGTGATATCCGAGCCCGCGACCCGCGAGGGTGGTATGCTAGAGCAGTCAATGCAGTGTAAAAACTCATGATGATTTTTTTTTTAAAACCCATCGAGTGCGCAAATATCAGTAAATAACTTGGGCCCGTTCTCATACGAAATCATTTTCAATCAGAACATTAGTTTGGTAAACATACTACAACACAACATTAATTAATCGGGCACTCACAATACCAGTACAAATCTTGCGGAAATACAAATTTACATATAAGTCAAAATGACACAAATGCGAGCGTGAACCGATCCAGGCCTCTATCTTTTACTTGCTTACGGTACTCCGTATCAAGCGGGTATTCTTCAAAACCTGAAAAATAGATGCAAATTTTGGGTGAGTTTTGCGAACTCGGTGAGTAACCATCATCGATGGTTCACCCAATTCATGCATAACGAATAGCTTATGACTATCACAATTGCACATTCGAATGTCATATGGCAATTTCTGTAATTTCCACGACCGTATAATCAGAAAGAATTCAAAGCGGTATCACAAAATACAAGGCATATTGCCTCTTTCCCAATCAAAGTCAATTTAATGCATACTTACTCAAATACAGGACATTTTTCATTTTATTTGAGAATTGGTACTTTTCCCAATTTACAGCACAAACAAATACATGCATAACATTTTTCTATTTCTTCCCATTTAGATTACGTGTTGTGTTGGCGCTGATCTTGTCCCAATCCGGCAAGATTAATCAGTGAGCCTATGGCTCTGAACTGTCCCTCTCGGGCTCGTTAAGCATTGAGCATAAAGCTCTGAACTGTCCCTTTCGGGCTCATTAAGCATTGAGCATAAAGCTCTGAACTGTCCCTTTCGGGCTCATTAAGCATTGAGCATAAAGCTCTCGGTGGCAGCTCCAGTCACAACTGTTATCAATTAATCATGTATAGAATTCATTTATTACAATTCTACCATATCACATTGAAAGTCACAACCAATTTATCGAACAAACAAGTAACACTTCAATATCAATTCCCATTCCCTCGAATTTTTGGTCCGAGATCTCAAACATAATCATTCACAACAATTACACACAAATCGCACTTCGATAACAAGTTTCCAATACTTCGGATACCTATGGTCTGAAATTAATCAAACGTAAACACACATAATCCCTCCATTATCTCCGCATGGCATCAATGCGTCATATTACACACACATAGATTGAGAAACCAACTAGGTTACTCACATTGCATTTTAGAGTTATTGCCGGGAAGTCTCTGCAATGTCGGTAGGTCGACGCTCCAACTGTGCCTCTATTAAAAACTTCCAATCTTCAATCCCTTTACTATCCCACCTCAACACCTTCTTCACTTTCTTCAAACACATCCAAGTGGGAGGTCACCATGGCAAGACAACAACTTGGTTGCATGAAGGAAAGCTTGAGGTTGGAAGAAGAATTTATTTTAAAGGAGAAAAATCGATGGAGAGGGGAAGCAAAGTGGATTTCGGATGATGAAGGTTTGCACTTTCAAAAATGACCCTTTTTCCACTTTTAAGAAGATAAACTTAGATACTTAAGAGGAATAGCCGTAAATGACAAAGAAGACTCAAGAAAAAATCGTGGGTGATGACTATATAAAGAGACAAATTTCTTTAATGAGAGGACACTTGGCTATTTAACTGAAGAAAAGACAAAAATGAGTTAATCCCAATTAATTAAACACTAATCCCACTTAAGCTCTAAACATGACATTAACATAATTCCCACAATTATTTATTCACTAATCTCATGCCATTAGGCAATTCTTTTTCAGTACAAAAAGGCTCACTCAGTCAATCAGTTGGAATTTTCCGGTCCAGGCAAGAACCCCGAAAAATTCCAAAAAAATTCCCATAAATCCCACAAAATGGAAAACAATTTATAACACACTCCAAATAATTTTCCAAATACAATTATCCCATAAATTTCACAAAAGATCTCACTTTGAAACCTAAGCCGGAAAATGTCATGAATGCATGTTTACCGTGTGCAAGTGCAACAAACCATCATTTATGGAGGCTATATGCTGTATGTTCATGCCGAGCTATAAATCAATACTCCTAGCCCGTCTCAATTTACCAAAATACCCTTCCCATCGGTGATGGGATGTTACATGGAATCCCCTTTCTTCAATATCGGGATGCTCGGTATCGCCTGGCTAGGACACTCTCAAAATTTTCTTTCTGGCGGACGAAGTATTTCTTCGTGATGTCCCCAGGATCTTCCTCCGAGTGCCGACCGTGGAGGTATCCTTTGGCCGAGCAGTGGAGCGATTCGTTGACCTTGTCCCTCGTGAGGAGGAGTGGGAGGTGGTCCGTCGTGTCGAGGAGCTTCAGCGGATCTGATTTTGCGAGCTCATTCGAGGGGTATCCCGGGGGCCTCGGCCGATCGCTCGTCGATCCCCTCCACGTATTAGCGGGTGAGGAGGAAACCGCCCGTCCGGTTGACTCCTCGTGATTGTATTAATTTTGAACTTATATCAATTTTGTTTTCTAACTCAATTTAACATTGTGCAGCCATGGTGAGGATGCCTAACCAAACTTCCACGTCAAGGAAGCAGGCCTCTGGTAAGAAGGGGAGTGAGGCGGAGACCGGTGAGGGCCTCACTTTGTCCATGGGGTTGGTCTCCTTGTCTGCGCCAGTGGGTGTTCCCCCTGCCGGGGATCTTCCTGTGGCGTCGGAGCCATTAACAATTGTTCCAGTGGTAGAGGAGGAGGAGGACGTGGGCCCTCCTCTTAAAAGGAAGAGGTTGGTTCGATTGGGTGATCTTCCACCCCGCCAGGCCAGTGAAGCCGGGGTGAGTAAACAGAAAAAGGAGAAAGAGAAGGCACAGGCCGTGAGCCTTGGGCAGTGGGAGCCTGCCATTAAGTTGGGCAATGACGTAACGCTCGGGGACCTCGAGGTGTCCCGCTACCTTACTGAGAGGGTTACTCCCCCGGCGGACGAGGGTTTTATGGAGAAGAAGGGAACACTGAGTTGGGTTCCCACTCGTGTGTACAGGCGCGGGCTGCGACAATGTCTTTTGCCGTGCTGTAGCGCTTGGATACTCTGGACCAGGAGGTTCAGGATCTCCATGATCAGATGAAGGGTTTGAAGGGCGAGCTGGCAGAGGTGAAGGAGGGGAGGGACCTCCTTCAGGCTAAAAACGCATCTCTTGAGGAGGAGAAGTCGGCCCAGGAGAGGGAGGTGGGAGCTTTGACGACTCGACTGGCCGAGGTAGAGGAAAAGAGGGAGAAAGAGAACGAGGAGTGGAGGAAAACGGTGAGGGCAGAGAGGGAGATCAACAGAAGGTGCCGCCAGGACTGCCATTCCGCTGTGACGGAGAGAGACAGAGCGGAGAGAACCTTGCGAGAGGTGCGGTGCTTCGTGCGGGAGCAGCGGATCGAGGCCATTAAGCGATGGAAGAGGCGGTTCTTGTACGAAGAGAGTTTAGAGCTCGCCTGCGAGGTGTTTTGAAGAGGGGCCACGAGCTCTATACTCCTGAGGGGGTGGCATGCCCCTCTTTTGAAGACTATGCCGAACCGCTTATTCCTGAAGCTTTGGGCTTTCTTTGGAGGGATCACAAAGAAAGTGGAGGGGAACGGTCGATGTTCCGGATGGGAGGCTAGATCTCAGCTCCAAAGAGGAGGAGCTCCTCATGATGTTCCTTGATCGTTTCCCGGGTCCTGCTACCCTATTGTGACGATCTCCGGGAGGAAGGGCTTTATGAAGATGTTTCTCCTGCTGTTCCTTGGTTCCGCTTCTACCTCATCTTTTTTCGCTGCTCCCGAGGTTTCCCGGTGTTCTCCTTCTTCTCCTTCTACCGTTCATAGCCCCCTTCTCCCCGATTGTAGTGCTCACTGGTGGGGCTTGTGACGTGGCTAATTAAAATCAATGGACTTTCGTTTGCTTCATTTGTTGTCTTTTCCGTATTTATGCTCTTTACCTTAGATATATGTTTGAGTTTTGAAGTTGCTCGTAGTCGATCGGCTGAACCGGTCGACCATGATCGATCTATGGAATCCGAGCAATGGCGATGGCGAGGGACCCAGGGATCTCGTCCTGGCGACCCGACTGACCGTAGTCGGTCTATGTAGAATGCCGAGCAATGGCGATAGCGAGGGACCCAGGGATCTCGTCCTGGCGACCCGATCGACCGTAGTCGGTCTATGTAGAATGTCGAGTAATGGCGATGGCGAGGGACCCAGGGATCTCGTCCTGGCGACCCGATCGATCGTAGTCGATCTATGGAGAATACCGAGCGATGGCATACCGAGCAATGGCGAGGGTCCCGAGGATCTTGTCTCGGCGACCCGACCGACCGTAGTCGATCTATGGAGAATGCCGAGCGATGGCATACCGAGCAATGGCGAGGGTCCCGAGGATCTTGTCTCGGCGACCCGAATGACCGTAGTCGATCTATGGAGAATGCCGGGCGATGATTGATTGGACTTTCTACTTTTGGCCTCGTGCAATCTAACTCTTAATTGCCAAGAAATTTGTAACCCCTTTATTAATGAAAACGAGGGCGTGGGCCATTAAAAAACCTGTCTGGCGGGGCGGGAAAAGGTACCCACATGTATACAAAAATGATAATAAGGAAAGATTAACTAAAATAAAACTTATCTATTGGTAGAAAGCCTTCAGATTCTGTGAGTTCCAAGGCCTCGGTAGAATCTTCCCTTTCTCATCGCTAAGGATGTAAGAACCATGCCCGACTTGCTTAACCACTCGATAGGGTCCTTCCCACATTTGTCCGAGCTTTCCTGGATGCTTTCGAGCCGCCTCGGCTTTTCGCAGGACGTACCCACCTACCTTTACATCGCTCGGCCTGACTCTTCTGTTATAGAACTTAGTCGCCTTTTGCCTGATAGCTTCTGAGCGAGCGGCTGCCTTTTCTCTGTCCTAGCTAAGAAGAACGAGCTCTGCTCTGCGGGCTTCATCATTCCGCTCTTCTTCGTAGCCTGACATCCTCTGATTGTGCAATGCTGCTTCTACTGGAACCAGGGCTTCTGCCCCGAAGGTCATCCTGAATGGAGTTTCCCCCGTGGCTCCTTTCGGTGTGGTTCTATATGCCCACAAAACTTCGTCTACTTCTTCCATCTAGGTCTTTCGGCCATCCAGGCGCTTCTTCAGGGCGTTCATTATCTTTTTATTGGTATTTTCCGCAAGATCGTTGCTTTGCGGATGGGCTACTGAAGTCAGTTGTAGCTTGATCTTCAGTCGGTCACAGAAGTCTCTGAACTTGTCGTTGTCAAACTGCCGACCATTATCTGTAACCAATATCATGGGCATCCCGAAGCGACAAAGTATATTTTTCTTTACAAAGCTTTTAACCTTCCCCTCGGTGATTGTGACGACGGATTCTGCTTCCACCCACTTAGTGAAATATTCTACTGCCACTATCAAAATTTTCTTTTGTCCTGGACCGAGAGGGAAAGGCCCCAGTATATCCATTCCCCATTGGGCGAAAGGGATAGGGTGACTTACAATTTTCATCCTCTCGGTTAATTTGGTGAGACGAGTTCTTTGTTTCTCTGGCAGGCTTCGCATCGGTCGACCTTCTCTTGACAGTCTCTTCTCATTGTCGGCCAGTAGTAGCCTTGTCTGATCAACCGGTGAGCCAGCATTCTGCCTCCTACGTGATTTCCGCACATCCCTTCGTGGACTTGACCATTGCACGCTTTCGGCTTCTTCTTCATTCAGCATCGAAGGGCGGCCGATCGAAGACCGCTTATATAGAGCGCCATTGACAACCGTGTATTCGGTGCCTTTATCCTTAACTTCTTTGCTGCTGATGCGTCTTCCGGTTGTCTTCCTTCCAAAAGGTACCGCATGATCGGTTCTGTCCAGCCCGGTCGATCGGTATTTACATTGAAAACTTCCTCGGCCCTCTGAATGCTAGGCCGATCTAGTCGTTCGACCAGAATATTGTTTATGGCATCACGGTCGGAAGCCATTTTGGAGAGCGCATCCGCCTTGGCATTCTGAGCTCGTTCTATTACGTTGATTGAATCTCGTCCGAAGTTGCTCGACTCGCTTGACTAACTCGGTATTTGATCATGTTGTTCCTTGACCTCGTCTTGCCTTGTAACTGGCCGACTACCACCGCTATCATTGTATATCTTTAGGTGCTTCACTTCCATCTCCTTGGCGTTTGGAGGCGGCTATCAAGGCCTCATATTCGCCTCGTTATTGGAGGCTTTGAATTCTAGTCGGGCGCGATCTACCTTTTCTTCCATGTGCGGGCTGATCAGTACAACTCCTGCTCCGCATCCCTCGGCATTGGACGACCCATCGACAAACAGGCTCCAGGCGAGGAACTGCTCGTCCTCCGAGCTTGGTTGGCTCATCTCCGCGATGAAGTCTGCCAGTATTTGTGCCTTAATAGTTGTGCGGGGCTTGTATTGTATGTCAAATTCACCCAGTTCTACTGCCCACTTAATTAGCCGACCCGAGGTTTCGGGCTTTTGAAGGCACTGCCTGAGGGGCTGGTCGGTCCATACCTCGATAGTGTGACTTTAGAAGTAAGGCCTTAGCTTCCGAGCTGCTGTTATCAAGGCGAGAGCCAACTTCTCTATAGGCGTGTATCGTGTTTCTATTCCGGTTAACACTTTGCTA
Organism: Erythroxylum novogranatense; assembly: GCA_029891385.1. Taxonomy (NCBI): domain Eukaryota; kingdom Viridiplantae; phylum Streptophyta; class Magnoliopsida; order Malpighiales; family Erythroxylaceae; genus Erythroxylum; species Erythroxylum novogranatense. The sequence continues at coordinate 43,837,821 of CM057226.1, read as the reverse complement.
ACATAGTAGATAGGGTGCTGTTCATTCCCCTCCGACCGAATTAGTACTGTTGATCGACCCTCGGTAACCGCCAAGTATAACACGGAGTTCTCTCCGTCACTGGGTTTTGCGGGATAAGCGGGCTAGACAAATCTTGCTTCAAGTCTTTGGAAAGCTTGTTCGCACTCGTCGGCCATCGAATTGAGTCACATTCGCTTTCTCAAGACTTTGAAAATGGGAGGCACTTATCCCCATCTGAAATGAACACCTTTCAACGAGACTATCCGACCGGTCAATATCTGAACATCCTTCAAACATTGTGGCGAAGGCATCCGTATGATGGCCTCAATCTTTTACGGATTGGCTTCGATTCCTCACCGAGTGATCATAAACCCGTGAATTTTCGGATGCCACCCCAACACACATTTTTCGGGTTTAGCTTCATCGAAATTTATTGAGTCCGGAAGACTTCTTGAGATCTTCCACATGCTCCGCGGCCATCTTACTTTTGACCACCATATCATCTACGTATGTTTCGACCGACCGACCGATCATTTTTTTAAAGACCTTCATGACGAGCCGTTGGTAGGTCGCCCCCGCGTTCTTCAATGAAGGGCATTACAGTAGCGAGATGTGCCTTGGTACATTATGAAGGCGGTCTTTTCTTCGTCTTCTAGACTCATCTGGATCTGATGATAGCCCGAGAAGGCGTCCAGGAAGCTGAGCAGCTCATGCCCTGAGGTGGAGTCTACTAATTGGTCGATCTTAGGCAATGGGAAGCTGTCTTTTAGATATGCTTTGTTCAGATCGGTGAGTCTATACACATCCTCCATTTCCCGTTTTTCTTTTTCACTAAGACCACGTTAGCGAGCCACTCGAGGTATTTGACCTCTCGTATGAACCCCGCTTCAAGCAACTTCCGTACTTCTTTCTCGATCACCCCCTGGCGCTCCTTACTGTGCCATCGCTTCTTCTGTCTGATCGGCTTATAGTCATGCCGAATGCTGAGGGAGTGACATGCAACTGACCGAGAAATGCCGGGCATGTCGCTCGGTACCCAAGCAAAAACCGATTTGTTTTCCACCAAGCAGTCGGTGATTTCTTTAGCTAGGTTCTTCTGTAGTTCGGAACCTAGATTTGTGAACTTGGAGGGGTCAGCTTCATCCAGTACAACCCGTTGTGTTTCTTCCACTGGATTCATCCTGTCCGTCTCTTCGTCGGCTCTTACGTCAAGAGAGCTCGTCAGCACTACCGCCCCTTCTAGGGTTTTGGTTTCTGCCAAGTAACATTCCCTGGCAATTTTCTGCTGACCCCTGACGACACCAATTCCATGGGGCGTCGGGAACTTCATAACCTGGTAGTATGTGGAGACGACCGACCTGAGAGCATTTTGAGTAGCTCGCCCAATTATTGCATTGTACGCCCCCTGGAATTTTACGACTAGGAACTCCACGTCCCTTTCTATCTGGCATGGCTTCTGCCCAAACTTCACTTTCAGATAGACCCGGCGACGGGTATCTTGACGCTCGATTATTCCTTTGATGGGGTCGTCGAAGGTAGTAATCGTTCTTGGTACCTTCATACCTTGAAGGCTTCATAGTACAATGGTCCACCGAGCTACCGTGTCAATCATCACCCGCTTCACCTCGTAACCGTCCATATTGAGATTTACGACGAGGGCGTCATCGTGAGGGCAATTTACTCCATTTAGGTCCGACTCATCGAAAGAGATCATTCCGTCGTTCTCCTTCAGTTTTTTGATGGGCGTGTCTTCGCCGACCTGTTTGGCGTATCTTTTCCTGCCTTTAACGGTAGATCCCCCTGCTGCATTTCCACCGAATATTGTGTTAATGACCCCGGTCGGTCGGTCATCTTGCTGTTCGGCATTTCCATCGTTTCTTCCCCTTGACCGCCCTCTGTTTTCTCGTCGGCTATCTCAGATTCGTGCTCGCCTACCCCATCATTCCCGTCGTTACATCTCTCGGGGTGACCTTTGTTGTCGACCCATACGTCCTACGATTGGTGTTTCGTTCGTGTTTCACGAATCGGCCTAACCTCCCCTTTTGAATGAGGAGCTCGATCTCTTTTTTCAACCGCCAGCAATTTTTCGTATCGTGACCGACCTCTCGTAGGAAGCGATACAAGTTGGGGTTCTTGTCCTTGTAAGGGTCTTCATTTTTCGGGCTCTCGGATAGTTTCCCGTCGCTCTAACGGCCTTGATGCTTGACATATGACTGTTTAGCGGGGTGAACTCTTGGCGATATCCACGCCGATCGGTAGGCCTTCTCCGATTCGGTGGCTCTTTTGCCGCTTATGCGGGTTGCCCGCCTCTATCGTTCGTGAGCGATCTTCCGTCCGACGTCTCGTGTTTTCAGCACTTCTTCGGTGAATATACCTATCCGCCGGTTTCTTATTTCTGAACCGAAGCGAGGGCGATCGAGGGCTAACGACTTCTTGAACTCCTCATCCTCGTATTATTCATGAGTGCGGCCAAAGATGGACGAAAGCGGTGGTCGAGCACCTCGATCGCCTCGTTATTGAACCAAAGTAATAAATTCGCAAGCTCTCGTTCCTTCCTTGGGTAAGTTGCATCACTTCCAGAGCGGTCTTTTGCGGCCGTTTACTAGTGGCGAACTGGTTCAGGAAGAGCAGCCTGAAGTCTTCGAAGCATGCGATACAGCTCGGGGGTAAGTTGTTGAACCATCGTCGAGCTCCCTCTTGAAAGGCCGTGCAGAAAGCCTTGCATTGGATAGCATCCGGAACGCAATGTAGGCTCATCATGGAGTGAAAGTGCTGCAGATAGTCCAGGGGGTCGGTCTTCCCATTGTACTTCTCAGGGGTTGGTATTTTTGTCTTGGGTGTCGGAGACTATCGATATTCCAAGTGAAAGGAGAATTGTCTTCGCGCCATCAGGCGATCCGGCCGATAACTTCATACCGCGTGAATCCGATCATCCGCGATTTTTCTAGGGCTTGGATGGGCGATGATCGTTTATCACGCGTGATTTGTCGGTACCGGTGGCCGTCGTGGCACTGCGGTGGTTGTTGCGGTGGTTGAGATTGCAAGATTTGGCGGATCAGCGGTCGGTGGCTTCCTCGATCTTCTTTTGAGTCAAGGTAGTGTGCCTGATCGGAGGAGGATCCGCTCGATCGGTCTTTGGGGTTTGATGCGTATTGAACGCGGCATTATCCTCCGTCGCACTGTTCCTCTTGCTCCAAGGTTTGAGGCTGCTGCGATCATTCGGATGTGAGGATTCGGTCGTGAGGCGTGTGGTGCGGCGCCGTGTCGCGGTAGGCTAACGAAACCAGCGCGTAACGCCAGCTGCGATCGCGGCTACATCGAGATTAGTTGCCATGCACCGACCGATCGTGTGGTTACGGGCGTGGTGCGGAAGTCGGGCCCCACGGTGGCGCCACTTGGTTCGGCCGGATTCGGCGAGCGGAACACCTGCCGTTTGGATCCATTGATTGGCAACTTTCGTGATGAACTTCACGTGAAAACACCTACAAAACAAAGGAAGACACGCGTCGGTGAGGTCCCGATTAGCCCTCCGACGCCAAGTAAGTTTGGTCAGGTGAGATCGTAGAATGCGGAGAAAAACTAGGTTATCATCGTGATACCGAATTATGGGAGAATTATACCTTATATACGATTTTGCGGACTAGGTTTAGGCAAATACGTGTTTGCATGAGAATTTCCTTCTGCTAATGGGTCAGGAATGTGTGAATCGAGCCCGGGTTAAACGATGAGTATGAGACTGAACGATTGGCCTTCGTGATTGGGCTCGGGTTCAAATATAGCCGACCCGACCACAAATTAATGAGCAATTGAAGAGAGATCTTGTGAATTAAGAGATTACAAATTTGTGAATTTTGAAGTCAATTAGGGTTAATTGATTATATATTAAAAGAGGATAATCAAAACTTTAGGAAATCTTGGATCAAACACATAAATTGAATCAACAAGATTAAAGGAATCAAAATAAGAAAAGAATAGTTCCTAAGTATTCAATTTTGATCAAGCCCTAATTTTAATTGGCAACTCACTTCTTTATTTGATTAAGTGTTTCGTTTATTGTTATTTTAATTTTTTTTATTTTAATTTAGTTCAAATCAATTTCGTGTTATCTTAGACAAATTTAGGTTAAAATTCTTAGCTATTGCATAATCATTGTAGGAATGAAAATCTCTTATACTACAAGATAAGATTTGTATACTTGTAGGTATTGAGAGTGAGGCTTAGAAATCTATCATTAAGTATCTAAGTTTGTGTGCAATTTGCCAATTCTCACTAGATAATCGATAAGATAACCACTACTAAGGTTGCCGTGAAGTTTAGGTTAGAAGCAATTGTTACATAGATAGTGTCAAGCAAAAAAGTGTGCCTTTGACCTAATGGCAAAGTTATGATTACATATGCCTTTAGGAGAACAAATATAGGATAAACCATAGCAGACGGATAGGAGATTTAACCAAACGCTCATATGCGTAATGGCAAAGTTATGATTGCATCTGTTTTGTTTGAGCTCAGGAACCAATGTTTCCATAAACATAAAATGATTGGTAGGTTGAGTCGGCTCTGGCACAAATCAAAATGGGACAGAAGCATGATGTTTGTAAAATATGCATATGCATAAGCAAGATGAGGATGGGAATTATTGGGCAATTCAAGTCCTTCCCCAAGGCTTTGCACATGACAGCGACATGGGTTTATGGGAATTATTACGCCCATTTCATATTATAGCTGGAAATTAGATAATAATTGCCAAGCAGCCAGTTGTGTGGGCATGTGCAAACTCTGGGAGATTGGCTTAGCAATTGTGCTTTGTCGGGAGAAAGACAAGAAAGTTCCAAGTTGTCATAGTTTCAAAACCCTCCTGTCTCTCCACATGGCCGGATTCTCCTCCACCAAATAAGTCATCATCTTCAGATATTTCAATCTTAATTTTTAGCCTAAGAGAGCTTATTTATTAATATTTTTGGTAGCTATTAGAATCATTTGGAAGTAAATATTTTTTATTTTAAAATTTGTATTGCATGAATAACTATTTTAAAGTTTCTGTAATTGTAGATATTTTAAAGTAGATATAAAACTTACAAAAATTATTTGGATCAAATACCTCATTTAACTTGAAGTCTTCTAATCATGAAATCACTTTTCATTTGATTTTAAATTGCTGATTCCTTGATGCACTTAATCAAATTAAGCATATGATTTGCAATTTAGTGTATATACCTATAATAATACTCTATCAGGAATAACTTAGGTAGGAGGAGCGGTGCGCACTGTGTCTATGGAATTAAAGAGAGGAAATGCAGAATCCAGATCTCCTGTCTAATTTTATAATGTTTTATTGTATCCCATAAATTTCAGTCATTTATTTATGTGAGTTTTACATGAGTTTTGTATAAATAAACACTAGTCTCACATAAATAAATGACTAAAATTTATAAAATAAAATAACATATCATAAAATTAAAGAGAAGATTAAAAGGATGACCGTTGAGGATTTCTGTGAAAAAATGGACAACCTAATTAAAAGAATGCTCGACTAAATGATTAGCACTATCATATCCCCACTTTGTTTGACTACAATCAATCATATAACAACGAAGCTTAGTCAGCCCATGAGAAAAAACACATTCTCTTCATGTTTTAATGTCTGCCAGATTTTCAGTAAGATAAAAACTTGACAGTCATTTGGCTGCTACAGATCCCAAGAACCCACGTAAACATTATATCCATTAAACCTTGTTCATTAGATTCTCCCTCTGTCTGCTTTCCTTTATTTTCTCCACCTATGAAGCATCCGTGAATGAAACAGAACTCTTATCAGAGAGTCTCTCTCTCTCTCTCTCTCGTCCTGCCTCTGACCTTCCTTCTCTCATATAACATCCTTCTTGCGACCCTTCTTCATTGTTCCTTAGACCCAGATATGTCGTACGTCTAGCAGAAGCAATACTGTCAAAAGAACACAAAATGACCCCACATTTGCTGTTCTTCTACTCTTTGGTCGGAATTTATCTTCTTTTTACTGAGAGAATTCAAGCCATAGGATTTGATGAATTTTCAACCTTGCTATCGATCAAAGCCAACCTAAAGGATCCCTCAAATCAGCTCAAGGATTGGAAAATGCCAAGCAATGCAGCGCAGCACCAGTTACCTCATTGTAACTGGAAAGGAATCACATGCAACTCCAAGGGCCTTGTGGAGAAGCTTGAGATCTCCAACATGAATCTAAGTGGCAGCATATCAGATGACATTGCCGGTTTGCATGATCTTTCTGTTCTTGACATTTCCTGTAATCGGCTTGCTTCTTCATTGCCAAGGTCACTAGGAAATCTCACGTCACTGAAGACTATCGATGTTAGTCAGAACGATTTGGTTGGTAGCTTCCCAACAGGCCTTGGAAGGGCATCAAGGCTGACTTCGGTCAATGCTTCAAGCAACAACTTTTTTGGCTTACTTCCTGAGGATCTTGGAAATGCAACGTCCCTTAAAAACTTGGATTTTCGAGGGAGTTTCTTTGAAGGCCCGATTCCTGATTCTTTCAAGAATCTCCAGAAGCTGAAATTTCTGGGACTTTCAGGTAATAACCTAACTGGAAAGCTTCCAAAAGAGATTGGCCAGCTTTCTTCTCTAGAGACTATAATACTTGGATACAATGAGTTCCAAGGTGAAATTCCAGCAGAGCTTGGCAACCTCACGAATCTCGAGTATCTTGACTTTTCTGTTGGCAGTCTCCGTGGTCAGATTCCTGCTGAATTGGGTAGACTGAAAAAGCTCACTACAGTTTATTTGTACCATAACGACTTCACTGGAACTATTCCACCGGAACTTGGCAACATCACGGCCTTAATGTTCTTGGACTTTTCTGACAACCAAATATCAGGAGAGATACCAGAGGAGTTAGCAGAACTGAAGAATTTGCAGCTCTTAAACTTAATGCGCAATCAACTGACAGGTACAATTCCTGGCAAGCTTGGTGAGTTAACCAAATTACAGGTACTTGAGCTCTGGAGGAACTCATTGAAAGGTCCTTTGCCAAAACATCTCGGGCAGAACTCCCCTTTGCAATGGCTAGATGTATCGTCAAATTCATTATCAGGTGAGATTCCATCAAGTTTATGTGATTCTGGCAATCTCACCAAACTCATCCTCTTCAACAATTCATTTACTGGTTCAATCCCTCTAAGCCTCTCATCCTGCAAATCATTGGTTCGTGTTAGAATGCAAAACAATATGATTTCTGGGAGTATTCCTTTTGGCCTTGGAAATCTACCAATGCTTCAATGGCTAGAACTAGCCAATAACAATCTTAGTGGCCGAATCCCGGATGATACTGTTATGTCTTTGTCATTATCTTTCATTGATGTCTCAGATAATTACCTTGAATCGTCACTTCCATCTGGAATTCTCTCCATTCCTAACGTTCAAACATTCTTGGCATCCAGCAACAAATTGGGAGGCAAAATTCCAGACCAATTACAGGACTGTCCATCACTTTCAGTGCTTGACCTCTCAAGAAACCATTTCTCTGGGAAAATTCCCAAGAGTTTTGCTTCTTGTGAAAAGTTGGTCAATCTTAACCTTCGAAGCAATCAGTTAACCGGGGAAATCCCAAAAGAACTTTCAACTATGCCGACATTAGCAATTCTCGACCTTTCCAACAATTCTCTGGTAGGTGAGATTCCAAAAAACTTTGGGAACTCTCCAACTCTGGAAACGTTGAACTTCTCATATAACAAGCTTGAGGGTCCACTTCCCTCAAATGATATATTCATGACCATAAATCCCAATGATCTCACTGGAAATGCTGGTCTTTGTGGTGGAGTACTTCAACCGTGTTCACAAAGTTTCCACGCATCAAAGCAGCGACAGAATTCACATATTCATCATGTCATCATCGGATTTGTCGTCGGAATCTCAATTCTCTTATTTCTTGGTGTAGCGTTTCTGACTGGTAGATGGTTGTATAATAGGTGGTACTTGTATAAAAGTTACTTCTCTGATTGGTTTAAGGAGAGCAGCAAGGAATGGCCATGGACACTAGTGGCATTCCAGAGGGTCAGCTTCACTAGCTGCGATATTCTAGCTTGCATAAAAGAGTCAAACATCATTGGCATGGGAGGAACTGGCATCGTCTACAAGGCTGAAGTTCATCGTCCACACTCTGCGGTGGCAGTCAAGAAGCTATGGAGGGCAGAAACAGACACAGAATGCGGTGGTGATCTTTTAGGTGAAGTGAGTCTCTTGGGGAGGCTACGACATAGGAACATTGTGAGATTGTTTGGATACCTTCACAATGAAACAAATGTAATGCTGTTGTATGAGTATATGTCTAACGGAAATCTTGGAACGGCTTTACATGGCAAAGAAGCTGGAAAGCTGTTGGTAGACTGGGTTTCACGGTATAACATTGCAGTTGGAGTTGCTCAGGGATTAAATTACCTCCATCATGACTGTCAACCGCCAATCATCCACCGCGATATCAAGTCCAATAACATCCTTCTTGATGCTAATCTTAACGCAAGGATAGCAGATTTTGGGCTGGCAAGAATGATGCTTCACAAGAACGAGACTGTATCAATGGTCGCGGGATCCTATGGCTATATTGCACCTGGTAAGCGTTCATCCTTGATAATCTATTAGACATGTAAGTGGTACATATCAAATCCTGAAGTCAATTTCTTGTTTTCTCATTGCAGAATATGGATACACTCTAAAGGTGGATGACAAGAGTGATGTCTACAGCTTTGGTGTAGTACTTCTGGAGCTTCTGACTGGAAAGAAGCCTCTGGATCCTGCATTTGGGGAGTCTGTGGATGTTGTGGAATGGGTCCGGAGAAAGATGGTAAAGAACAGATCATTGGTAGAAGCATTAGAGCCCAGCATCTCAGGACAGTGCAAGCATGTGCAAGAAGAGATGCTTCTTGTTGTCCGTATTGCAATCCTTTGCACAGCCAAGCTCCCTAAAGATAGACCATCAATGAGGGATGTTATAACAATGCTTGGTGAGGCAAAGCCACGAAGGAAAAGTGTCTGTCAGAATTCAAGCAAAGAGAAGCCCATTTTTACCAACTCACCAGTAATAGGACTTCTTTAGTCTATGTTTTCCAATGTAAATCTTTTTCCTTGAGAGAAAAAAACTTGAGCATTCATATACCAACCGAGTGTAAAAATAGAAGCTCAAAATATTTCAAGCCTGTATTAGCCAATTTGAAATTTGTCAACCCTGAAAATATGGTTGTATTGTGCTGTTGTTTCAGAAAATTCAAGAAGTAAACTGCTGTAAAAGATTCTGACTGAATTTTCTACTTTTGTATTGAGACCGAAGGATCAAGGAACAGTGGTAGCTTACAGTTTAGAAGGAAAAAAGTGATGCCCCTAAACAATCCAAATAGTTCAATGAATTCAAGAACAAATTAGGCTTATAACACAAAAAGACTTCCATCTTATACCCTTTAGGATGCATTAGTAGTGGAGTTGACTACTCCTTTCATTTTCTGTGTAAAGTCAGAAAAAGGACACAGGTTTAGCCCATCCATAATACTAACAGAGGTCTAGCTAACTGAGTCAAAGGTTTTGTAAAATTCAAACTTAAATCGCTTAATTATTTGGTGATTTGTTTTCCCATGCCACCTAAAAACTTCTTGTATAATGACTATATTATCACTAATAGATATATTTTTCTAAGAAAGTCCCTTATGAATCACTGATTTTTGACTTCAGCATATCCTTTAGCCTCATTGCTAATAACTTGGAGATGATTTTGCATAAAATATTACAAAAAGATATTGGTTTATATCCATTTTAAGGAAGCAGGGGTGGAACTTTTAGGTATTAAACACAAGAATCTTTTTTTTTCTTTAATAGAAATCTAATTTTTTATTTAAAAAAAGAGTTTAGTAAAGACAATGATGAACAATTTGTAGCAAGGGTGCCTAGTAGAATCTTAAAGTATGAATCTACACAGAGCTTGATTTCTTCTCGAGAGTGGACAACTTTACCATGAGGAGAGACTAGAGTGCAAATAATGTTAGTATTCCTCTTTTCTAGAATAGATTTATTACAAAAATTGGGATTCATATCTCCTTAAGTCATTTTATCCAAGATCTTTGCTTGAGTATTGGATTATACATTACTATTGATTTAATATAGGAGTTTAGGGCATTCTTTTCCTCTATAATTTTAGTGTTATCACCAATATTCTTATGAAGTTCTTTTTTTTAGCCTTTATAAGAATGCCTTAGCAATAGCTAATTGATCATAAGTGTTCTATTTCCTTCTTGCATTAATGTCTTTGAGCTCTTTCTTAATCATGGAGAGGTTCCGAACATATATGAAGCTTTTATAATCAGTGCAAGGATAGAACATCCCCTTGTTTATTGCCTTATTAAATCCTGTATCATCAATTAGAAAATTGTTGAAACTAAAAGGGAAGCTTCTCTTACACTTTGTAAAAAAGTTTTGGATAAGGATGGGACTATGATCAGAGGCTAAGGAGTTTATGAACATGGTTTCGCTTTCTAAAAAGCTACTCAACCATTCATCATTAGCTAGTGCTCTGTCCAATACTCCCATTATATGACACCTTACAGTTTGTTTATTTCTCCATATGACAAAATGACCTTTATATTTTAAATCAACAATTCCTAGCTACTCCAGATAATTCCTGAAGTCAATTATAATAATTCTTAAGGATACGTTAACCTTAGATTCAATATTATAAAGGATGATATTAAGGTCACCCAAGATATCCGAGATCCTTGTGAAGCAACATGAATGTCTTTTAGTGTTTTCCACAGTGTGCTCCTTTGGAAAGCAAAAATAGATTCATAAATGAAGGTAACAAACTACTTATTATTATCTTGATGAAATAAAAAAAGATAGCTATATGCATTAGTTGATCACTTTCTTATAGTAAAGAAACCTTAATTGTTGCTATATCGAGAGCAATAACAATATAACAATAATGGTAATGCCAGTGATTGGACAAAATAAGAACAATGATTGTCAAAATTTTGAGCTTGTGGCAATTTTCTTAGTTTCTAAATTTCCTATTAAAGCAAGTTTGGTATCATAGACAAAACTCTTAAAAGATTGAATTTTTTAGGTCAATTAATGCTTCTCACATTCCATAAAGCTACTGACATAGTGGTGGGATTGATAGATCATTTGGATCTATTCCTTCTATCTAATTTCCTTCTAATATCATTTTAAAACTTCTCATTACCCAATTCTTTTGTCAACAGAAGAGAGGTTAAGGGAGGGAACACTTGAATTTGTTGAGTGCTAATCAATTGAGTTTCAGTCTGGGGCTGCTAGTGATGCTTTCGATCTAACTAGCTCAAGCAATTGACAACATCAAAACTTCCTATTAGAGTTATAGGGGAAGCAGTGTTGTGTCTAGTTTCTATTGCATTTAATTACCTTCATGTCTTGATTTTGGTTACAAATCCTTATTTTTTTGATCCAAATATGAGATAAATAGAGTGGAAATGGTGTGAATATTGCATGAATGTTAATTGGATTAGTTTTTGAATTTGCATGAAGGTTGAAGGAAAAGTTCATGTAATTTGGCATAAAAAGGAAACAAAGAAGAAAGGTGGTGACATAACAAAGTGTTAGTCATGGTGGTGATATAGGCATAACTTGTTACTACCGTGACAAGTGCCTTCATGGGGGTGACTTAACTTGTCGCCACATTGATCCATTTTTCCTTTAATTTATCAACTTATTATGTGTCATGTAAGAGGGACATCTCAAAAACCTAGACCTAAAATAGACTACAAATAGAAAGAGTAAGGAGGGTGGCGACACACAGACACATTCAAACATTCCATCATACACATCTTTCACACCACAGACTCATTCGGGGACAAAACAAATAGATAGAAAGAAGGTGGAGAAGGGAAGTAGAGAAGAGCTTTGCTGAGAAGATAGAAGATATAAGAGAGAACGAGTAGACAAAGGAAGCAGATGTCAAAGTAGCGTGAGCAGTCGATCATCTAGGTGAGAACAAAGTAGAAGGAGAAGGCAAGAGCCAAAGTAGGAAGCTTGAGAGTGGTTGGAGATCACTGCAACTCCCTCATTCGAACACTCGTTTGCTCATTTTGTTTATTATTTCTTTGTTGCTTTACTGAACTCACTCCTCTATTAGTTGATGGACTCATACTCTGTCAGCTTTTGATAGTTTATTTTGGTTATTCACTTGGATTATCATGCATAGGAGATTAAATTAGTGAACTTAATTATAAAGAGTTTTCCACTTCGATTATTCTATTTGTTTTTGCTCCCAGTTAACTTCGTTTACGTTTCAATTTAATTTTGTGATTTCCTTTAAAACCTTTACTCAACAAATTAGGATAAAGTGTTTAGGATTGCATTTGTTTTTATTTTTGTTCAAGATTAATTTAAGGGAACCAATTTCACCTTTATGGGAGACTAGCCTGAGTAATCACTACAAATATCTCGTATACCTACGAGTATGATGGCTTAGGTATTTGTAGAACTTATTTGGGCATAACAAGTTTTTGGTAGCATTGCTGGGAAGGTGTTTACTATTTAGACTTAAATTAATTTTGATTATTTTTTCTATTCACACATACATTTTTGTCATGTTATTTCATTGAGTTATTTAGTAATTTTATTATTAATTCACTGTTAATTTTATTTAGTTTATGCGAGGAAGGAGGTCTTGAGACGGTGAACTTGCCCCCTTTATTGACAACATACATTGGATAAGAGGAACTCTAAGGGACTTTGAAGACAATCTTGAGGGACCTAAACCAAAAGATCAAGAGATGGGTGAAAGGAAGCTAGTAATGAATAAATATGCCAAACTAGTAATCAGTACTACCACTTTGTGCATATGATTGGGAGAGGCAATTAGGAACTATAAATTGAAGAGCATCTACTACAACATGCTACCATCTTTCTATAGGGTTCCCAATAAGGACCATTTAAACTTCATTCGGAAAATTTTATACCACTCTCCAAACATTCCCTTTAGATGGCCTAAATGAAGATCAACTCAGCATTGAAGGATTAGGCTAAAGCATAGTTGATGACCTTCCCTCCAGATCATTGACTACATGGGAGGAGGCATACAAGTTCTATTCCCGTTAAAAGACTTGTAAGTTGCAGACGAAGATAGCAACCTTCACTCAGATGGAGGGAGAGCCATTCTATGAGGCGTGGGAACACTTCAAACCCTTGCCCATTCAATATCCACACCATTTTCCACTCCACATATGGAACCAATTCTTTTATGATCGATTGAAACAATAATGTCAGTACAAGGTGGACAATGCAGCAAAAGGAGCTGTGAGAGAGAAGATTGTGAAAGAAACATATGAGATCTTCAAAATTTTGGGGGCCAATTCTCAACAAAAGAGCGTGAAGGGAAGAAGAGCTAAAGTTGATGAAGTGAGCTCGAATCAAGAACTGGCTATGTAATTAGCTGAGTTGACAAGGCATGTAAAGATGTTAACTACAAAACTACCCCAAAATATTCCAAATCAAAAGTATATGTGGAATTTACAGTCATAGAGTTAATGTTTATTCGTATTTTTGTGAGCTTTTTGAAAACAGGAAAGAAAAAGTGAACTCACTCAACGATTTTCAATCAAGGGAGTGAAATGATCTGTATTCAAACACCTTCAACCTAGTTGAAGAAACCACCGCAATTGTTCATGAAGACTATCAATCCACTAGTACAACCCCAACCACAATACCAAAATCTTCATAGGCTAAATTATTACCAAGGGCAATCCTCACTTCAGAACCCACCAAGAAAACCTTTTTTAGAGGAAAACCTAAATGCATTTATTCAAGTCACAACTCAAAATCAAGAGACAAACAATAAGATGTTTAATTCTTTGGAGGCATCTATAAAGAGGATTGAGATCCAAGTAGGACAACTCGCTGCACAAATGCACAACAATCAGAAAGGGAAGTTGCCCTGGCAACCCAAGCATGCCCAAGCAATCACTACTCTGAGAAGTAGTAAGGTAATTGATAATCATGTTGAGATCCCTTTTAATCTGTCTGGTGTAAGTAATCAAGAGGAGGAGAGCCTCACCAACGAAAAAGGTAAGCAGAATGAAGAAAGCAATGGGCATGACAGCCTTTCAAGACACATTCAAAAAGGTGAGAAACTGGGGCATGCAATGACTGCAATAAAGAACCAAGACTGCATAAGGCAGTTAATCCTGATCCCATATCCAAACTGCCTTAAGAATTCAAAAAAAGATAAGCATTTTTTTGATCTATATAACATGTTCTCCAAATTTAATATTAATATGCCTTTGTTAAGTGTAATCAGGAACATTCCAGCTTATAAGAAGTTCTTTAAGGAGCTAAGTACCAAAAAATGAAAGTTTCAGCCAAATGAGAAGGTGATAGTTTCATAGGTTGCAAGTACAGTGCTTCAGCAGCAATTACCCCCCAAATTGAAAGACTCGGGGAGTTTTCTTATGCAAATATCAATGGGTAATGGTGATGAGGTTAAGGGTATGCTTAAACATGGTGCGAATATATACTTTATGCCACAATCTATTTATGAGAAATTAGATCTAGGATAGTTAGGACCTACAATCACATGTTTGCAATTAATTGATAGGTCAATCTGTTATCTGAAAGGAATAAAGGAGGAAGTGTTAGTGAAGGTTGGAAGATTGATTGTTCCTGTAGACTTTGTTGTCCTAGACATGAGGGAGGTTAAAGAGCAAGGGAAGGACCACACCATACTCCTAGGGAGTCCTTTCATGCCCACTACCAATACCTTGATTAATGTGAAGAACAGGAAATTGAGCATGACTATTTTAGGGGAAACAGTAGAATTTTTAGTCTTTAATGTTGAATCTATTTCTACTACTACTATTTTTTAAGATTGTTCTTTTGTTAATTGAGTTAATGATGCAAATTTTGATTTTTCCTTGTAGGAAGAAGAAAACTAGAAGCTAGACTTGGTGAAAGAAATTGATAAGTGCTGTCAATTGCTGGTCTATGCAACTAAGGGAGAGGTTGGAAATGTTGGACCCCAATCCTTGAGTGGCAATTAGAGATACGAAATGAAAATTCAATGAGTGTTTTGGATATGAATTGTGTTATAGATATCTTGTGCCTTAAGGAAAATTGATGAGAAAAGATTTGAGGACTTTGATATTTGAGTAAATTTGGATGAATTATGAGAGTAAAGTGAATGAGTAAATTGAAATGGAAGTTGAAATTAAGAAATAAAGAGAAAAGGTGTGAAAATTTGTCGAATTAGGAAAGTTTGACTTTTTGGTTATAAAAGTTGACTTTTTGATTTAGGCAAAATTTGATAAAATGATCTACATGAAACTTGTAGTGTCTGTTAAAAGCTTTCTATCGCCATAAAGTATGTAATTTTTCGATATCAGGAGTGGAAGATATGATTTTCCAAAGATAAGGTTCTTTTGCTTTGTTTCTGAAAATGCTATTAAGTATAGGTTTGTGTGTTCTATACTTCGAGGCCACTCGTCGTGAGGATTTAGTCTGAATTGGAGTAAGTGGTCTACATGAAAGTTGTATCTTGTCTATTAATCTTTCAAACGCTATAAAGTATGAAATTTTTAGATGTGGGAATTGGGAGATATGAAATTTTAAAGTTTGGAGTTGGTATAGGATGAAAATTTTAGGGCAGAAACTTTGAATGAAAAATTGACCTAGTTATAGGTTGAATTTGTGTTTAAGTTCTTCATGAAAGTTTTATAAGATGTTTTTATCTTTCCATTGATATAAAGTATGCAATTTTTGGACCATGGAATGTGGAGTTATGATTTTTGGAAGTTTCAGTTACTGTTTTGGAATGACAAGTAGGAGCAGTAACTTTGATTAAGTTTTTGACCCCTTTAGAGATGGAATTGGTTATGGGGGTCTTCATGGAAGTTGTAGAGCTTCTTTTTTTATCTTTCCATACCAAATTTGTAAAATTCGGAGTTCGGAATCAAGAGTTATGATTTTTGGAAAAATTAAGTTACATTTATGTTTTTGAAGTACTGTAATTTTGCTTATACTCCGACCCTTGTTCAATCTTTTGCTTATAATTCCTTCGTCCGACATCCGATTGACTTGATTTTCAAAACGTTGGATTCCTAAGACAATTAATTTCATTTTCATGGGAAATTGTGATTTTTAGGAGATTAAATGGAAAGAGATTTGATTAAATCAAAGAGTGAGGATTGGTTAAAGTGTTTAAGTTGGAAAATTTTCTGAACATGGTTCAGTATTTTGAGAAATTCGGGAGCTGTGGAGCTCCGATTGAGTTGATTTTTAAGGAAAAATAAAATTGAGACATGGGGCTAAAAATCATGTGAAGGGATTGAAATTCAATTTCATCCCTAAGATTGTCAATTTCTGGATTGAAGTTGAGTTAATGTTCAGTCTCGGATTAGTAAGAGCTGAACACTTATTTTGCCTATAACTCCTACATTTCTGAACCGATTTAAGCGTTCTTGGTGTCATTTTAAAGATGAGACATAGAGGAACATTTTTCAAGAAGAATGTTTTGTCAAATTATGTCAGTTACCTGCTCAAAATTGGGAAGCAAGATGACAGTTTTTAAAGGTTAAATGAAGGGAAAATGTGGAAGTTCACCTAAGTTACTATGATATAAGGCTATTAAGCAAGGGTCTTTTGGTCATTTTGTAGTCAATTAAGAAGAAGAAGACTGGTTGTTGTTGGTTTTAGAGGAGAAGAACGATAGTCTTAAGGAAAAGAAATGAAAATAAAAGGAAGAGAGGAGAAGCGTGAATCGGTGGAGAAGAGGGGAGAAGAAGAAGAAACAAAAATGTTTAGGGTTTCGTTTTCTTGATTTGTAGGAGGATTTTCGAACATAGTTTAAGAGAGAAAAAGGTGGAGGAACTCAAGAGCTTCATCCCAAGCCTAGAAAATCCTAAATTGATGAAGAGGGAAGGTAAGAATCATTTTTGATCTTTGGATTTTTGATGAGTTTTTGGATTAGATAGTTTAAGAATGTTATGGGCTTAGGTTTTCTAAAGTTAATTTTGGAGATTATGCCATTTATGATATTCAATTTTTGATTGTTGACTAATTAGGGTTTTGTCATGAATTTGGGGATTTTCGTAAGGATGGAGAATTGAGGCTTTAAGCAAGTTCCAAGCATCGTTTCGAGGTGGGTAACATGTTTATTATTTGAATTATAAGCTAATTTCAAGTTTTCGAAAAATTTAGAATAGGAATGTTTTAAAACAAATTTATTGTTTGTGTTTTCGAAAAAATCAAGAAGTGATATGATTTGAAAAGTTATTGTTAGGTTTTGTTTTCGAATGATTGGAAATGGCTACAATTGTTTCGGACTTTTTAATCAAATGGTTCAATTGTTACATTCTTTGATTTCAAATGAATTGATAAAAATTGAAATAAACGTTAAAGCCATTGTGTTTGAATATATTAATGTTTTCTAAGATTGTTGCATTCTTGAATGATAAAGGATGTGTTATGTGATTTGCATAGACTTTGTAAATTTGAAGTTGTGTGACTTTGAGTTTTTGAGTTGTAAAGCATTCTTGTATATATTGCTTTCAAATGTGTTACCTTATAGTTTGGAAATGATTAGAATGTTAGGAGTGTATGGTTGCCATTTTTAGTGAATTGATAAGATTGTTGGATGAGTATGGACTTGCAAGATTGAGGATGGTGGAGATTAAAGTGGTTTTGTGCAGGTATTGGAGTTTGGATTGAAATTGAAGTTGGCTAGATGATATTTTAGGAGAGGTGCTGTCAAATTTTTCACAAATTTGGCAGCAGTTTCGATTGTGTTTTTGACCTCCTTAATGGTTGAATTGGATTAGGAGGTCTTTTGGAAGATTGTAGTTTAGGATTTTATCTGTTCATAGATGTATAATATATCATTTTTCGGCTTAGGAGTAAGGAGATATAAGAGTTGAAAGAAAACAGCTACGGTTTACCATATTGTTTGAACTGTTTTTGTGCAGTATCTTTGGAAGGGTTTTTCACCCCTTTGAGGCCTTCATTGATTGTTGCATCCTTCATAAGAGATGTAGAATGTGTTTTTATCTTTTCATTGAAGTATAATATGTAATGTTTAGAGTTAGGAGTAAGAAGTTATGAGTTTCGGAAAATTGCTGCTACTGTTTACCATCACAGTTTGAACAACAACTTTGGTTGATTGTTTGACCCTCTTAGAATTAGAATTTGACAAGAGGGTCTCCTTGAAGATTGTAGTGTAGGTTTTTATCTTTTCATTGGTATATAATAAGCTATGATTGAGTTTTGGAGTAAGAAGTTATGAGGATTGGAAGAAGACGGTTACTGTTCATAGGGTCATTTTTATGGGCAGTAACTTGAAGTAGTGTTTGACTCCCTTAGAGGCCATATGGGTTTTTAAACTCTTTATGAAAGTTGTAGAGTTTTCTTTGAGCTTTTTATTGATACCAAATTTGCGAACTTTGGTGTTCGGTGTGAAGAGTTATGAAATTACGTTTTTAGTCGAAGAATAGGATTTTTGATTGAGCCCTAAGCCTTCATACTTCATGAGGGAAATTAAGGTAAAGTTTTTCAAGACTTTTTCGAAGGTAAATAGTTTAAGTTCGTTTTTGAAGTTTGTCCTTTCTAGGCGGTTGATTTCATTGTGTTTGAATGATTTGGAAATTTCTAAAGTATTGCATTCTTTGATTCTGATGTATGAGAATACTTTGGTTTTTGAATGATTGAAATATGGTTATGGGTTTTGTGTGACTCTCTGTTTGATTATGACATGTCACGAAAAGCAAGATTTCGAAATGTACCTTCGGGCAATCCAAATTTTCGTTTTCGATTATGTGTTATGTGGGTTTGGTCAGGTCCCATAAGTGAGACAAGTGTGCACTTGTCTGTTTTAAAGCCTTCTCCCGGCTGCCCGCTAGTGGCACAGGATTTCTGATCTTGGACTCCCATAAGTCACGGCTACACCGAACCACGATGCGGGAAGATGTAGTACGTTCCGTTCACGGCTGCACAGGACTGCTATGCGGAAATGTGCAGTACGTTTTATTTTGGACCGACCCAAACCATTTTGATGTGCAATGTGTTTTGATTTGTTTAAGATGTGATGCATTTCTATGTGATGCATTCATGTTATTGAAATTGTGCACAATTTGTGAAAGATTTAAGAAATTGGAGGAATGATTTGTGGAAAAGTTTTTAACCAAGAAATTTATGAAATTGTTTATAAAGGATTTAGAAAGTGAAAAGTTTGAGAAATAAGAAAATTTGCCATTTTTTAGACTGTGAAATTTTAAGATGGCAAAAGTTTTGGAAAAATGTTTTTGCTTATTTTTCTTTTATAAATATGTTATCCATTGATCCGTCGAGCTCACCCCCTTTCATCCCCATCTCCAGGTAATCAAGAAGGAGAGTGGATGGAAGAAAGTCAATTCGTCCGTTATGTTTGTAATAGTATTTTTGTTGCAATAGGATTTTTGTAAAAATAAGAGTTTAGACATATGTTGTGTATTTTGGAGAAATATGTATTCTTATGTATTTCGGTTTTTACAATAGATGTAGTGTCGTGGCTTGAGAATGCCACTTTGGTTTCATAATGTATATGAATTATGAATTAATGTATGGAGTTGGGTTTGTGTATGATTTTGGGATACGAGTTATGATTGTTTATGAATATGAGTGGTTTAGATTGAATTATGAATTTGTATTTTGATTTGAGATGTATATAAATGAGATTGATTCTTATGAATGTAAATATTTGTGTTTGGGTTATGGATTGAGATTTATTGAAGTGCTATGAGTATAATTGTGAGTTGATTGTATATGGGATTCCGGACAGGAGGTCCAACGAATTTTGTTGGTGGATGGGATTTAGAAGTGTATTTGAACTATTTGCAGATTTTTGGGTTGTTCAAAATACAACCGTTATGCTGCCCGATTTTCGATAAAAATCAGTTTATGGCAAGTTAGAATAAGTATAAGATTAAGAGTTTTAAAGATGCGATTAAGATATGCATGATTAAGAGTGATTTGAGCTTATGGAAAAGGATAGTGAGATTAGAATGGTTGAATTTTTGAAATGGGAAATTAAATTGTTTTGATTTGGATAAAATTGATAAAGATGAAAGGAATAAAAATGAACAAAAAAAATTTATACCGGTTTCGGATTAGTTTGGACCAAGTTATTCTTAGGGTATCCAACGCGATGTTGTTTCGAAAAGTTTTTCTTTGCAGACATCGAAGTCTTGCCTCTCAATTTGTTTTAGTTCGTTTGGAATTCGATTCGAATTACTATGTTCCTTTCTTCCGATTTTTCTTTCGTTTCATATTCGTTTTCCATTTCTTCGGTTGGGATCCAGTTTTCAGATCGAGTCCCAACAGGAAAATTCTTGGAGAAAAATCCCAATGAAGAGAAGAAAATAGTGGAGTCAGTCACTTTGGGCAATCCACCTTAAGCATAACAGTTGAGGTGTCCAGCTAAAATACATTAAAGAAGCGCTAAATGGGAGGCAACCCATATAATCATCACTATCATGTCTATGGAAGGATTATCATAGCTTTTAATGCTGAATTTTTGAAAGTGGAATCTGGGAAGCAGCATATACATACTATGATCTATTTTAAAATGGAGAATTCTCAGGTATTAACTACCTTTGCCTATGGTTTCAACACAGTGTTTCAAAGATTTGAACTTTGGAACGACCTAAAAAGGGTTAAGGCTTTGGTAAACCTCCCTTGGGTGGTGTGTGGGGATTTTAATACCATTTTTTTTAGGTCAGAGGCTGAAGGTAACTGCAATTTACTCAACTACTCCCCTGATTTGTATGAATGTATATAGGAGGTGGAACTTTTAGACCTAAAAATAGAAGGACATATGTTTACATGGTATAATAAGCAAAGTTCTATTTGGCATATCAGGAAAAAAAAACTAGATAGAGCCTTGGCAAATGTGGAATGGCTCACTATCTTTCCAAGAAGCACTACAAATTTCCTAAATCCTGGTATCTCTGATCATACTCTTATAAAGATTGATTTCTTATTCACTACCTCTAGAGTGCATCACCCATTCAAGTTCAACAATTTTCTAGCTAGTGTGGAAGGCTTTCAAGAAGTAATATTGAATGGGCTAGAGCATATTTGTTATGGGACTAAGCAGTACATATGTATACAGAACCTCAAGGCCATTAAATAGGAATTGAAGATCCTTAATAGTAAGAGAGGCAAGAATCTCTCTAAGGAGGTTGACATAACAAGAGATAAACTCTACTCTATTCAAAAATCACTGGTTGAAACCCCCTTGGATGGAAATCTAGCTATAGCAGAAAAGGAAGCCCTAAAAAAGTACTTGGAGGTGGTGGATAATCAATGCTCTTTATACAAGCAGAGAGCTAGAGTTAATTGGCTGAAAGATGAAGAAAGAAGCACTAAGTTCTTCTTCAATTCTTTGTTAGCCCGCAAGAACATTAATAAAATCTCCTCTATTAAAACTGAAGAAGGTGTGGAAGTTTTCGGACAAGATGACCTAGCTAAAAAGGCCATGGTTTTTTATAAAAATTTACTGGGTTCAGAAGCTACTTTGTTAGAGCATAGTCATGGTCTTGCACAGTTCATCACTGCTAAAATTCTTGAGAATGAAAGTGCTTGGTTAATAAGACCTGTCTCAGATCAGGAAATTGAGAAGGTTGCCTTTAGCATGAATAGGTCTAAAGCCCCAGGACCAGATGTCCTGAATGGATTTTTCTATCAGAAAACCTGGAATAGCCTGGGGGGACAGTCAAGGAAGCAGTCCATTAGTTTTTTTAAAGAGGGGTCTTATTGAAGGAAATAAACAAGACATATCTATGTTTGATTCCTAAAAATTCTAGCCCAGACTCTTGGAATGACTAGAGTCCTATTTTGTGCCCTAACGTCCTATACAAGATCATTACCAAAATTTTGCCTAATAGGATAATGGAGGTCCTAAAATTCCTTATTCGTGAGAATCAATGAGCTTTTATAGCTAACAGAGATATAGGGGAAAATATAATTATAGTGCAGGAGCTTCTAAAAGGATACAATCGAAAGAGAAGTCCCCACAATTGCACTATTAAAATTGATTCAAAGAAAGTTTTTGATAGTGTCAATTGGTGTTTCCTTCTAAAAACATTGGAGGTCATGAACTTTCCCCCAAAGTTCATACAATGGATTCAAGAATGCATCTCAACTGCATCCTATGGGATTTTAATAAATGGGTGCCTTACGGAGATGTCTAAAGGGAAGAAGGGGCTTAGGCAAGGGGATCCTCTATCCCCTTACCTATTTCTAATTTGTATAGAGGTTCTTACTCAAGTACTAAAGCATAACACCTCTTCAGATCCAAAATCTAGATACCACTCAAAATGTAAGAAAATTTCACTAACTATTTTATGGTTTGCAGATGATCTTATTCTCTTAAGCAGGGCTAATGTTTACTTAGTCACTATGTTGATGAAATCCCTCAACCTCTTTAAGGAGACGTCGGGGCTATGCGTGAATCAAAGAAAGAGCTATCTCATCCTCTTCAAAAGTGCTACTTAACTCTCAACTACTTTGTCACAAACTATAGGAATGGAAACTAAAGATCCTACCCTGCTCTACTTGATGAGATATTTGGGGATTCCTTTCTCATCAAGTAGGCTAAGGTTCTGTAAATGCATTCCTTTGATTGAAAAGATCCAGAAAAGATTAGGGGCTTGGGCAAATAGAGCACTATCTTATGGTGGAAAAGTTCAACTTTTGAAATCGGTGATAATGTTTATGAATACCTATTGGTGCTCCTATCTCTTTCTATCAGAAGGGTTAATCAAAACGATTGAAAAGCTGATGAAACAATTTCTATGGGGTAAAAGGAATGGAGATAGAGGATTAGCAAAAGTTAGTCAGAAGATAGTCTGCCAACCAAGAGAAGAAGGAGGGTTAGGACTAGAATCTCTATTCAGCAAAAACAGATTTCTCACATCCAAGAGGATTTGGAGACTACTAAGTGAAAAACAGACTTTGTGGTCCATTTGGATTCATTCTTACATATTAAAAGGAGGAAGTTTGTGGGAACTTAAACCTAACAATAGCTTCACCTCATTCTTTAACCAGGTTCTCAGATTAAGGGAGGACATGTTTCAGCATATTTTATGCCAGATTGGGATAGGAGAAAGAATTTCACTATGGTATGATAATTGGATAGGGAATGGACCGCTAACACACAATCAACTGGCTAGATCCCTACTAATCCGATTCCCTAATAATAATAATAATAATAATAATAATAATAATAATAATAATATTATTATTATTATTATTATTATTATTATTATTAATGTATGTTGTGTGTTTTTTCCATTTAATAGTTAGAAATACATGGTTATGACAAACTTATTATTATTATTATTATTATTATTATTATTATTATTATTATTATTATTATTATTATTATTATTAATGTATGTTGTGTGTTTGTTTTCCCATTTAATAGTTAGAAATGCATGGTTATGACATAAACTCGATCAAGATTAGAAATGCATAATATAAGTGAATGAGTATACTTGAATGCTTAAAATGATTAACTTGGATTTTGGTTTAAAGGACATTAGCTTATTGTAATAGATGAATGACACTTTCATTTGATAAGAATTTGAGCCTTTTTGAACTATTAAACACCAAATTTCAAAGTATTCTTTGTTGAGAGTGTTCTTTCATAATTAAGGAACTCTAGAACTTGCTTGCAAATACTAGTTGAGATCACATAATCTTATGCAAATGCTGAAATGATGAAGGCAATTAGGATTTACCCTTTTTGCTTAAAAAGCGACCATGATATTACCTTTGAGAACCCCCTTTAAGCTTAACATGAAACATTTGCTTTCTTTAAACCCAAAATATGAGCCTTGTCCTTATTATTTATCCTCTTTGTTATACCTACTAGAAGGCAAGTTGAGCATTTGAATGTGTATGATTGAGTTTAGGGAATAATTGTTTGAACAAGCATGAAGGAATCATAGAATATAGTTGGCTTTTAAGTTAAGAATGGGTAGGGTTGTAATAATTTGTATCTCTCCTCTACATTTTTCTCTTCTGAACTTGATCTTATTCTAAATAAATAAATGAAAAATATAGTAAAAAAAGAGAAAAAAAGAAAGAAGAAAAAAATAAAAGTAAAAAAAAGAAATAGAAATAGAAAAGGATAGGAGGGAAGAGAAGACAACCAGAAAATAAAAAGAAAAGGAGAGAAGTAAAAATGGGACGTGTTAATTTTGTTAAATGAGAGGAAATGATTGAGTGTTTTATGGTTCATTGTTTTGCTTTATTTTAAATGCTCAATTTGTGATGTGGTTTTAAAATGTGATTTTCCATTTTTCCTACCCTTAGCCTGACCCCATTACAACCAAAATAAAGACTTTCAGATTAATGTTTGTGTTTGATATGAATGGTGGAGATTGGATTAGTAAGCAAGTTTATGGTAGATGCCTTATATAAAATGAACGATGAGTGAATACATATCTTACCTTTGAATGATTGAGAGGATGGAGAGTGGAGTGAGTGTCTATCACACTTGATAATGGTTCTTTGAATTGAAGTACTTGTTGATTTTGGCTAAATATGCAAAGAATAACTTTTTCACAGACTATTATGAGTTTCAAGTTCTTAGGTTGTGTTTATTGAAATGATCGTTGATGTTTTTGACTATTATTTGTGAAATTTGTTGTTTCCATTGTTTGTTCTTGTATAGTCTAGTGTTCTTTATTTTGATTGAGGACTAACTTAGTTTAAGTATGGGGGAATTGATGTGTCTCCTTTATATTGCTTTTAATTGCCTTCATATCTTGACTTTGGTTACAAATCCTTATGTTTTGATCCAATTGTGAGATAAATTGAGTGGAAATGATGTGAATATTGCATGTTAATTTTTGAATTTTGCATGAAGGATGAAGGGAAAGTTCACGTAATTTTGCATGAAAAGGGAAAAAAAGGAGAAAGGTGGTGAAATAACAAGTCACCATCATAACTAACACTTTGGTGTTAGTCACGGTGGTGACATAGACATAACCTGTCACCACTGTGACAAGTTCCCTCACGTGGTGACTTAACTTGTCACCCCATGACCCATTTTTTCTTTAATTCATCAACTTATTATGTGTCATGTGCAGGAGGGACAACTCGAAAACCTAGACCTAAAACATACTACAAATAGAAAGAGTAAGGAGGGTGGTGGCGCACCAAACACATTCACACATTCCATCATACACATCTTTCACACCACAGACTCATTCGGGGATAGAACAGATAGAGAGAAACAAGGTGGAGAAGGGAAGCAGACAAGAGCTTCGACTGAGAAAGAGCAGAAAAAGGAAGCAAAGGTCGAAGTAGCGTGAGTAGTCAATCATCTAGATGAGAACAAAGAAGAAGTAGAAGGTGAGAGTCAATGCAGGACACTTAGGAGTGGCTGGAGATCACCGCAACTCCCTCATCTGAACAGTCGTTTGCTCATTTTTTTAATTATTTCTCTATTGCTTTACTGAACTTACTCCTCTGTTAGTTGATGGACTCATACTCTATTAGCTTTTGATAGTTTATTTCAGTTATTCACTTGGCTTATTGCTTTAATACTTCTCTTATACTAGTCAAAATGGGATTGACGTATTTGAATTTGATGAATTTTGTTATTTTGTGATGGGATGTTCTATTTTTCTTAAGGATTAAGGTATTTTAGTCAAATATGCATGATTGAGGGACTGTGTTATTGTCTTATGTTTACTATAGTTTATGAATTGAATGGATGTAATAGCATGATCAAACTTTGCATCATTTTGGTATTAAACGAAGGATCAAGAGAAGAAGTTTAATATGGAACGAGAAATTATAGACGCTTAGGTTAAGAATTAGAAATATATTAACTTAAGTGGTAATTAATAGTTGGGTTTCCATAATTAATTCAGATTATAACTTGTTGAATATGAAATTTAGACCTAGTTTATTATTCGAGTTGATCCTATAACCTAACTGTTAATTTTAGTAAGACGACAACCCAATCATTTCTCCTTAGTCATGCATAGGAGATTAAATTCATAAAATTAATTCTCAAAAGTTTTTCATTTCGATTAATTTATTTGTTTTTGCTCCTAGTTAAGTCGTTTACTTTTTAGTTTAATTTTGTGATTTCCTTTAGAGCCTTCACTCAAAAAATTAGGATTGAATGTTCAGGATTACATTTATTCTGATTTTCATTCAAGTTTAATTTAAGTGAACCAATTTCACATCTATATGAGACATGTTGGCCCCCAAATTTCCTTTATTATTGAATTTAGCATGGTTTGAATAAATTATGAGGTTTTGATAGAATAAATTTTTAGGAGTTAATTATGATTTCTATTGTTAGTAGGATTTATTTCATTGGGTTAGTTGAATTAAAAGTGGTAAAAATGCATGAAGGGCATTTTTGGTAGTTCACTTAAGGATAAATACCATAAGGCATATAAGGAAGGGTAAAATGGACTTTGTACAATCATTAAGGGTAAAATGGGAAGAGAAAATTTGTTGTCTTGTTTGTGGAAGGAAGAAAAACGAAATTAGAAAAGAGAGAAAGAAGATAATACCGAAAACAAAGAGAGAAAGAGGAAGAGAGTTTTGGTGTTTGGAGAAAAGAAGAGAGTTGAGTCAGGGTTCCATCTTTCTTAGTTTTAAGATAGATTTTAGGGTTGTGCAAGAAAGGAAAAAGAAAAAGGAAGAGAAGAGCTTTCAATAGAGCCAATAATCTTGTTATTTGGTGAAGATTCAAGGTAAGAGTATTTTCAATCATTTGGATTTTTGGAAGGTTTTAGTTCATGAAACTTAAGAAATGCATGGGATTAAGTATTCTAGGATCAAGTTTAGTGCATATATTTCTTTGAGTTCTCAATTGGAATTCCTATTGAATTAGGATTTTTGCCAATATTGAGGGAAATCAAGAGGAGAGGTAAGAGGGGCAAGAAGAGAGGCTTCTTTAAGCAATTGTTAAGCAAGGAATTCAAGGTGAGTTACATTTTTTATAATTAAATAATAAACCATAAATGTTCTTTTCAAGAACTGGGAATAAATGATTTTCAACTAGTTTATACATGTGCTCTATTGCCTTTTAAAAGCTTTAAGAACATGCTACATGTTTGCATATGAATTGTGTTATTGATTTATTAAATGAACGATGGAAATGATTTTGAAAAAATATGAAAATGATTTTTTGAAGAGATATTATGGTTATGAAATCAAGTTTAAAAAAAGTGTCATTTTGGGCAACAAGTTTGCAAGTTATGAAATGCATGATTATGTGGGTTTGTGGTGGCTCCCTAAGTTATATCAAGTGCAATTCGACTAAAGACTTCTGCCGCCTGCCTTTGCTAGTGGTATGGAGCTCCTTCACGGACTTCCCTAAGTTTACGACTACGCAAGACCATTAAGTGGGATTGTGATAATACATTTTGTTCATGGCTACACAGGACTATTATGTGGAAATGTGTAGTACGTTCTATTTTGGACCCACCCAAATCATTTTGACGTGCTTATGTGTTGACAAATTTGTTGAATGCATGAATTATGTTGCTTATGAATTGTTTGATGAATGAGAATTTGGAAAATATGTGCTTTATGATTCAATGTGATTTTTTTTATAGTGGAAATAAATATTTCAATAGTTTTGCTTATTACTAATTATAAAACTATTACCCACAAACTTTAAGCTCACCCCCTCCCATTCCATCCCATCTTTAGGTGAGGAGCAAGAGTTCGAGTGATCAAGAGTCGAGGCATCACTCCAAAGTTACATCTTTTGTATTTTAAGCTAGATTTTGAAAACACGAGGCTTTAGTCGCATTTCAAGTCTTACTAGTGCAAGTGTATTTGTATTTTTGATTCAAGAACTCAACTAATGTATTGTGGCTTAAAATGACATTAAAGCTTGGTAAAACTTTTATCTTTTGATGTTAATGAAATATATTTTGCTTTGCCCATGACTTTCCAAGTTTGTACATTGAATTTTCAAGTCTTTCATAGGGATAAAATGTGTGTTTTGACTTCAGGGGAAAATCTATATCAGTTTTGGCTGAATTAATCAAAGTTGTTTTCTTGAAGTTGTAGCTTGTCTTTCTAGTTTTCTAATGGTATATAGTATGAAATTTTTAGACATCAGAGTTGAAAGTTGTGATCATTTGAAGTTAGTGATGTCGCAGAGGATGTATATGTAGGACAACTTCGGTCATGATCGCTCCAAGCACCCTTGTGATCGCACCAAGCACCTTTGTGATTGCACCAAGCACTCTTGTAATCGCACCTTGATTCCTCGTGATCACATCTTTATCCTCGCGATCGTACCTACCTTCCTTACGAGCACACCTTCATCCTCGTGATAGCACCTAAAGGATTTTCTAGCTCTGAACATGTTTGACTCTTTTAGCCATAACTTTGTCATCCGACCTCCAAATGAGGAGATTTTTGAACCAATAGATTTTTAACAATTTCTCTATCTCCCCAAAAAAATTTGATAGCCTTAGGCTTTGATTCAAAAAAGACTAATGGAAAGAAATTGAGGGAATTGGTAGGAGAGCGTGAATTGGTTATTTTACTAAACATTCTTCGGTATTTTAATCATATCTTGAGCTATTGAGCTTAGAACGAGATGATTCTTATTTCAAAGTAAACTAGAGACATATAGATACAATTGGTTTAAAGAAACCTCTTTGAATTTACACTACCTAACTAGTGTGGCCTCCGGACCAACACTTACACCTTTGGTATCAGAGCAAGAAGATGAATTGTTGATGGTTAAAGAGATTACATTGAAATAACCCTACAAGGAACCATGCTTATGTTTTATGAATCAATAGTTGGACTCTGAAATCAGGGTCCAACATCTTATGGTATCAAAGTGACTAGGTTGAGGTCTAAGTTTTGGGGTATCCTAGGCATGAAATGGGTAGTTTAAGACACGAAGTGAATGTGCATTGTTTTAAATGAACAACTTGCATTATTTTGAATTGTTTTACATGATTTGAAATTTTTTTACATGAACTAAAGATTTTTTATGGCTTTTAAATAAAAGGAGTGAATATGCTTCCTCAAAAGAGAACTCGAGGAGCTAGGACTTGATCTTGCTCTCACCGCGGGAGTACGGATGAATCTTATATCCCGCAAGATGCAAGGACGCACTCTGCTCTAGATTCTGAGGCACCTAGTGTGCACTATGAAGTGCCACTGCCTCCTCCTCCGATGCCTTAAGCAAACCCATGGATGCACATTTCTTTCAAGCCTTTGCTTATGCTTTTACATATGCCATGGGCCAAGTATCACAAGTTCCAGTGCAAGCTCCAATAGAGAGGAGTGGACAGTATGATAAGTTTCTTAAGTATAAGACTGTTGATTTCTATGGGACTACCAATCTTGAGGAAGTTGAAGTATGGTTAAAGAGGACAAAGAGAGTCTTATTGCAGATGAAGTGTTACGATGAGGAGAAACTGGACTATATAGTGAGTTTGCTATAAAGGGACGCGCTCCATTGGTGGGAATCAATGCCCCACAGTCAGGTCATGCTGTCGGTACTGTCATGGAGAGACTTTCTAGAAGTCTTCATGAAGAAGTACCTTCCGAGGGTCTATGTCCAAAAGAAGGCGAGAGAATTCTTGAATCTCACACAGAAAGACATGAGCGTGAGTGAGTATGAGCTGAAGTTCAACCAGCTTTCACGATATGCAACCAACATTGTTGAAAATGAGGAGGACAAGTGCCCCAAGTTTGAGGGAGGACTTCATTTGAGGATCAAGGAGAAAGTTTTGATCCACAACTTCTGTGAATACCAGTAGTTGGTAGATGTTGCACTCTAGGCTGAGAAACTGGAGAACATAAAGTATGAAGTGAATAAGAAGAAGAAGAACCAGGAGCAGTCTTTTAAGAAGGAAATGAGTGCCCCTATGTTTGAGAGGAGTATGCGGAGTTTCCACACACAGATGAAGTGGAAAGTAGTGGCTTTGCTAAGAACAAGCAAGCAAAGGAAGCTCCAGTGCAAGCCTCAACTGCAGGAGGGAAATAAAGGGATGGAGAGGAGCAGGAACATAAACCCCTAACGTGAACATTGTGGGAAGCTTCATACGGAAGAGTGTTTCAAGTTACTTGGAGCATGTTTTCGACGTGGAGAGAAGGGATACATAATTAGGGATTGTCCCCAAGTAACAAGGCAAGAGGGGTTACAGTTGCAAGCCTTAAGGAAAGTAGAAATAGTGGGAACCAAGTCAGTCAAAGAGGTGGGAAGTTTTAGAGCAACAAGGAGGATTATTCCTCTAGGAAGGCCACGGGGTCAGGCACAAGCAAGGGTATGACTAGAGAGGAAGCTGCAGTCGCACTTAAAGTTGTCACAGGTATAGCTCAATTATTTAATTATGAAGTATATGTCTTAATTGATTCTGGCTCCACAAATCCATTTGTTTCTGCAAGCATGTCATTACATGGTGTGGCTTCGGTGCCTTTGGATAGTCCTTTGATTATTATTACTCTTCTAGGGAGGAAAGTGATAATACGTCAAGTATATAGAAGTTGTGAGCTCTTCATTGATGGTGCTAGACTGGTAGTAGACTTACTACCTTTAGACCTAAAAAACTTAGATGTTATACTTGGAACGGACGTTATGGACAAGTATCATGCGAAGTTAGATTGTAGCCTCAAGGAGGTGAAATTTGATCTGGGCAATGGTAAGAAGGTGAATTTTAGACGAGACAGGAGAACACCATCACTAAGAATTGTTTCAGCTTTGTTAGCTGACAAGATGATGAGAAAAGGGTGTGAAGCTTTCTCGGCATACGTTATGGACATGATGTGAATAAAGGGAAGTTAGAAGATTTTCTAATTGTGAGGAAATTTTTGAACGTGTTTTTAGGAGATTTATCTAGTTTTCCACCGGTGAGGAAAATTGAGTTTGTCGTTGACCTGATTCCAAACACCGCACCTATTTCTACACTATCATATAGAATGACTCCAACTAAGCTGAAGGAGCTTAAAGAACATTTAGAAGAGTTGTTAGAGAAGGGGTATATAAGGCCAAGTTCGTCACCATGGGGAGCACTAGTTCTGTTTGTTAAGAAGAAAGATGGTACGTGGACTATGTGTATTGATCATTGGAGACTCAACAAAGTGACTATTAAGAATAAGTATCCTTTGCCACGAATTGATGATCTGTTTTCTAAGATTGATCTTAGGTCAGGTTATCATCAGCTCAGAATCAGGGAATTAGCATGCATTAAAGATAATGGCAGAAGTGAGGAATTTTTTGGGTCTGGCAGGATGTTATAGGAGATTTGTTAAAGAATTCTCTATGATAGTTGCTCCGATGACTAAGTTGTTAAGAAAAAATCAGAAGTTTATCTGGAGTGATGAATGCCAGAAAAGCTTTAAGAAGCTCAAGCACAGATTGACAAGTGCTTCAATTATGACATTGCCTATGGGAGATGAAGGTTATACAGTTTAT
Source organism: Erythroxylum novogranatense (assembly GCA_029891385.1). Classification (NCBI taxonomy): domain Eukaryota; kingdom Viridiplantae; phylum Streptophyta; class Magnoliopsida; order Malpighiales; family Erythroxylaceae; genus Erythroxylum; species Erythroxylum novogranatense. The sequence continues at coordinate 43,806,356 of CM057226.1, read as the reverse complement.
AGTGATGTTTTAAGAAAGGGTTTAGGTTGTATGTTGATGTAGGGAAGCAAAGCAATAGCTTATGCCTTGCGGCAACTGAAGCCTTATGAATTAAATTACTCGACTCATGATCTGGAATTAGCAACATTAATTTTTTCCTTAAAAATTTGGAGACATTATTTGTATAGGGTTCAGACGAGGATTTTTACGGATCATAAAAGTCTTAAGTATTTATTGAGTCAAAAAGAGCTGAATTTGAGATAGAGAAGGTGGTTAGGGTTGCTCAAGGATTATGACCTGTTGATTGAATACAATCTAGGAAAGGCAAATGTGGTGGCTAATACCTTGAGTAAGAAATCCTCCAAAACTCATGTTCAGACAATTTATTTACCATTGTTGGAGGAGATAGCTAAGCTTAGAATATGCTTGACACAGGAGGAATCTGATTGTTTTATTACAAATTTTAGAGTGAGACGATACTCAGGGAGAAAGTTAAGGAGTTGCAAGCATAGGATGTAAAATTGAACAAGCTCTAAGAAGAAATTCAGAATGGTAAGAAATCTAAAGTGGTAGTGAGGGATGAGGGACTTATGGTTGTAGAAAATAGACCTTGTATTCCGAATGTTAAGGGGGTAAAGGATGAGATACTTGACAAGGCACACAATACGTCTTATGCCATTCACCCAGGCAGCACTAGGATGTACAGAGATTTGAAAGAGCATTTCTGGTGGAAAGGCATAAAGAGGGATGTAGCAGAATATGCAAGTAAGTGTCTAGTGTGTCAGCAAGTCAAGGTTGAACACCATGCACCTCCAACAAGTTAAGGTCATTGTCCATTCCTGAGTGGAAGTTAAAAAGGGTGACTATGGATTTTTTGATAGGTTTGCCCAAGACCAGTAGGAAGCATGATGCTATATAGGTTGTTGTTGATCGTTTAACGAAGTCAACCCATTTTCTAACAATTAAAAAGACTAATTCTCTACATGTGCTAGTAAAGAAGTATATTGATGAGATAGTGAGCCTGTATGAAATTCCCAACTCTATAGTTTCTGACAGAGATCCTCGGTTTATTTCAAGATTATGGGGAAGCTTACAAAAGGCACCAAGCTAAATTTTAACACTACTTTTCATCCTCAAACAGATAGCTAATCTGAGAGGACTATTTGGACCCTTGAGGGAATGCTTAGGGCATGTTTGATAGATTTCAATGGAGCTTGGGATGAGCATTTACCATTGGTCGAATTTTTTTACAATAATTTGTACCACTCGAGCATTCAGATGGCTCCTTATGAAGCACTGTATGGAAGGAGATGTAGAACTCCTATATGCTAGGATGAAGGAGGAGAAAGGAAGTTAATAGGACCAGAGTTACTCCAGATGACAGTTGACAAGGTAAATTTAGTTAAGTAGAGGCTTAAAGCAGCTCAAGATAGAATAAAAAGCTATACTAATGTATACTGCCAGGAGATGGGATATGAAGTTGGTGAGAAAGTCTTTCTTAACACATCTTTTTAGAAAGGAGTAATGAGGTTTGACAAGAAGGAAAGTTGAGCCCAAGCTATATAGGTCCCTCGAGATTCTTGAGAGGATTGGACTGCTAGCCTATAGGTTGACGCTGCCACCAGAATTGTTACAGATACATGACATTTTGGTTAAAGGAGAAGCTTACGAGAATATGTACAGGGATTTAGATACGGTCAAAGGCTCACAAAGAATTTTTAAGATAGCAAGAGATAGGGCGCGTGAGATGGAGAATTTCAACCACGTCTGTTGTATACATGACAACGCAGGCCAGGTACTCACAGAGGCCTAAGCCATCAAAAAGAGATGGTAGAGATACTTTTATGGCCTTTATAACGAAGACATTTTGGTTAACATAAAGTTAGAAGAACCCACCGTGTCGGGACAATTTCTATATGTGTACTTAGGGGGGAGGATCATAAGGGGAAAAATTATAAAGGCTTTAAGAGGGATGGAGAGTAGACGCACTGTAGGGCCGGATGAAATCCCTATAGAGGTATGGAAGCAGATAGGAGTTGTCGGTATAGAGTGGTTAGTTCAGCTCTTTAATGTGATCCTTGAGTCAGCCAATATGTCAGATAAATGGAGATTGAGTAGGCTAATCCCTTTATACAAGGCTAAATGAGACATCCAGCACTGTCCCAACTATCGAGGCATCAAATTATTAAGTCATACCATAAAGTTGTGGGAGAAGGTAGTTGAAAAGAAAATTCGAAGAGCTGATTCTATATCGAACAACAAATTTGAATTTATTCCTAGTAGGTCCACAATAGAAGCAGTATATATACTTAGGAGACTGACGAACTGCTACAAGGAGTGAAAACGAGATTTGCATATAGTTTTTGTAGATTTGGAGAAGACGCATGACAGGGTTCCAATAGAAGTCATATGGAGCTGTTTGGAGGAAAAGGTCATTCTTAGGACTTATATCAGAGTGATTAGGGATATGTATGAAGGAGCATTGACTAGCGTAAGGACGATAGGAGGCGACATGAAAGCATTTTCTATTGGTATTGGACTCCACCTAGGCTCGAACTTAAGCCCTTTTTTGTTCACATTAATGTTAGACGAACTTACTAGACATATTCAAGGAGAGGTACCTTGGTGTATGTTATTTGCTGACAATATTGTCCTGGTGGATGAGACAAGGAGGGGGTCAAGTCCAAGTTAGAACTTTGGAGAGAAGCGTTAGAATCGAAAGGTTTTAGGATGAGCAGGTCCAAGACAGAGTATTTAGAATGCAACTTTTCGAATAGCCAGATGGTACAAGAGACGACAATAGCAATTGGTACTGACATCATACTGTAGATATTGAGTTTTAAATAACTCGAATCCATCATTCAAAAAGATGGTAGTATTGATAACGATATAGTACATTATATTAGATCTGGGTGGGTCAATGGCGGAGTGTGTCAGGTGTTTTATGTGATAAAAAGATCCCTTTAAAACTCAAATGGAAGTTCTACAGAATGGTGATTCGACCAACTATATTATGTGGTGCAGAGTGCTGGCTTACTAAGCATCGACATATGCGGTAGTTGTTGGTAGCAGAAATGCCTATGTTTAGGTGGATGTGTGACATTACCAAAAAAGATAGGATCCGGAATAGGGTAGTGAGAGACAGATTACAAGTGGCTAGTATTGCTAGCAAGTTGAAAGAGAAAAGGTTTAGGTGGTTTGGGCATGTGTATAGGATGCTCCGGTACGACGCTATGAGCAAATAAACCTTAGTGGCTACAAGAGGAGAAAAAGGAGGCCTTACACGAACTGGAGGGAAGTGATCAAGAAAGATATGTTAGAGTTGGCCCTCACTAAGGCAGTGGCTAGAATTAGGAAAGTCTGGCATGATAGGATAAGGATAAACGACACACTTTAGAGTCCTCGCGCCTCACCCTTACTGCGTAGAAAGTAGAAGTAGGGAAAGCTTTCCCGTGATGGATGTAGCAAACCATAGGATCGTTGTACCCTCAGGGTCGCTCAGTGAAGACTCCTAGTGCAGCTAACAACGGGAAAAGCCGATCTTTGCAGGGGTGTAAGATAGTAGCAGCTTATGGTCACCATCATCTTCTGCATTTGGGCCTAGTAATTTCGAGCAGGTCAGTTCTTGTTACCACTTTGCATGCCTCACTAGTAGGTTGTCCTTTGCAATTATTATTATTATTATTATTATTATTATTATTATTATTATTATTATTCTTTTTTTTTCGTATTTTCTTTATTCATTATTATACTCATTATATCATTCCTACTGTATTAATTCTGTGGTGGGGTCTGTTCTAGTCACCACCAATTATATCTATATATCCTGTCAGTTTAACATATTTTCTTTTGTAACCTACATCACTATTATCCTGTCACATATGCATATGGGTTTATTGGAAACTACCTCTCTACAATGTAGAGGTAAGGCTCCGTACTATTAGGCCCCCCAAATCCCGCTCCACTACAGGACTTCAGGGTATGATGATGATGATGACATGATGTCTTTTATGTTTTTAGTTGAAGAGGTATAGATCAGATTCCTATCACATCATTCAGACTACTGAGGTTCAGTTGAGAGATGATTTGACTTATGAGAAGACTCCAATGGAGATTCTGAACACTAAGGAAAAAGTCCTCGGGAACAAGATATTTCAATTACTTAAAGTTCTGTGGAGAAATCATTCTACGGAAGAGGCCACATGGGAGCCTTTGGAAGCCATGAAGGAGAATGTATCCACCTCTTCAATGAATCAAGTAAGAATTTCGAGGATGAAATTTCTTTTAAGAGGGGAGAAATTTTGCCCCCAAATTTTCCTTTATTATTGAATTTAGCATGGTTTGAATAAATTATGAGGTTTTGATATAATAAATTTTTAGGATTTAATTATGATGTCTATTGTCAGTAGGATTTATTTCATTGGGTTAGTTGAATTAAAAGTGGTAAGAATGCATGAAGGGCATTTTTGGTAGTTCACTTAATTATAAAGACCATAAGGCATATAAGGAAGAGTAAAATGGACTTTGTACAATCATTAAGGGTAAGATGGGAAGAGAAATTTTGTTGTCTTGTTTGTGGGAGGAAGAAAAACAAAATTAGAAAGGAGAAAAAGAAGAGAATACCGAAAACAAAGAGAGAAAGAGGAAGAGAGTTTTGGTGTTGGAGAGAAAAGAAGAGAGTTGAGCTAAGGTTCCATCTTTCTTAATTTTAAGAGAGATTTTGGGGTTGTGCAAGAAGGAAAAATAAAGAGGAAAAGAAGAACTTTCAATAAAACCAATAATCTTATTATTTGGTAAAGATTCAAGGTAAGAGTATTTTTAATCATTTGGATTTTTGGAAGGGTTTTAGTTTATGAAGCTTAAGAAATTCATGAGTTTAAGTATTCTAGAATCAATTTTAGTGTATATATTTCTTTAAGCTCTTAATTGGAATTCCTATTGAATTGAGATTTTTGCCAATATTAAGGGAAATCAAAAGGAGAGGCAAGAGGAGCAAGAAGAGAGGCATCTTTGAGCAATTGTTCACCAAGGAATTCAAGGTAGGTTACATTTTTATCATTAAGTAATAAGCCATAAATGTTCCTTTCAAGAAATGGGAATAAATGATTTTCAACTAATTTATTCATTTGCATTTATTGCCTTTTAAAAGATTAAGAACGTGTTACATGTTTGAATTTGAATTGTGTTATTGATTTATAAAATGAACGATGGAAATGATTTTGAAAGAATATGAAAATTATTTTTTGAAGAGATATTATGGTTATGAAATCAAGTTTCAGAAAAGTGTCATTTTGGGCAACAAGTTTGCGAGTTGTGAAATGAATGATTATGTGGATTTGTGGTAGCTCCCTAAGTTATATCAAGTGTATTTCGACTAAAGGCTTCTCCCACCTACCTGCTAGTGGCATGGAGCTCCTTCACGGGCTCCCTTAAGTTCATGGCTATGCAAGAACATTAAGTGAGATTGCTAGAGTACGTTCTATTCACATCCACATAGGACTATTATGTTATATAGTACGTTCTATTTTGGACCCACCCAAACTATTTTGATGTACTTATGTGTTGACAAATTTGTTGAATGCATGAATTATGTTGCTTATGAATTGTTTGATGAATGAGAATTTGGAAAATATGTGCTTTATGATTCAATGTGAAATTTTTTACAGTGGAAATAAATATTTCAATAATTTTGCTTGTTACCAGTTATAAAATTGTTACCCACGAGCTTTAAGCTCACCCCTCCCATTCCGTCCCATCTTCAGTGAGGAGCAAGAGGTCGAGTGATCAAGAGTCGAGGCATCACTCCAAAGTTGCATCTTTTGTATTTTAAGCTAGATTTTGTAAATATAAGACTTTAGCCGCATGTCAAGTCTTACTAGTTCAAGCGTATTTTGTATTTTTGGTTCATGAACTCAACTAATGTATTGTGGCTTGAAATGCCATTAAAGTTTGGTAACACTGTTATCTTTTAATGTTAATGAAATATATTTTGTTTTGCCCATGACTTTCTAAGTTTGTACATTGCATTTTCAAGTCTTTCATAGGGGTAAAATGAATATTCTAACTTTAGGAAAAAATTTGTATCAATCTAGGCTGAATTAGATAAAGTTATCTTCTTGAAGGTTGTAGCTTGTCTTTTTATCTTTCCAATAGTATATAGTATGAAATTTTTGAACATCGGAGTTGAAAGTTATGATCATTTGAAGTTAGTGATGTCGTAGAGGATGTATATGCAGGACAGCTTCAGTCGCGATCGCACCAAGTACCCTCGTGATCGCACCTTGATTCCTCGCGATCGCACATTTATCCTCGTGATCGCACCTACCTTCCTTGTGAGTGCACCTTCATCCTCATGATCGCACTTTTGTTCCTCGCGATCGCACCCGAAGAGTTTTCCAGCTTTGAACATGTTTCACTCTTTTGGCCATAACTTTGTCATCGGACCTCCAAATGAGGAGATTTTTAAACTAATAGATTCCTAACACATTTCTCTATCTCTCCATAAAAACTGGTAGCCTTTGGCTTTGATTCTAAAAAGATTTATGGAAAGAAATTGAGAGCATCGGTAGGAAGAGCATGAATTAGTTATTATATTGAACATACTTCGATATTTTAATCTTATCTTGAGCTATATAGCTCAGAACAAGATGATTCTTATTTCAAATTAAACTAGAGACATAAAGCTACAATTATTTTTAACTGCCTGACTAGTGTGGGCTCTGAAAACAGGGTCCAACACTTACACCTTTGGTATCAAAGCAAGAAGATGAATTGTTGATGGTTAAGGAGATTACATTGAAATAACCCTACGAGGAACCACACTTATGTTTTATGAATTAGAAGTTGGACTCCGAATTTAGGATCCAACAAGACAACCCTGGATAATCACTACAACTACCTCGTATACTTGCGAGTAGGATAGCCAAGGTATTTTTAAAATTTATTTGGGCACAATAAGCAGCCCTTGGAACAAGTTATAATAGAAACTAATTAGCCACCAATGATTGTAAAGAAAGCATGAATTTTCGGTCTCATAAGAAAAGCACCAGAGCACAAAAGGGCTTTTCTTTTGCTTAATCTACACATTCATTTCTCTATCGTGAAGCATAAGTTCCCAGGTTAGGCCTCTTGGAAGCATGGGAATTACTCTGCTTGCTTTGAATAGGTAATTTCATCTAATCTTGACTTGTTGAATAATTCCTACTACCAAAATCTCGAAAAAACCTTGATTTCATTTTTGGAGGATGTGTGGTATAAGCTAGAGTGTGATCTCTTGGAAAGTCTGATCGAGGTGGACCCACGTGAAAAAGAAATTCTAACCAAATGAATAACCTTCACAACTCCACCTTGGGTCAAGGTAACACTAGAGACCCATACATAGTTATGTTTTAATTGTTGGAAAGTAAGACAAATCTTTCTCTAGAGTGCCACAGATCTTTCCCTAGAGTGCATTCCTTAAGCGTCTAGTGCCACAGAGTTTGCAAGGAATAATCAAACTCAAGACCTATTAACGAACCATGCGAATGGTTAAATTGATGACTTCACTTTGATCTCGTTAACTGAACGACATGACTTTCATTATTATCAGCATATTGTGGTGCATTTCCCTCTAGATTATATGAGTTCCCTTCGATATTAACAATGTCATAAGTAAGCTTATCGAGAAATACCACTTGCTTAACCAAATAGGTTGCAGTTGAATTTTTCAATATTAATATTGCTAGCAATAAGTTCCTTTATAGATACCACTTAAGCATCATTAGCCCTTTTAGGGGGTTCCTTAAGAGCTTCATCGTTCTTTTGTAATTTGAATGAATCCTCTTATAGTAGTAAATTAGCAAATTTTTGTCCTTTCTATATTTTGCACCTTTTTATTTTTTGTCAAAATAAAATAAAAGAATATAGAAAATTATTTAATATAAAATTGTATGTAAAATATAATTATTTTTAAAATTAAATTCAACTAGCTACAACTAAAACTAATTAGTTTTGATTACAAACAATTATCTCTAATTAGATGTTAGTTAAAATAATTAAAAATTTTGACATTGAAGAAACTTAATTAAGACTACAACAATAAGATTTTGACATAAATTGGCTATGATAAAATTCAATCAAATTGAAATAGATAAAATTTAAGAAAATACTATTAATTTTGATTAAATACAAACTAAAATAAATTGATCAATTATGTGCACCTAAAGTTAAATAAATGGGATTAGGTGTAATTAAAATTAAATGAATGCACTTTAACTATAATCAAAATTTGAATTAGATTTGACAAACTATGTCTATAAAAATTAAAAATTAAAACCAAGCGTGTGAAATTAAATATGCGATTGAACTAATATTAAATGATAATGAAATTATTTAAAATTATAATATAAAGTATTTAGATAAGAGTAGTTAAAAGTTGGAAAAAAATGAGTATGAACATGCATGTATCTTATAAAGTTATTGATTATTTTAGAGGAAGTACATGGAAGAGAGAATTTTCTCAATGTCTTAGGGGAGTTAGTTCATAAGGAGAATGGTAATAGGAATAAGAATGGATATAATAAGAAATAAGAATAGATATTATCATTATAATTATGATAATTGGTTAAGAGGAAAAAATGATTACCATTACCATTGATAGTCTAAGAAATAAAATTTATTATAATTAATTAATTACAATATAATTAATTTATTATAATTAATTATAATAAGAAATACTAAGAAATAAAATTTATTATAATTAATTAATTACAATAATGTAATTAATTAATTACAATATAATTATTAATTAATGAATGAATTATATCTTAATTAATTATATTTTAACTAATTAATAATATTTTAATTATATTTTAATTAATGAATAATTATATTTTGATTACTTATATTGTAACTAATTAATAAATAATTATATTTTAATTAATTAATTAATTATAATATTTTAATTAATCATATTGTAGTTAATTAATTATTAATAATATTATAATTAATTATATTATAATTAATTAATTAGTTATATTTTAATTAATTATAGTAAACACAGTCTTACACAACAATGATATCCATTCTTTTTGATTAGGAGAGGAATGGGATATTACCCAAAAATGGATAATCAAAATAATGACTCTATAATCATAGTCCTTTGCTAAACTCAATCTTTTAATCCATACCTATTCATTTTTTTTATACCCACCAAACAAGCACACCTTTAGGATTTTCAAGTCTCCTATTCTTTTTTTTTCATACCCATCAAACAAGCACACCCTTAAAGTTTTCAAGCTCAAAGAGCTTTCACTAGAGAGGGTATGTTAGAAATCGGCCTCTTAACAACCAGAACTTCATCGCATTGCAAGCAGTTCGCATGTCATTCCCAATGAAGCTGGCGATACTGTTTTATCACTCTTTACTACTGCGCACTGTAGTTTGGTTATAGCATAACCGACAAGCTGGCATATGTATACCTTCGTATCAAAAGCAGCAAAAGGAAATATCATAACACAACACAGACAATTACGTGTGAATGCTAGCATATCTCATCCCCAATCCAATTATCTTTTTCCTTTGGTCCAGTAGGCCCCTCCTCACCATAAAGCTCCGTTGGAAACAAGTCAAAGATATTCTCCAACGAAAATCGAACAAAAAATGGAAGATGACCAATTATCTTCTCTATTTCAGCACGCCCATCATAGACAGTAGTAGGACCCCATTCTCTCATATATTGCAACCAACAGGGTTCTTTAACAATTCCATCTCCAAGATGCTCAGCAGCAATAAGCTGATACTGGGTGCTGGAGTCCACATAATATTTACTTCGTGCAGTATCATTTCTCACACCAACTCCTAGCTTTGTTGACCCCTGAAGGTAAGTACCAGCATATGGGAAACTAGCATGCCCGTGTTTTGATGAATAAACAATTGGCCTATTACCTTCAATGAACTCCAATTCTGAAGCATCCACCCATTTACCACCACTATGCTGAGAGAAGAAGACTTGCCACAGTTCTCCTGTGAAATTGCTAACACGTAGGGTGAAATGCTCCCAATCACCCACATGTTGCCCTATCTTGGCCATTTGTATACTCATTATCCCAACTTTAACCGTGGCCGGTCCATTGAAGGGACAGAAAACCCACATAGCCATATCAGTAAAAGTTCCTCCAAGAGCTGGTTTTATGTGAACATATAGCTCTGCGCTTTCTAAGTGTCCTCTTTTCACAAAATTTCTTGCATCATCACTTGTTGGCAAATCTATCCAATATTCCCCATCACTTTCGCCTCCACTGGGCAAGTTTGAGCCCATATAATTGATTGGTTCACCCTGCTGCTTGCCATCTTCATATAAAAGTGCTCCATTTTTGAAGAACCATTGCACTGATGAGGGCATGTAAACTTCATCTGGATGGAAGTATACAGTAGGGCCATATTGCTTTATCAATGTATGAATCTGGTCTAGATTAGGCATTGCTCCCAGATTGTTGTCAAGATTCTTCAAACATGCAGTATCTAGTAATGCTTCTTCAGAACTCAAATCATTGCTGCAATAGAAAGTACCCACAGGAACACCTTTAGCATACATTCCTGTCCTGCAAGGTTTTGTGCTCCACACCTGAAAAGGGCGTTTAGTAGATTTTGGATCCACTGAAGTTATCAGATCAGAAGTTTCACATCTTTCAGTCAGATCAGCTCGAACACATCGAACATGATCTATATCAGGCTCTTCTGGACAGTTAGTCACCACTATGCCCATGGCCTTATAACCTTCAGGGGGGTTTGGCCGCCAAAAATATCCACTCCCTTCATAGTGTGAATCTGTACTCCAAATCATTGTGTAATTAAGGGGTTTTGTCAGAGCAGGAGAATCTGATTTCAAGTCCTGAACAGAGTCATCTGCAGGCTTGGTGGCATTTGTATCACGAGCCACAAGAACATACCCTCTCAGAGGTTGGCTGTCTGGTTGACAGTAGTAACCTAGGCAATAAAACCCATCAGGGAACCCAACAGGTCTATAGAATGTGACCACTTCTGTTTTGCCTTGCGATAGTTTGCAGCTCCATACAATTTCAAATTGGGTAACTTGGATTACTTCTACATCTCCTAGGTTTATTCTTCCAGTAGCAAATCCCTCACCTGAAGACACAAGAGCCAATACTCCTAAGTAAACTGATCAACTAACGCTAGTGGAAACATGATAATATAAAAGACAAGCCAATCCAAATAAGTGCATCATTCATGGAATATTCATGGACTAATTCTAATAATGAATTTCCTAAACAGCAAACAAGAAATGACAATAAAATGTCTCAAGGACCATATAAATCATTGTGACCATGTTTCGAGACAAGATAAAAGAGTTTGAGCTCCGACAACAATCCTAGGCCATATTAGACTCAGAAATAAGGCAAAAGAATCATAATTTTGAACTACCCAGAAAATGAAAACCAAATATTGTAAGTAAAAAAAGAAGACAAACACACCAGGAGGCCAACTAGGAAGAGGTGAAGGCAAAGAGAAGGGTTCTGGGTCAAGCTCAGGCAAGTTCAAGTCAGGGGCTTGATTGCAGCAAAACCACTCGCACGCAAACATTTTGCTTTCGATTTTTCTGATAACCAAACACTTCCGCTGTCCAAAACCCGCCAAAACCCAGAAACTATTTTCGCAAGAGTTTCGATCTTTAGCCTCTCTTAATAGCAAAAGACAATAGCAATAGAGAAAGGTAAACTCTCTCTCTCTCTCTCTCAACACTCCTTTTCATCAGCTTGTTGAGAGAAGAAAAAGTAAAGCAAGCACCTTTAATTCAACATTATTGTTTAATGAACGTTGGTGGGAGAGTAAGTGGTTGAAGATGGCGTTACTTGTAAGCTTGGGAATTAGTTATATACTTCCTTTTTCTTGGGATTTCAGAGCAGTGGTTGTGAGGGGTCGGGTTGGGTTGGCATTTTCTTCCGTGTGAAGGGTGGGACTTGGGAGCCATATAAACTTTCCTTATCAAACGTGTAAAATGCTTAATCGCTAGACACCACAGTCAGTGTTCCTTTCTTTACTACTTCTACCTACCTACATCACAGTCACTGTTCCTTTCTACCTTGCAAGTTGCCACCGAAATTGACCAGTCATTTATAGAGTATTATGCCTACACCGCAAACCTTCTGCTCCGTAACCCCTATTCCTCCTGGTCTAAAGTGTTTTCAATCGTTCTTTGTAATTAAAAAAAAAAGGATGGCTAAGAAGGCTTTGAAATAGAGAAAATAGGTTAGACAAGAACAAAGACCCTGTCATTTAAAATCATTGATATGAATATAGTAACCAATTTAATGTTGCATTAAATTCTGATACGATATTATATCAGTATCGTTTAATATCGAATACTCTTTTAGGTTATTTTTAAATTTATAAAATAATTTTAAATTTTTAAAAATTACAAAATAGTTCATTGTCATATTGTACATTTGTAGTTTATTTAATTTAGCTTTTATATCTTATCCATTTTAGTTTTATATATCTTTATTATATTCTAATTATTTCTATATATAATAATTATCTAAATATAATAATTTATTATAAAATAATTCAAATTTTGTATTTTATCAAAATTTTGAATTATTTTTAGAATTGTTATTTTTCACATTCCATTCCATTTTATATTTAATTAGACATAATCTCGATTTTAATTTAATAATTATTAATAAATATAGTTAAATAAATTTTGATTTAATAATAAAAATATATAAAATAAATATTAGTTTATAAATAATAATTTTAAATTATTTATTTTTAAAAATATTTTATTAATACTTTATTAATAAATATTATATAAAATATTAAAATAAATTTAAATAAAAATAATTTATTAGTATTTAAAATAAAAATATTTAATTTTTAATTTTATTTAATTTATAATTATTATTAGTAATAAAATATTTATTATTATTTTAAAAACTTTGAAAAAAAGGGGGAAGGAGAGGGAGATTTTGAAAATTTTTAAAAATTTTGCAAAAAAATCCCCCAAATTTTTAAAATTTCTGGTACAGACCGGTATTTTGTATATCAATCGGTACAACTGAAACCAACTAGCACCAACCGATATTCAAATTCGATAATAAAATTTAAAATACCGTATCAATTTTGGACAGGTACGGTTCAGATTTCATAACAGTGCTTATAACTAATGGATGAAATTTTTTTAGTGTACTAATATATCTTTTTACTTCAATTGATCCCCTCAGTATGAAAATTGAAAACAATTAAATTATGTTCAGTCTGTTGCTGAGAAAAAAGAGTTGAAGAGTAGCCAATAATTGGGTGGCAATTATTAAGTTGATTAGTTTGGGTAAGAGAATATTAAACTGTTCAGAGGTGAGTTTATAAAGTATCATAACTAATAATCAATAAAATTATCTTCTTTTCTAAAATTAAAGTGTATAATTTCGGTTAGAATAAATTTTCATTTAAATTAATAAATAATGGTTGAGATTTTATCAAGATAATTGCTTAAATTTTTCTTCCTAATAAAGTTAACACATTTTCTTATAGACCTACTTATTACTACGGTTCACACTTTTGATCCTATCTGTCATGATAGGATCTAAAATTAACATATCAAATTTAAATTGATCGAGTTTTAAGTTATGTTCAAATTTAAAAAATTAAACTTGTTCTAACTTGAATTGACTCGATAAAATGATGTCATTTTATTAGTAGCCTAAGCTCGACCAAACTTCTAACTAATCTCAAGTTTAATAAAGGAGAGTTAGGTGGAGTCGACCTAGAATCTAGGTCCAACTCGACTAATTGTCAATCCTGCTTACTATTAAAAAATCAATCTCATATTATTGAAATTTTCTTTATTTTGCCTTTTTTATATGCATTTTTTTCGTTATTCTCATATTCCATATAGGGTTCAAGTAGTAATACTTCTTCACAATAAGTTAATCAAATAAATGATACTTTCTACTCGTAATTAATAAGTTTATATTTAACTTTTAACTTATAGAAAATATGTATCATATATTAAAGTCACACTTATAGGATCAACAACCCAATTAAATACTCCAATTGATGGTTAACTTATATTAAAAATATATTAAGGCTTTCAAACATAAGTTGAATTAAATTTGTCATTTAATTTTGAGTCAATGGCTCATTAAGTAATTTTCGAAATACGTGATTTGCAAGATATTATGTGCACCTAAAACTTTGCCTAATATACATTAGTTTCTAATATTATTAAAAAAGTGTTACATATGATAATTGGTGTATTCCACTAAATGTTTAAAGTTAAATGCATGCCTTAAAGTTTTGAGTGTAATAAAAGGAATAAAACTAGTAGTTTAAGGACATAGAAAGCTTATTTAACACGTTAACTATCTCATATCACATAAACCTTTTCCTTAAATGACATAATCCTCCTTCAAAAATTTTCCCCACTAATAAATCTCCAATAAAAAACTTTTTGATTTTATGTTTAATAGATGAAGAATTTGTAATCATCATTTAAAATTTAATGGGACATAGACACCTTATTATATTCTTTTTATTATCCATCTAGTTAGATATTATTTAAGTGGAAGGGTCTAGATGTCACTCATAATATCTAGACATGATTCATATTAGAATAATCTAGATATTTAAAACATCTAGATAAAGATATATAACTTATAATAGTGTAAAGTAAATATTGAAATGTTGGTAAGTATAAATAATTGAAATGTATGTTATATTTAGTTTGATACAATAATAAATATCCTCCTTTTTTTTTCAAAATTAAAGCTTGTGAAAATTCTATTCTTATTGGTTCTATATTTGTAACTTATAGTTAAAGAATGTTAATATTGTAACTTCTCTTTTCACTCATAATAAGATTTTATGTTTGTCTTATTTCTTGCAAATTAAGTTGTAATCTTGCTTTATCGATGTAATCATTCTAATAAGTGGTATAAGAGCCTAAATAGGATGTATATCTAACTTAGTGTATACCCTGTGGTTGTCATTAAAAGTAAATTGTAACAGCCCAGACCACTCATCTTCAAATATTGTCCGCTTTGGGTTACTCTTCGGGTCAAGCCTATCACGGTTTTGCTCTTCCCCCTCTTGGAAAAACGCATCTATAGGGAAGAGGTATCCACACCCTTATAAGGAATACTTCGTCCTCCTCTCCAACTAATGTGGGATCTCACAATCTACCCCCTTTAGGGCCTAGCGTTCTCGCTGACATAGCAAGTCGGGAACCGGCTCTGATACCATTTTGTAACAGCCCAGACTACCCGTCTACAGATATTATCTGCTTTGGATTGCCCTTCGGGCCAAGCTCCTCACAGATTTTCTCTTCCCCCTCATGGGAAAACACATCTTATGGGGAGAAGTACCCATAGTTCTTCTCTCTAATCGATGTGGAATCTCACAATCCACCCCCTTAGGGCCCAACGTCTCACACTAGCACAACAGTTCGGAAACTGGCTCTGATACTATTTGTAACATCCCAGACTACCTGCTCACAAATATTGTCCATTTTGGGTTATCCCTCGAGCCAAGACTTGTGGGCGAGTGATTTGGGCTATTGCAAATAGTATTAGAGCCGGTTCCTGACCTGTTATGCTAGCGAGGACACTAGGCCCTAAAGGGGGTTAGATTGTGAGATCCCACATCGGTTGGAGAGAAGAACGAAATACGTCTTATAAGTGTACGAATACCTCTTTCCTATAGACGCGTTTTCTTGAGTGTAGGAAGAGCAAAACCGTGAGGGTATTGACCCGATGGGCAATCCAAAGCAGACAATATTTATGGGCAGGTGGTCTCGGTTGTTACATATAATCTAAAAAATGAACGAAGATCCTTGTTAACCAAAAGCTACGTCTTAGGATCTCAAAGTTATTTTGTGAGCATTGTGTCATAAGTAAGCAATATCATATAAAATTTAACACACCAAAATCAAGAACCAAGGTCTTTCTTGAATTGGTTCACTCTTATATTTGATAAGCACCACTTCTATCCCTAGGAGGAGTAAAGTACTTTTTATTTTTCATTGATGATTATTTTAAAAGGTGTTAAGTGTGTCCTATTAACAGAAAATCATATGCGTTCTTAGTTTTTAAAGTTTTTAAAGCATGTGTTAAATTGGATTATAGTAAAAAGATCAAGTGTTTAAGGGCAAATAAAAAAAGAAAAATATACTAGAAGTGATATTGATGTATTTCCTAAGTTATAAGGTATCAAAAGGTAGCTCACTATTGCATACGTTCCTCAACAAAACATAGTAACAAAGTGGATGAATATAACTATGCTAAAAGAATAATAGAAAATTTGAGAGTTGCGAGCCTAAGTAAAGCTTTATGGAAAAAGTGGTCAATACTACCTATTGCATGGTGAATTATGCTCCAACAATTGCAATTGGGTTAAAGACATTAATAAAGATGTAAACTGGAAAGCTAGTAGATTATTACAGCCTCTGTGTATTTGGAAGTCATATGTATGTGATATATAATGCCAAAGAAACTACAATGTTGGACAAATTTCCAAAAATGCTTGATTTTAGGATATACTAATAGAGTGAAAGGGTAACACTGAAGGTGTTGGACCCCAATTCTTTTTCATAGTAAATAGGCATGTTTATTTTATTTTGAGGTTTAGTTTGATAAATTCCTCTTAGTTAGAATAATTTGAGGTTTTTAGTGCTTAGTTAATGATTATTAAATGAAGGAATTTAGTGAAAATTAGAGTTTTGATAAGTTATTAGAAATTAAGAGAATAAGATAAATTGAGGGCAATTTAGGTAGATCACTTAGGTTTTTAAGGCTTAAGGCTTGTAAGGAAGGGCATTATAGTCTTTTTAATTGCAATTTAAAGGAGAATGAAAGAAGGAAAGAAATGAATGAGGAGTTGCCGTGAGTGAGGTGGAAGAGCCACAAAATTGCAAGGAAAAGAAGAGATTTAATGAAACTACGTAGTTTTAGCTTAGGTTTTATAAGTTAGAAACAATTTTCCGTAAGTCTTTTAAGAGACTTACAAAACTTACAAAAGAAAAGAGAGGGAGAGGAGACTTTCGGTTGAAGGAAGGAGAAGAAGAAGAAGAAGAAGAGAAGGTTAGGGCTTTAGCTTACTTTGTTTTAGAAAAGAGTTTTGAGAGTTCCTTAAGAAGGAACAAGGAAGAGGAAGAGTTTAATCTTCCATAAGAGGCAAAAGAAGCAATTTCGTGGGTTGTTCCTAAGGTAAGGGATTTCGAAATTCTTTGATATATTTAGATAGGTTTTGGTTCAAATAGTTTAGTAAAGGCATGAGTAAGGTTATGTAGGTTTTAATTCATGATTTTCCTTCACTTAGAATTTCCAATTTTGTTATCTCTTATTCATATGGGATAATTGTGCTTAATGAAGGTCAAGAGAGGCAATTGGAGTTAGAGGAAAGGTAAATTGACCAAGATTAGAGCTAAAGGAATTAAGGTGGGTGATTTCTTAATAATTGAGTTAATAGGCATGTTGAAGTTTTTATAATAAATGCTATTTTTAATGCTTTCCAATGACTTATAAATTTGTATTAATTACTCTTTGGGATGATTTAAACTTGTATGAGATGTCTTTTATATGTAAAGACCTTGTGAAAATATGTGTACAATTGTTTGACAAGTGAAAAAGATTCGAATATGTGATTTGGGCAATTATGTGAAAGTGAATTTTT
The DNA here is from genome assembly GCA_029891385.1 of Erythroxylum novogranatense. NCBI lineage: Eukaryota > Viridiplantae > Streptophyta > Magnoliopsida > Malpighiales > Erythroxylaceae > Erythroxylum > Erythroxylum novogranatense. Next base: position 43,788,713 of record CM057226.1, on the reverse strand, counting down.
GTAAGGGCCATTAGTAGCTAATATGTATGAATGGTGTGAATTATGTGATATGCATACTTTCTTTGGGTTTGTGGTGGTCCCTTAAGAGTAAGGTGCACCTGTCTAATTATAGGTTTCTCCCGTCTGCCCGCTAGTGGCATTGGAGCTCCTCACGAACTCCCATAAGTTCACGGCTACATATGACCGCTTCGGGGAAATGTGTAGTACGTTCCATTTCGGATCTACCCGAACCACTTTTTCAGTAATTAGGTGATATATTGATTTGTAAATAGTTTGATGTGATGAGTTTTTGTGAAGAGGTTTAATAAATTGGAAATGTTTTTTATCAATGTGAATTTTGCTTTGAAAATAAGTGAATAAAGAATACTTTTTCTTATTTCTTGATTATTAAGCTATTACCCACTGAGCCGTCGAGCTCACACCCCATTTTCCCCTTCCACAGGCGACGAACGAGGTAACGAGAATCCGCACCAAGATTGAGGCATACTCCTATGCATTTTGCTTTTGAAGTTATATTTTAGAAAACAAGGCTTTGGATAGCATTTTAGACAAATGACCTTCTTTGTATTTTGTCTTTTGATACTTTGATGTATTTTGGGCTAAAATGCCCTCTAAAGCTTTGTAATACCTTATATCTTCCATGTAATTACAAGATATTTGAGTTTGAATGTATTTTTGTGTATGTTGCCCAAAATGTATTAATGTATAGTTTGAATTGACAAAAAGAGTGAGATTGTGTTTGCTGCCATTTTGAGTTAATTGTTGAGTTTGTATGGATTGGTTGATGATTTGAGAGATTGAAAATTGTATAGATTGAGGTTTTTGTGCAGGTACTTGAGTTTGGATTGAAAGATTGAAGTTTTTGGTTTGTTGATTTTTAGGGGAGGTGCTGTCAAATTTTTGTAAAAATTTGACAGAAACTTTGCTTGTATTTTTGACCCTATTAATGGTTGAATTGGATTGGTAGTCTTCTAGAAGATTGTAGAACATGTTTAGAGCTTTCCAATGGTATATAATTTGTCACTTTTGGACTTAGGATGAAGAAGTTATAAGGTTTGAAAGATTACAGTTACTGTCGATAAGGGTTATGTTTGTGCAGTATCTTTGGAAGGGTTTTTCACCTCCTTAGAGCCTGTTTTGATTTTTGCATTCTTCATAAAAGTTTTAGATTGTCTTTTACTCCTTCAATTGATGTATCATATGCGATTTTTTGAGTTAGGAATAAAAAGTTATGAGGTTGGGAAAATTTAAGTTACTGTTCATTTGGTCAATTTTACTGTTTCATTGGTTATTATATAAGCATTACCTTTGAGTGACTTTTTACCTCTTTTAATGACTGAATTGACTTTTGCACCCTCATGAAAGTTGTAAATCATCTTTTTATATTTCCATTGAGGTATAGTATGCAATTTTAGGGATTTGGAGTAAAAAGTTATGAGGATTGGAAGGATACAGTTACTTTTCATTTGGTAATTTTTACTGTTTCATTGGTCATTATATAGGCAGTGCTTTTGAGTGAATTTTGACCTCTTTTAATGACTGAATTGGCTTTTGCATCCTTCATGAAATTTGTAAATCATCCTTTTATCTTTCCATTGAGTTAAAATGTGACATTTTTAGGCTATTGTGTTAAAAGATATGAATTTTCAAACTTCTGGCCTTGAGTATGACAATTCCAATTTGGGCAGTAACTTTGAAGTAATTTTTGACCCACTTAGAGACCAATTTAGTTTTCCAATCTTTCATGGAAGTTGTAAAGCTTCCTTTGAGCTTTATTTTGATACCTAATTTGTCAATTTTGGAGTATGGGAACAAAAGTTATGATTTTTGTAAATTCTAAAATTTTCTGCAACTCCAGATTTCATCATTAGGCGTAGCCACCCCTAGTCTCTAAATTTCTTAGACGTGCCCACGCCTAATCTCTAAATTTCGACCAGATTGGGAATTCTGGATTTTCTTTCCTTCTTCCTCACGTTTTTAATTTTCTTTAATTTTCCTTTTTCCAAATTAAACCTCCTCTCACTCTTTTGCTTGTAACTTTTTCGTTTGGCCTCCGATTCACTCGGTTTTCGAAGCATCATTTTTCAAAACAAAAAAATTTCTACCCTCTCATGGAAAAATTTAGAATTTTTGGATTAATTTGAATTTTGCGGATTAATCAAAGAGAGTCAATTAGGCGGAATTTTTGAACATGCTCCCGTATTTTGGTGATTTTCTTAATCTAGAGAGATCCAATTGAGGTGCTTTTTGCTGCTTATTAACCCAGAGACATGGAATTTCATTTTAGCTTAGGAATTGGATTTAATTATGGGCCCTAAGTAGATCATTTTTATTGGGGAAAAATTAAGGTGAATCTTACAAGATCCGTTCGGATGAAATTGAAATAAATTCGATTTGAGTTTAATTACGTGGTGAGAAATCCCTCCCTCGTGGGTTGCGCGCCCAGGTGTCACATAGGACGTCGGACCCGTGATCCACCGGGGAGGGGTTCCAACACTTATGGTATCAGATCATTTCAGTTTAGGTCCGGGTTGAAGGAGAAATTAGGGTTTTTATAACCTATTATGCATTCCTTTGAAATTGCATTATTTTGCATTTACTTATATTGTTTTGCATTGTTTTAAATTGTTTCACATGACGAAAATGTTAATTTTGCATGATTTCAAATCGTTCTATTCAGTGCCACAGAGTCAGGCTGTGCCACTAGTGCTTACATGGAGGGACTTCGGGGAGCTGTTCAGGAAGAAGTATCTTTCCCGAGTCTACATCCAGGAGAAGGCTCGAGAGTTCTTGAATCTGACTCAAAGAGAGATGTCTATGAGTGAGTATGACTTGAGATTCACCCAGTTATCTAGATATGCACCTCATATTGTGGCCAGTGAAGAAGACAAGTGCCGCAAGTTTAAGGGAGGCCTCCACCTGGGAATTAAAGAGAAGGTAATTATTCACAACTTCTCTGATTATCAGCAGCTGGTGGATGCTGCACTCCAGGTTGAAAAGCTGGAGAATATTAAACAGGAAGTGAGCAGGAAGAGAAAGAGCAGAGAGCAGTCATCTAGGAGAGGGGGTAGTGCTCAAACAGCTGTCAGGGGTGAAAGGATTTTCTGTGCACAGAGTCAGGGTGGCAGTAGTGCTACTAATCCGGGCAAGCAGTCCAAGGTAGTGTCTGTTGGAATTATGTAAATATAGTGCCCTGGAAAGCAAGTGTATTTACATGTAACTTTATCTTCTTTAGTTACAGTTTTGTAATGAAAATATTTATTATTAATAAAACAAAAGAGTTTGGTTTTATCTGTATGAGCATTATATATCTGGTCATAAGGTATCAAGATTCTTTTGTAAGTAATATACATATATATAGAGATGTATAGGAAACATGTATATTATTAAAATCTGAATTAATTGATTCACAGTTGAATAATCAAGTTGGTCTCTTGATTATGGTTTAGACTGTAATGTTGCGATTTATCTCCATATAAGTAAAGGAGTTTACTTCAAGGGAATGATGAGTTTCATATCATGATAGTAGTTGACTATCGATAATGGCACTATTAAATGAATCTGGAATCAAGTATGTTTTCAAGAATAAAGTGGGCCGTTACTTTAATCTTAAAACATACAACTTAAGCATTCGCTTATTATGAACCATAATCTTGATGAGTGGTGAACTCATATATGTTTCATTATAATTCTTGATATGATCGAAATGGATTTTTACAGAGTATTAATCTAGTGTCTGCATGTTGGAATTATTAATTGAAACATGTATTAGGGAACATTCACTCAAATAAATAGTTTATAGTGTTATCATCTCTTACAGATGTTTTAAGGAGATTTGGTGATTAAGCTGGCGCCGATGAGTTTGATGGACTAGCTACCCATCAAGTCTTAACACTGAGATGAAATCTTATGTGTTAATCACCATATAAAGTAAAATGAGAGGTCTAGAAGGAAAAACCAACATAAGGGCAAAACGGTAATTTTACCCTTTGTTGTGCGGATGGCTATAATAAGGTTCTAAATAGGGTTTGCAATTGGACATATTCTCATAATATTTAATAATTCAAGAGTTCAACTAATTGTCTTTAGTGGAATGACATTTAGTTAATAAGCTAGAATTAATTCCAATGAGATTGAATTAATTCTGGGCTTATTGGAGCTTGAATTATCAAAGTTCAATCAGATTCTCCACTTGGCTTTAATGAAGGTTATCAAGCTAAGTAAGAAATATAAATGGAGGTTAATTAGAAGCCCATAATTGAATCTTGGGCTTGGTCTAATTAAAGAAGCCCAAATGTACATTTAGTAATGGGCTTGATTTTTGGTTTAATGTAATTAATTAGATTAATTATATTAAAACAATTTTTTTAAGAAGAAGATAGCAATTTCGGTTATTCCTAGGTTAAATGTGTAACCACACATTTGACATTAAAATGCTAAATAAAGATGGTCTTTATTATGGTTAATCATCATTAAATGAAGTTATGAACTTACCATTAAATGGTTTAATGGTTGTCTTTTAATGTTGGCTTGTAACCTATTTGCATCCATTAGATTAAAGATGAAAGATGTACATTAGATGGACCATCTTCCTTCTTTCTTCTTGGCAAAACCGAAATTGGGTATTAAATTTTAGGTTATTGTCTTTTCAAATAGCCATCATAAAGATAAATGAAGATAATCTCATTTATTGGCTATTTTATGAGTGATTAATGAAAGAAGTGATGCATTTGATGCCTCTCTCTCCTTCCATCCATGCATATACGAAATTGGTAGGCAAGAAAGAGTTCTTGCATGTTCTTTACACCTTATCTCCTTTCATTAAAGAGAGAATCGATAATACCAATTGAAAGAGTTTCAATTTTGCTTCTTCTTCTTCTAAGAAAATCTCCTCCAAACATTTCTTCTCCTTTCCCACCAAAAGATTTTGTTAACCTAATTGTCCTTGAAGAACAGGTGGTAAATCTAATTGGTTGAGGATACTACAACAAGGAGAAAGTAGATTGCTAAAAGAAAAGAGTTAAAGGCAAAGGATTTGGATACACGAAGAAGGAGAGGATAGCGCAGCGAGGATTTAAAGCTGTAGCGAAGGAGTGGGTAATACTCCTGATCTTGTTTATATTTTATTATCCTTATACCATATCATGTATGGATTGACATATTGATTTGGATTTGTTGCTTCTTTTTCAAGTAATGATTTCTTAAAAGTTTTGAAATCTACCGTTTTTCCAAACAAAGCATTTTTTTTTCTGATCCAACAGTGTCAGTGCAGGCCTCCTCAGTGGGGGAAATAGTAGAACTGAGAGAAGCGGAAATCAGAACCCCCAATGTGAGCACTGTGGGAAGCTACATCGGGGTGAGTGTTACAAGCTATTGGGTGCCTGCTTCAAGTGTGCAGAGAAGGGACACCGGATTAAAGATTGTCCTCAGATGACTAGAGGGGAAGGATCTAAGCCACAGGCTCAGAGGAGAGCAGAGACAGTAGGGACCAGACCAGCTGCTGGGGTGGGCAGTTCTGGGTCAGTTAGGAAGCCTATACCTCCAGGGAGACCGAGAGGGCAAGCACAGGCTAGGGTGTTTGCTATGACACGGGAGGAAGCTGCATCCGCACCGGAAGTTGTTACTGGTATGGCTCAGCTTTTTCATTCTTATGTGTATGTTTTATTTGATTCTGGTTCCACGCATTCCTATGTCTCTGCAAGTCTGATATTACCTGGTATGCAGTCAGTTCTTTTAGATAATTTTCTACTTGTTAGCACTCGGTTAGGGAGGAATGTCATTGTAAGCCGGATCTTTAGAGATTGTGAGTTTGTTATCGAGGGATCTAGTTTGATAGTAGATCTGCTACCTCTAGATCTGAAGGGGTTGGATGTTATTGTCGGAATGGATGTAATAGAAAAATATAGAGCAAAGCTTGATTGTGGTCTAAAGGAAGTGGAGTTTGATCTGGGTGATGGTCAGAAAGTAACTTTCAGAGGGGATAGAAAGATGACACCGCCAAGGCTTATTTCAGCTTTGTTAGCTGATAAATTGATGGGAAAAGGCTGTAAAGCTTTCTTGGCGTGTGTTGTGGATACCAGTGTGAAGGAGAGCAGGGTGGAGGATATTCCCATTGTGAGGGAATTTCCTGATGTGTTTCTAGAGGAGTTGCCTGGTTTGCCACCGGAGAGGGAGATTGAGTTTGCTATTGACCTGGCTCCCGGGACGACTCCTATTTCGATTCCACCTTACAGGATGGCTCCAGCTAAGATGAAGGAGCTTAAGGAGCAGTTGGAGGATTTATTAGAGAAGGGGTTTATTAGGCCGAGTACCTCACCTTGGGGAGCGCCGGTCTTGTTTGTTTAAAAGAAAGATGGAACCTGAAGGATGTGCATTGACTACAGGAGGATCAATAAGGTGACAGTGAAAAATAAGTATCCTTTGCCTCGGATAGATGACTTGCTTGATCAGCTACAGGGGCAACGGTCTTCCCCAAGATTGATCTTAGGTCTGGCTACCATCAACTTAGTATTAAGGAGTCTGATGTGAGCAAGACAGCCTTCAGAACACGGTATGGGCATTATGAATTTTTGGTTATGCCTTTTGGACTGACCAATGCTCCTGCTGCTTTCATGGATCTGATGAACAGGGTCTTTAAGGAGTTTTTGGATCAGTTTGTGATCGTGTTCATCAACGATATTCTGGTGTATTCCAAGAGTGTGGGAGAACATGAGGAACACTTGAGAATTGTATTATATCGGTTGAGAGAGAAAGAGCTGTATGCCAAATTCACTAAATGTGAATTTTAGCTACATGAAGTGGTCTTCTTGGGTCACATTATTTCTGAGAGTGGGGTGCATGTGGAGTCAAAGAAGATTGAAGCTGTAGTGAACTGGCTCGCTTCGACGACAGTGACAGAAGTGAGGAGCTTTCTGAGTTTAGCAGGCTACTATAGGAGATTCGTGGAGGGTTTCTCCATGATTGCTGCTCCTTTGACTAAATTATTGAGAAAGAATCAGAAGTTTGTCTGGAGTGAGGAGTGCCAGCAGAGCTTTGAGGAGCTCAAACACAGATTGACTAGTGCTCTAGTTCTGGCTTTGCCTACAAGAGAGGGAAGTTATACCGTGTATAGTGATGCTTCCAGAAAGGGGTTGGGATGTGTACTTATGCAGGGAGATAAGGTGATAGCATATGTCTCACGGCAGCTAAAGCCTTATGAGGTAAATTATCCGACCCACGATCTGGAGTTAGCAGCTGTGATCTTTGCCTTGAAGATCTGGAGGCATTATTTGTATGGGGTCCAGACTCGGATCTTTACAGATCACAAGAGTCTCAAATACTTTTTGAGTCAGAAGGAGTTGAATTTGAGACAGAGGAGATGGATTGAGCTGCTTAAAGACTATGACTTGTTGATTGAGTATCATCCAGGAAAGGAAAATGTTGTTGCAGATGCCTTGAACAGGAAGTCTTCCATAACACATGTGCAGACAGTTTATCTGTTGTTATTGGAAGAGATGGCTAAGCTCAGAATCAGTTTAAAGCAGGAGGAGTCTAATTACATGGTTGCTACTTTTAAGGTGAGATCGATCCTCAGAGAAAAAAATGAGAGAGTTGCAAGTTCAGGATGCAGAACTGGGTAAGCTGCGGGAAGAGATTCAGAAGGGTAAGAAGTCCGATATGGTGGTGAGTGATGATGGACTCCTAACAGTCGAAAATAGGCTTTGTATTCCAGATGTCAAGGAGGTGAAGGATGAGATTCTGGATGAGGCGCACAATGCGCCTTATGCTATGCACCTAGGTAGCACCAGGATGTACAGGGATCTCAATGAGCATTTTTGGTGGAGAGGTATGAAGAAGGACGTGGCCGAGTATGTTTCTAGTGTGTCAGCAAGTTAAGGCTGAGCACCAGGCACCTTCAGGCCAGTTGAGGCCATTATCCATTCCTGAGTAGAAGTGGCAGAGAGTGACTATGGATTTTCTGATGGGATTGCCCAGGACCAGTAGGAGGCATGATGCCATATGGGTGATTGTGGATAGGTTGACAAAGTCAGCCCATTTTTTGGCAATCAAACAGACTGATCCTCTGCATGTGCTAGCCAAGAAGTTTATTGATGAGGTTGTGAGATTGCATGGGATCCCGGATTCGATTGTGTTTGATAGGGATCCTCGTTTTACTTCGAGATTTTGGGGCAGTTTGTAGGAAGCTTTGAGTACTAAGTTAAGCTTTAACACTGCTTTCCATCCTCAGACCGATGGTCAATCTGAGAGGACCATTCAGACCTTTGAGGGAATGCTCAGGGCATGTGTGATGGATTTTAGAGGAGCTTGGGATGAACACTTGCCACTGATCAAATTTGCTTACAATAATTCGTATCATTCGAGCATTCAGATGACTCCTTATAAAGCTTTATATGGGAGGAGATGTAGGACTCCGGTGTGCTGGGATGAAGAGGGAGACAGGAAACTTTTAGGTCCAGAGTTGATTCAGATGACAGTTGATAAGGTCAACTTGATTAAGCCTGAGTTAAAAGCGACTCAGACGGGATAAAAGTTATGAAGATGCTCACCGGAAGGAAATGGAGTTTGAGGTCGGCGAGAAAGTTTTTCTCAAGACTTCTCCTTGGAAAGGGTTTCTGAGATTTGGAAAGAAAGGTAAGCTGAGTCTGAGGTATGTGGGGCCTTACGAGATTCTGGAGAGGATTGGTCCGTTGGCTTACAAGTTAGCATTGCCTCCTGAGCTATCACAGATTCGTGATGTCTTTCATGTTTCTATGTTGAGGAGATATCGATCAGATCCTTCTCATGTCATTCAAGCTGATGAAGTTCAGTTGAGTGATGACTTGAGTTATGAAGAGCTTCCAGTGCAGATCTTGGAAACAAAAGAAAAGGTTCTCAGAAACAAGACAGTGCAACTCGTAAAAGTTTTATGGAGGAACCATATGGTGCAAGAGGCCACGTGGGAGCCATTGGAAGCTATGAAGGAGAAGTATCATCATCTCTTCATTGATTCAGGTAAGAATTTCGAGGATGAAATTCTTTTAAGGGGGGAGAAATGTTGGACCCCAATTCTTTTTCATAGTAAATAGGCATGTTTATTTTATTTTGAGGTTTAGTTTGATAAATTCCTCTTAGTTAGAATAATTTGAGGTTTTTAGTGCTTAGTTAATGATTATTAAATGAAGGAATTTAGTTAAAATTAGAGTTTTGATAAGTTATTAGAAATTAAGAGAATAAGATAAATTGAGGGCAATTTAGGTAGATCACTTAGGTTTTTAAGGCTTAAGGCTTATAAGGAGGGGTATTATAGTCTTTTTAATTGCAATTTAAAGGAGAATGAAAGAAGGAAAGAAATGAGTGAGGAGTTGCCGTGAGTGAGGTGGAAGAGCCACGAAATTGCAAGGAAAAGAAGAGATTTAATGAAACTACGTAGTTTTAGCTTAGGTTTTACAAGTTAGAAACAATTTTCCCTAAGTCTTTTAAGAGACTTACGAAACTTAAAAAAGAAAAGAGAGGGAGAGGAGACTTTCGGTTGAAGGAAGGAGAAGAAGAAGAAGAAGAAGAGAAGGTTAGGGCTTTAGCTTACTTTGTTTTAGAAAAGAGTTTTGAGAGTTCCTTAAGAAGGAACAAGGAAGAGGAAGAGTTTAATCTTCCATAAGAGGCAAAAGAAGCAATTTCGTGGGTTGTTCCTAAGGTAAGGGATTTCGAAATTCTTTGATAAATTTAGATAGGTTTTGGTTCAAATAGTTTAGTAAAGGCATGGGTAAGGTTATGTAGGTTTTAATTCATGATTTTCCTTCACTTAGAATTTCCAATTTTGTTATCTCTTATTCATATGGGATAATTGCGCTTAATGAAGGTCAAGAGAGGCAATTGGAATTAGAGGAAAGGCAAATTGACCAAGATTAGAGCTAAAGGAATTAAGGTGGGTGATTTCTTAATGATTAAGTTAATAGGCATGTTGAAGTTTTTATAATAAATGCTATTTTTAATGCTTTCCAATGACTTATAAATTTTATATTAATTACTCTTTGGGATGATTTAAACTTGTATGAGATGTCTTTGATATGTAAAGACCTTGTGAAAATATGTGTACAATTGTTTGACAAGTGAAAAAGTTCGAATATGTGATTTGGGCAATTATGTTAAAGTGAATTTTTGTAAGGGCCATTAGTGGCTAATATGTATGAATGGTGTGAATTATGTGATATGCATGCTTTCTTTGGGTTTGTGGTGGTCCCTTAAGAGTCAGGTACATCAGTCTAATTGTAGGCTTCTCCCGCCTGCCCGCTAGTGGCATTGGACCATAAGTTCACGGCTACACATGATCGCTTCGCGGGAATATGTAGTACGTTCCGTTTTGGATCCGCCCGAACCAATTTTTCAGTGATTAGGTGATATATTGATTTGTAAATAGTTTGATGTGATGAGTTTTTGTGAAGAGGTTTAATAAATTGGAAATGTTTTTTATCAATGTGAATTTTGCTTTGAAAATAAGTGAATAAAGAATGTTTTTGCTTATTTCTTGATTATTAAGCTATTACCCACTGAGCCGTCGAGCTTACGCCCCATTTTTTGCCTCCACAGGCAACGAGCGAGGTAACGAGAATCCGCATCAGGATTGAGGCATACTCCTATGCATTTTGCTTTTGAAGTTATTTTTTAGAAAACAAGGCTTTGGATAGCATTTTGGACAAATGACCTTCTTTGTATTTTGTCTTTTGATACTTTGATGTATTTCGGGCTAAAATGCCCTCGAAAGCCTTGTAATACCTTATATCTTCCATGTAATTACAAGAGATTTGAGTTTGAATGTATTTTTGTGTATGTTGCCCAAAATGTATTAATGTATGGTTTGAATTGACAAAAAGAGTGAGATTGTGTTTGCTGCCATTTTGAGTTAATTGTTGAGTTTGTATGGATTGGTTGATGATTTGGGAGATTGAAAATTGTGTAGATTGAGGTTTTTGTGCAGGTACTTGAGTTTGGATTGAAAGATTGAAGTTTTTGGTTAGTTGATTTTTAGGGGAGGTGCTGCCAAATTTTTGTAAAAATTTGACAGAAACTTTGCTTGTGTTTTTGACCCTCTTAGTGGTTGAATTGGATTGGGAGTCTTCTAGAAGATTGTAGAACATGTTTAGAGCTTTCCAATGGTATATAATTTGTCACTTTTGGACTTAGGATGAAGAAGTTATAAGGTTTGAAAGATTACAGTTACCGTTGATAAGGGTTATGTTAGTGCACTATTTTTGGAAGGGCTTTTGACCTCCTTAGAGCCTGTTTTGATTTTTGCATTCTTCATAAAAGTTGTAGATTGTCTTTTACTCTTTCTATTGATGTATCATATGCGATTTTTTGAGTTAGGAATAAAAAATTATGAGGTTGGGAAAATGTCAGTTACTGTTCATTTGGTCAATTTGACTGTTTCATTGGTTATTATATAAGCAGTACCTTTGAGTGACTTTTTTTACCTCTTTTAATGACTGAATTGACTTTTGCACCCTTCATAAAAGTTGTAAATCATCTTTTTATCTTTCCATTGAGGTATAATATACAATTTTAGGGATCTGGAGTAAGAAGTTATGATGATTGGAAGGATACAGTTACTGTTCATTTGGTAATTTTTACTGTTTCATTGGTCATTATATAGGCAGTGCTTTTGAGTGAATTTTGACCTCTTTTAATGACTGAATTGGCTTTTGCATCCTTTATGAAATTTGTAAATAATCCTTTTATCTTTCCATTGAGGTAAAATGTGACATTTTTAGGCTATTGTGTTAAAAGATATGAATTTTCAAACTTCTGGCCTTGAGTATGACAATTCCAATTTGGGCAGTAACTTTGAAGTAATTTTTGACCCACTTAGAGACCAATTTAATTTTCCAATCCTTCATGGAAGTTGTAGAGCTTCATTTGAGCTTTCTATTGATACCCAATTTATCAATTTTGGAGTATGGGAGCAAAAGTTATGATTTTTGTAAATTCTGAAATTTTCTGCAACTCCAGATTTCATCCTTAGGCGTGGTCACGCCTAGTTTCTAAATTTCTTAGACGTGCCCACGCCTAATCTCTGAATTTCGACCAGATTGGGAATTCTGTATTTTCTTTCCTTCTTCCTGACATTTTTAATTTTCCTTCATTTTCTGATTTTCCTTTTTCCAAATTAAACCTCCTCTCACTCTTTTGCTTGTAACTTTTTCGTTTGGCCTCCGATTCACTCAATTTTATAAGCATCGTTTTTCAAAAAAAAAAATTTCTACCCCCTCATGGAAAAATTTAGAATTTTCTGATTAAGTTGAATTTTGCGGATTAATCAAAGAGAGTCAATTAGGCAGAATTTTTGAATACGCTCTCGTATTTTGGTGATTTTCTTATTCTAGAGAGATCCAATTGAGGTGCTTTTTGATGCTTATTAACCCAGAGACATGGAATTTCATTTTAGCTTAAGAATTGGATTTAATTATGGGCCCTAAGTAGATCATTTTTATTGGGGGAAAATTAAGGTGAATCTTACAAGATCTGTTCGGATGAAATTGAAATAAATTCGATTTGAGTTTAATTACGTGGTGAGGAATCCCATCCTCGTGGGTTGCGCGCCTAGGTGTCACGTAGGACGTGTAGGAAAATCCCGGGAGGTACATCACATGTATCGGCAGCGGAAAATAAAAATTTTTGTTCCTGGGACTTTCCCGAACCCCAGGATCCAGGTGTCGGTATGAAGACATCAACCTAAATAGCCAAAAGAGACTATCTCTAAAGGTGATCCACGCAGAGATCGAGAAAACCTAACCGAGTCAAACCCTTTGACCGGGAATAGCTAGAACAGATTAAAGCCTGCTAGAGCCTACCGTCTCCGGAGAGCTTGAGAAAGCGTTGAAAAGAACTTGGAGAGGAAGAGAGTCGATGGTTGCCTTAGGAAGAAGACTTGAAAATCACCTTTCAATGCAAACTTAACCATTAAGCTTTCATCTTCTCACCCACGAGAACCATTGTTTTTCCTCTCCACTAAGCCATCATATATATGTATTTTAACACTTAAAATACTAGCCTAAGATGAAGCCAAGTGTATGGCTTAATGGCCATTCATTCATTAATGAATAAAGAAATCAAGCTTTGAAAAGTCAAAGCTCTTATCCTCTCCTTCCTCTTTCCAACGTACACATATATATATATAATTAATTAATCTTAATTAATTAATTAATATATATATATATAATTACTAAAGAGGTCCGGTCAAGCTGGGGTTGGTCCCCACGGCCACAAGGCCCCTTGCATCAAAACGCTCAGGAGACCTTTCTTAGCAATATCGATGTCGCGATCTCATCGGGACATATCCCGATCTCATCGGGATCCATTTAATCTAATGCTCTCCATAATTGGAACTCGTCCAATTACTATTTCTGATTCTGAATCACTCTTATCGTGTGACCTTTTAGGCTCTCGGTTATGTTGGCCACTTAGATTAACACTTAATCTAAGCAAGTCATAAGCGGTATCTAGAACACATCATGACCCCAATTGACCGGAAAGTAATCGGTTTGATGTATTCATTACGAACCGGATCACGAACCCTTCCATGACAATTCTTGTGCAATTAGTCCTTTCACCATCCTATACCCCACTTGGTTATGAGTATGGTCAAAGTGTCAACTCTCACTAGACCAAGTCCAGCCCAGTGATAGCAGTTCTCGATCACGGGACTCATTACTCTATATGTCAATGAAGACACTCTTTATGACATATACGCTGCCGACTTAGTAATGATCCCGACAAGAGGCCGTGGGTATCTCTTCGCTAATCCGAAGTGGTGAATCCTTTATTGGCTACTCAATTATCTTGAATACCTCAAGTTGCACCCAAGCACCACCCTATGAGTTACCTCCGGAAGGCAACAAGGAATGGAGTCAAAGCACAGGATCGGTATCAAGATATCCTTGAGTACCTCGAGTCTAAGGATACTTGCACCATTCTATGATGAGATTATCAACGACACTTAGATAAGATATCCATGTGATGATCTCATGGCGGTCATCAATGAACTTACTACCACTAGTAAGCATCCACATGTCAATTCTAAATATCTCATATTTACGGTTTACGAGATCCACCGCTGATCCAATCAAGGAATATGACATGTGCTAGTCTATCCGGATTAATGATGTCCATCTCATTAATCCTATGACTAGGAGAATTTAGAATCTTGACATAATTGCATGATAGGAATCTCGGGAGTATGAGCACATCATAATTTCCTTCATGTTATGTCATATATCATGGACTTCATTAATTCGATTAAAGATCCAATCAATTCATAAACAATGTTCATGAACATCAAATTAATGAAGTATGCCTTTCTTTATTTATTCATAAAGTCCACACACGACTTTGAACAAAACGCTAAAGGGATTGCCTTTAGGGCACAATATAAACGATCAGTCCTTGCATAAGTCGACTTACCCTTGTACAAGTCGACTTATCGATCTTGAATACGTGTAAGTCGACTTACCCATGTACAAGTCGACTTGCACTTACAAATCTCCCACTTGACCTAAAGCCAATCGCCTTAGTATCTAATACCAAAAGTGAGTACATAAGAATCACAATTCTCATGTGACAATGGCTTTGTCATCGGATCAGCAACACTTTGCTCTGGGAATTCTCTATAAGGACATCATCTCAACCGATGATTTCCGAATCAAATGGAATCGGTGAGTACGAGTCTAGATCGATGATGAGACATTGGTTCCTTTCCTGCAAGACTAGCCCCATTGTCACAATACAATCCTCTGGGCTCATCACGGTAGGATTGATCAAATCGCTTCCTCCGCGCATCTCATGCGGCAATGTACTCTACCTCGGTTGTTGAATCAGCAGTTGTCTCTTGATTGGAACTCTTTCAAACTGACCGCCAGGCCGTTCAGTGTAAATGTATATAACCTGATCGTGATTCAAAATCATCCTTATCAGATTAAAACTGGCATTTGTATGCCGCTCACTGGAGATTTTCATCTCCATGTGTCAAGAAAACATCCTTAGTGCTTCGCAAGTACTTGAGAATATTCTTGACAGCCACCCAGTGACCCTCACCAGGATCCGATTAGTATCTACTCGTAACACTTAGAGCATATAATACATCGGGTCTCGTACATAGCATTGTTCCATGCTAAACCTCTTTAGCATCTTACCTATGTACGTTGATTGTGAAAGACCAAGCAACTTCTTTGATCTATCTCTATAAATCTTTATCCCAAGGATATAAGTTGCTTTACCAAGGTCTTTCATCGCAAAAGGGTTTGGACAACCAAATCTTAACTGATTGTAGCATAGAGACATCGTTTTCGTAGTATTAATATGTCATCTACTTATAACACAAGGAATACGATTGCAGTTCCATGAACCTTCTTATACACACAATGTACATCCGAATTTTGTGAGAAACCAAACTCTTTGAGTACCTCATCAAAACGAATATTCCAACTCCTGGATGCTTGCTTCAACCATACATGGAATTCTGAAGCTTGCATACCATTTCGCCATTATAGGAGGTGAAGTCCTTTGGTTGTGTCATATACACATCCTCGGGAAGATTTCCATTCAGGAAAGCTGTCTTCACATCCATTTGCCATATCTCATAATCATAATGAGCGGCAATGGCTAGGAGTATCCGAATGGATTTAAGCATTATTCTGAAGTGAAGGTCTCGTCATAGTCAACTCCTTGTCTCGGCGAAATCCTTTGGCCACAAGCCTTGCTTTATAAGTAATCACATTACCATCCATGTCGATTTTCTTCTTGAAAACCCATGCACCCTATGGGCTTTATTCCTTGGTGCAACATGACCAAAGTCAAACTTGGTTTTCATACATGGAATCCATTCAAATTTCATGGCACAAAGCCATTTTTCGACTCGAACTTTTCGAACCTCTTCATAGGTAGTAAACTCATCATCTCGTATGAGCAATCGCCATTCATTCCTCACGAGAAATCCATATCTCTCGAGGAGCAGGCGTATCCTACATGACCTCTGAAATTCTTGTGTAATAGAAGGTTGAGCTGTTACCTCATCTATATGAGTTCTGATTGCGAGTTCAGCGATTGATCTGCGTTTGTTGAGCATCTTGAACTTCCTCAAGTTCAACTTTGCTCCCACCGTCCTCTTGTAAAAGAAACTCTTTTCTAAGAAAACAACATGCTTTAAAACAAACAACTTTTGTTCCTCGAAGAAGGTAGAATTGATATCCCACGATATCCTACGAACAAACACTTGTCGATTTTGCATCAAGCTAATGACCGTGTCCGCTTCACATAGCAGGACAACCCCAAACTTTCATTTGAGAAAGATAGGGCTTTCGGTTAGTCCACATCTCATATGGAGTAACATCAAGCGTCTTTAACGGAACTCGTTTAACAAGTAAATAAACATCTCGGCGCATACCCCAAAAGCTGTGCAAAACCTATCATTAATCGCACCATGTCTAACAAGGTTCGATATCTCCTTTCAACCACACCATTGTCTTTGCGGCGTGCAAGGTGGAGTGTCTTGAGATAAAATTCGATTATCTCGAGATAATCCAAAACCGTTGGTCTAAGCAATTTCCACCACGATCGATCGTAATGTATTCATACTTTTACCAAGTTAGTTTTCTACTTCATTTCTGAATTATTTGAACTTTTCAAACGCTTCAGATTTGTATCTCATCATATACAGGTACCCATATCGTGAATAATCATCGATAAAAGTAATGAAGTAAAGACAACCACTTCTGGCATGGATGGACATCGGACCACATACATCTGAATGTATTAGGTCTAATACTCCAATCACTCGTTCACCCTTTCCCTTGAAGGGTAACTTAGTCATCTTGCCTAATAAACAAGATTCGCATGTGTCATATGATTCATAATCAAATGACCCTAAACTGCCACTCTTATGGAGCTTAGCGATGCGTGTCTCATTTATATGGCCGTCGACAATGCCATAAGTAAGTTGATTTTAAATTATCTCGATTATGTCTTTTCGCGTCATTGACATTCAAAACTGGATATGACATATCTAATATGTCAATTCCATTGCATAATATACCGATAGCATAGAGCATTCCATTGAACTAATAGAATAACCATTGCTACTAAAAGTCCAATGGAAACCAGCTCTATTGAAACAAGAAACAGACAATATGTTCTTTGTTAAAACAGGTACAAAATGACAATCATCCAATTTGAATACAAGCCCACTAGGGAGTGACAAGACATAAGTGTCTACGGCTAATGTAGCAACTCTTGCTGTATTACCTACACGAAGGTCTAGTTCTCCTTTTATGAGCTGTCTACTGTCCCTGAGGCCCTGCATATCATTTCATATGTATGAGCCACAACCGGTATCAAATACCCATATGTTTTGATCAGAAACAGTATTAACCTCAATGACAAACATATTTGAAGGAGTAGAGGCATCTGATGCCTTCTTACCTTCAGAACTCAGATAGACTTTCTGGTTTAGCCTCTAGTGGCGGTCTTGCCACAATGAAAGCAAAATCCTTTTGGGGCGGTTTCTTTGGTTTTCCTTGATGGCACTTCCATTTGGTTTCTTGGCCCTTTTCTTCTTTGGACCAGAAGAAGAAGCATCCACCACTAGCACTTGCTTGCTATCCTTCTTGATAGCACCTTTCATTTGTCTTGAGCTGATTGATCATTCAGAATTGTTGTGGATATTTGGTTCATCAATAGTTTATCACGACTGTGAATAAGCTGTCGGACAATCAACGAATTAAGTATATACTTAACTCATAATCCATTACAAAACCTAAGACAGCCAATCTCTCTATATAGCCATTCATCTTCAGTGAAACCTGGATAGCAGATGTCCCTGGAGCCATCTTTGTGATGAAGAGAAGCCTTGAGGTCTCGAACCTTTCGCACCGAGCTTACTCATCGACTCCCTAAGATGAAATACTATAGTGTGAGCATCCATGGACTCGTCCGCTTCGCACTCTGGTGACATCGAGGCAAGCATAATGCAAGTAGCCATATGTCATCCTTTAGATGCTTACGATATGCTTTCGATCCTCATCGAAGCATCGACAAGCAGTGCATCTGGAAGTGGAACATCTAGGGCGTATCCGGTTCCTCGGATCGAGAACAATTCTCGATTCCTCGGCCGATCAAGAAAATTCGGTCCAAAATAGAGTGAAAATTCACCTTTGAAAAACTTCTTCAATCAACCTAAACGCGATAGAGAGAAGGAATGATAGAATAGAAATGCTGCATGATCATAAGGACTTGCATGACATGCATATGGCTCCCATTAGTTTCCTAGAATCCATAACCCTCTTTACGAATCCAGAGAAACAAAGTGACATAAAGTCTAGTGGGTCGATATCCGAGCATTGCTAAGAGTGACCTTGGGTTTGCCAACAAGCCACAACTTAGGTCAATCGGTAGGTATCGGACATACCAATTGCATCATCGATAACCGACATTGAGAATGACCTTGGGTTTGCCCAACAAGCCACCTTATGTCTCGGGAGGTATCAGATATACCAATTACATCTTAGACACAACTATCGATCAGTGCTATCAACTTGTTGATGTGTGCACTTACATTGGGTTATCAACTCCTTGATGCGTGTACATCCCGATGTACACTACCCAACTTCACCTCTCGTCCACGTTGACCTTGAGTTTGCTCAACAAACTAACGCTTCGGTGAAAACCAACCCATTAATCAGAAAATCTTATTTTCATGGTTCGAACATATCCGTATAGAGTGAGCTTGAGTTTGCCCAACAACCCAGCCCTATAAGAACTCTGGTTCTTACCATATTAATGGAAGGCGTTAGTTTTCATATTCTGAGGAGGGATTTCGAATTCTAGACTCCAAGTTGAAGGATTATAGTCGCCAGGACTATATGAAATGATTTAGGTTTCATCAATCACATTGAATCAATCCTTTTAATCATCCATCATCCAACCTGAGCATGCCACAAGTCGACTTACAACGAATGCAAGTCGCCTTATGCCCCTGCCCATACACAAGTCGCCTTATGCCCCTGCCTATACACAAGTCGCCTTGTATCATAATACAAGTCGCCTTGTCTTCTGCCCTCGCACAAGTCGACTTATCTGATATAAGTCACCTTATGCACTACTCAGCGCACAAGTCGCCTTGTAACCGTAAGTCGACTTATGACAGACCTCTGAACAAGTCGCCTTATACTCCAAATAAGTCGACTTGTCCAGCAATTTGCTATAATTCTCTAATCGGCTAATTCCTCAATCCTTGCAATTCCAATTCACAATACCAACATACCTAAGGTAATATCTGCTACTTTGATGTCTCAATGAACACTTCATTGAACCATGAAAGCCTTATATAGTCAAACCATATGAAAAGCTTGAAATGAGTCAAAACTCATTAATTTCCAAATAATGTAGGAACACCCAAATTATCATCCTAAGCATCTCTAGCTAGCACATACATTATCAAATTTACTTCAGCACATGCCATAAAAAATATGACGGTCAAAACAAACAAGATAATGCAATATACTAACGAGACGCTAATGTGATCACTTAGGCATCCGAAAATTCTTGGAAATGCAACTTCAAGCAATTCAGTTTGGCAATCATAATACATCAAGATAACACATTTTTAATCACATTAAAAATGGTGCAAGGCATTGGAACTGAAAAAGCACACTCAATCAAGCCAAGCAAAACAGTCCCAACAATTTTTCACAAAACTGTCCAGTTCTGTACATTGCTCGAAATGATCAATGAAAAAATTTCAATAAATTCTGAGAAAATTGCATAGGTTAGTACATGTTCATAAAATTCTACCTGAAGTTTTTCAGGATTTTATCCATCAAAAACTCAGTCAACCTAAATAAAAAAGACGATTCAAAATCTGTGTTCATCAGCACAGCAATTCCCAACAGCATAAAATAAAATCGAAAATAAATATCAAATCACCTTGAAATCCAATTTCCATGCTCATAGACATTCACCAACATCCTAGAGACATGTAGGTGAAGGAAAAGCCGAAAAACCATTTTTCTAGAATTTATTATCGAATTTATACTACTGCCTGTTCCAGAATCGTTTCACAAAACAGCATCCGAAACTTAGGGAATTAAATTAGCAAAACTATATCAAATCAAATGGATAAATTCTCAAATTTTATAGACATATTCTCTAACATGTTATGAACAATCCTGGGCAGAAAAATTTTGAAAAACATATCACAATATAAATTCGAAAATTGGACAGCAAGCATGCATCAACAGAAAATTCCATTAGGGTTTCTGATCTCGCTTAGGTTTTAGCTTCATACGGGACACCAGACGCTCTGATACCACTGTAGGAAAATCCCAGGAGGTACATCACATGTACCGGCAGCGGGGAACAAAAATTTTTGTTCCCGGGACTTTCCCGAAACCCAGGATCCAGGTGTCGGTATGAAGACATCAACCTAAATAGCCAAAAGAGACTATCTCTAAAGGTGATCCACGCAGAGATCAGAAAACCTAACCGAGTCAAACCCCTTTGACCCGGGAATAGCTAGAACAGATTAAAGCCTGCTAGAGCCTACCTCTGTCCTGGAGAGCTTGAGAAAACATTGAAAAGAACTTAGAGAGGAAGAGAGTCGATGGTTGCCTTAGGAAGAAGACTTGAAAATCACCTTTTCAATGCAAACTTAACCATTAAGCTTTCATCTTCTCACCCACGCCAGAACCATCGTTTTTTCCTCTCCACTAAGCCATCTTATATATGTATTTTAACACTTAAAATACTAGCCTAAGATGAAGCCAAGTGTATGGCTTAATGGCCATTCATTCATTAATGAATAAAGAAATCAAGCTTTGAAAAGTCAAAGCTCTTATCCTCTCCTTCCTCTTTCCAACGTACACACATATATATATATATAATTAATTAATATTAATTAATTAATATATATATATATATATAATTGCTAAAGAGGTCCGGTCAAGCTGGGGTTGGTCTACACGGCTCATAAGACCCCGATCAAAAGCGCTCAGGAGACCTTTCTTAGCAATATCGATGTCGCGATCTCATCGGGACATATCCCGATCTCATCGGGATCCATTTAATCTAATGCTCTCCATAATTGGAACTCTGTCCAATTACTATTTTCTGATTCTCTGAATCACTCTTATCGTGTGACCACTTTGGGCTCTCGGTTATGTTGGCCACTTAGATTAACACTTAATCTAAGCAAGTCATGAGCGGTATCTAGCAACACATCATGACCCCCAATTGACCGGAAAGTAATCGGTTTGATGTATTCATTACGAACCAGATCACGAACCCTTCCATAGACAATTACTGTGCAATTCGTCCTTTCACCATCCTATACCCCGCTTAGTTATGAGTATGGTCAAAGTGTCAACTCTCACTAGACCAAGTCCAGCCCAAGTGATAACAGTTCTCGTCCTGGGACTCATTACTTTATATGTCAATGAAGACACTCTTCATGACATATATGCTGGCCAGCCTTAGTAATGATCCTGACAAGAGGCCATGGGCATCTCTTACGCTAATCCAAAAGTGGTGAATCCTTTATTGGCTACTCAATTATCTTGAATACCTCAAGTGCACCCAAGCACCACCTATGAGTTACCTCGGAAGGCAACAAGGAATGGAGTCAAAGCAGGATCGGTATTCAAGATATCCTTGAGTACCTCAAGTCTAAGGATACTTGCACCATTCTATGATGAGATTATCACGACACTTAGATAAGATATCCATGTGATGATCTCATGGCAGTCATCTAATGAACTTACTACCACTAGTAAGCATCCACATGTCAATTCTAAATATCTCATATTTACAGTTTACGAGATCCACCGCTTGATCCAATCAAGGAATATGACATGTGCTAGTCTATCCGGATTAATGATGTCGGTCTCATTAATCCTATGACTAGGAGAATTTAGATCTTGACATAATTGCACATGATAAGAATCTCAGGAGTATAAGCACATCATAATTTCCTTCATGCTATGTCATATATCATGGACTTCATTAATTCGATTAAAGATCCAATCAATTCATAAACAATGTTCATGAACATCAAATTAATGAAGTATGCCTTTCTTTATTTATTCATAAAGTCTGCACACGACTTTGAACAAAATGCGCTAAAGGGGATTGCCTTTAGGGCACAATATAAACAGTACTGTCCTTGCATAAGTCGACTTACCCTATGTACAAGTCGACTTATCGGTACTGAATACGTGTAAGTCGACTTACCCCATGTACAAGTCGACTTTCACTTACAGGACGTCGGACTCGTGATCCACCGGGGAGGGGTTCCAACAGAAGGGATCTCATTGCTCATAAAGTTATTGTCAATATGGATGTCACCTTTATAGAAGATAAACTACAATTGGAAGAAAAAGATAATAACAATTCATAAAGAAGTTTATAGACTACTATATAAGTGGAAAAGGAATTTCAAAACTTCTTGTAAAGCAACACAGGAGCAAGATGTTCAAGAACTAGTTGAGTCTGAAGTTTTATAAGTTTGTTGATTAAATCGCATACAAAGAAACAAAAAATTGGCACACAAATTATATAATGGAGAGTGTTATAGCATACCATCTTTAAGGATATAAAGCTATTAACTCTCTAAAAAGCACTTAATAAGCCAGATGCCTTTTAGAATATGGCAGCAATTTATGAAGAAACTGCTCTTAATAAAAATGAAATTTGTGAACTTGAACCATTACCATAAGGAAGTAAACCAATGGTAATAAATAGGTCATTAATATTAAGCAAAATAGATATCAAGTAGAGTAATATCATGCAAGATTGATGATGAAATGTGGTTTAAGTTATTACAGTTAGAGTAGTTATGGCAATATGAGTTATATTTAACTTATATATAGATAAAATAAATGTAAAAGATACTTTTTATAGATATCTAAGGAAATTTTATATACTCCAAATAAAAGGTTTTAAAGAAAAGGAAAAGAGAACTTGGTTTGTATTAAATCTTTATTTGGTCTTAAACAAAGTATCTAGGTGTTGGTATAAGAGTTTTATTCCTTTATTATGAGTTATAGATACAACAAACTTAATGTAGACCATGAGCATAGTTTAAGATGTTTGATAATAATCATTCTATTATCTTACTAGTGTATGTATATGACATATTAGTTGTAGGCTCTAATAAAGATAGTATTAAAGAATTAAAGACATGGTTGGTTAGGAAATTTTACATAAAGGACTTAGGACTAGTACACAAGATTATAAGGATGCAAATTTTCTAAGAATGAAATAATAAAATGATTTGTGATTCTAAAACAACTACGTAAGGAGATTTTGGGATGAAGATGAGAGGATGGGGATACCTGTAACATCTCATTAATTGTGGGAGGGTTAGAATAGTAAATGTGAGTGATTAATGAGAGTTAGAGATACATTTCCATGTTCATGCATATAAATGCCATGCACTTATACATGAATAGTGAATGAATTTGCACATAAAAATAATTGAACATGTATTCATGAATAATTCCGGGTATAATTGGATTAATCTATGAATTTTTAGAGTTATGGATGTTTTTACATTGGAAATATTAGTGATTGGTGAAAATATTGTATGTGTATATGTTGGTGAATTTATGGAGTATTGAGAAAGATATATATATATATATAATAGGGAACAAGAAATTAAAAGAAACTTTGGAGATAGTTGGATTGTAAATATGACAGTCAAGGGAGTTAGCTTCAAAAGAAACTAAGTTAGAATTTGGGTATTAGGGAAAGTGACAAGTGTCACTTAGTCTTTTGTGCTCTTGCTAGAAGTAGATTACTATTCTTTGAGAGTTGACAGGTTAAGTCTTGTCTAAGTCCCTTCTTTATTATCATCGTTTCCAAACTTCCTTTTTTTCAAACACAGAGTTTTCCATCAAATATTTTCTAAGAGACTTCTGTATTTTTCCTCTCCTTCACCCAAACCTACCTTGTCATTTATGTCATTTCCCTGAGAAAAGCTAGAAGCTGGTCATTGTACTCAGTGAAGTACGTGAAACGTGTGGAGTTAGGGCTTGAAAATTTTGAAATCTTTAGCAGGTAAGTGGTGAAGAAATCCCTTAGAGTTAGGGATTTGTGAAATAAAGTTGATAGATTAATGTTATTTTCATGAAAAATAACATTTACATTGTTGTTCATAAATACTGGGTAGTTGGGAAAAAATAAATTCAGTTATAGTGTTAAATTAGTTTTTGAAAAAAAAATGGTGTTCTGGTGATGTAAAAATATTGAAAGTTATAAAATCTGGAAAATGTGCACTGAATACACTTCAATCTTTTAGCCATAACATTTTCTCTAGTTCTCTAAAAGAGATGATTATTGATTTGAATTAAACTAGAGACATATGGCTACATTTTATATGAAGATATCGAATTTCAATTCTGTCTCTAAAAGTCTCAAAATTTCATGAAGTTATGGAGTTGGTCTGGTATGTTGGTGTGTGTATGGAAAAATTCATCTTGGGAATTTAGGGATGAATTTAGGTTTGATATAAAGAGATTTTAGCCAAGATGTCTATGGAAAGTTGTAGATCTTTCTTTTATCTTTCCAACAGTATATAGTATGAAAATTATGGACATCGGAGTCAAAAGTTATGATCTTTATAAGTGTAGATGTTCTGGAGCAAAAGAAAGACGCAAAAGTAAGACACAAAAGTGAGACGCAAAAGCAACACGCAGAAGTGCGACGCAGAAGTGAGACGCAAAAGTGAGATGCAAAAGTAAGACGCAGAAGTAAGATGCAAAAGTGAGACGATAGAAGTAAGACGATAAAAGTAAGACGATAGAAGTAAGACGATAAAAGTAAGACGATAGAAGTAAGACGATAAAAGTAAGACGATGGAAATAAGACGATACAAAAGTAAGATGATTGAGGACTAAAATAGGTTGGAGTCTTTTGGTCATAACTTCTTCTCTAGAAATCCAAATGACTTGATTCTTGAACCATTGGATTTGTAATACATTGATCTACATCATCACCAAGAATCATAGCCATCTGAAATGAATGGAGAAAGATTGAGTGAAAAGAGTGGGATGGGTGCAGTGAGTGTGCTCTTAAACAATATGAACTGTTGTTATTCCACTGAACATATTTCAGTGTTTTGATGATATTTTGATCTGTGGGATTCCGATTGAGCTGATTTTTAATTTGAAGTAAACTAGGGAAATAGAGCTACAGATCTCATGAAGAAGTGTAATCTTGATTCAGTTTCCAAGGTGTTGAATTTCTAGATGGAAATTGTATACAGTAAACTATTTTTGATTAAGAACAGTCCGAAAATATTTGAAGTATATCTTCCATATTACTTAACCAAATTGAGTGATTTTGGTGTCAATGGAAAGATAAGACATAGAGGAACACTTTTCTAGAAGAGAGTATGACCAAATTATCTCAGTTTCACCTCCTAATTGTATGTGAATAGTAGACCCGAAAGGGGTGTTTTGGAAAGTTTGAAAGTAAGCCAATAAGTAACGAATTGTGATTTTAATGGTTCTAGTGAGACATAAACCTAAGTGTTAGTTAAACTTAGATGCGTTTTGGTATGGGGACAGTATTGAGAAGAATTCAGGGAGTGATACTCGAGATTATCATCAACATGCATTGTATATAATTCATTTCATACATATGCATTATTGAACACTCTTAATTGTCCAAATTGTGATATTGTGTATGCTATTTGTTATAGAGGAACAACTAGAACGTCAACTTCCAGACGTTGCCGGATCTTCCAGGCATTAGCTTCGGGAGCAACCTGTGAGTAACCTAGACGGTCTCACTCAATTAACAGTTTGCTTTAGAATATGTTTTGAGTAATGACATTGATGTGGTTTGATTGTGTTGATTCCGGACACGGAAGGTTCGGTGATTCTGGTGTATGAATGAATTATTAGAGTGCTCCTTGTATTTGAACATGACGAAATAAGTGCTTCAAATGTACAAATTTGTGAATATGCATATGAATGCAAAGTATGCTCAGCACTTCTGTTAAATGTCGGATTAAGGTCCGATGATGAATGTGGTATAAAATGTGAATGTGCATCCATGTGATTGACCGAGGTTATGTTATGAGGAACATTCATTACATGAATGCATGCAAGATAAAGGAAGTTATGACCGGAGTCGCCAGGATAAAGAGCTTAAAGCTCGGAATGTGATTAGAGCCTTGGGCTCGAGTGCGACTGTACCCGGTATCCACTAAGGAATATGGGACGTTATATGACACAGCTCGGTATCCACTAAGGGATATGAGCTAGTAAAAAGGGGCTCGGTCACAACGACAATAATAAATGAAAGTGAGTCTCACGTGCATGGTCATTATAATTGATATGTGTGTTTTGTATGAACTATATGACTCTTCCGAACGTGGAATGTGATATATTATGTTATGTGTGATGATGTGATGCATGAATTGAGTGAACCATCAATGATGGTTATCTCATTGAGTTCGCAAAACTCACCAAAATTGTAACATTGTCTTTTCAGGATCAAGAGACGACTCAAGCTACTAAGAGGCTCTACCAACCGTATAGATTGTGTTTTGGCAGGTAAAGTCATGGCTCAAAGGTCGGTCAGCTAGAACCTGTGGACAATTTAGATAACTGCTTATATTTTCCTCTTTCATGTAGTCCTTCTGTATTAAGTTGATGTTGTACCTAGGGAAAAACATTGAAAGACAATGTAGACTTCCATTTTTGTGAAATGAAATGAGGAAAAAATCAGGTTTCAAAATATTGTGATCTTCTTATAATGCTTTTTAAGTAAATTATGATACCATGTCATATGAAGTGAATGTAGTGATCGAACGTAGCTTGCCTTTATCGTAGGATATGTACCGGAATGACCTCTGGGCACCCCGGTGCGTACCCTGAGGTAAGGGGGCACTACAATACCTCAAGTATTGTGTAGATTTGTAGTAGGGAGGTTAATATTTTTCATGATTTATACAAAGTTGGATAATGTTAGACCCTGAACTTTCCTTGGAAGCTAGAAATATTAAGTGAGGAATTTTTGGCAATTCTTCATGTGTATAGAAAAGGAGAATTCTTGAATTTGAAATAAAGTAGAAAAGATTGATTGAATCAAAGTGAGAGGATCGGTAAATAGAGTATGAGTTGGATATTTTAGTGAATATGCTTCAGTATTTTGATGATATTTTGATATGTAGAACTCCAAATGAATTTATTCTTGTTTCTAATTGCAATAGAGACATAGAGCTACAAGTTATATGAAGGAATCGAATTCCAATTCAGTCTCTAAGAAATTCAAATTTTAGATGGAAGTCGTGCGCAGGATAATGTTTTAACATAAGAACAGTCTGAAATGTTTAGAGTATAACTTTTGGTGTAGTGATCCAAATTAAATGATTTTGGTGGCGTTATGAAATTAAGACAACAAGGAACATTTTTCTAGAAGGAAGTTTTGGCAAATTCCTTCAAGTTGATGATTTGAAAAATGTCCTAAGTTAAGCATGATTTGATGAATTTTGAGGCTTGGTTATATTTTATGATTTTGAGGACTTAATTAACATGTTAATGTGATTAATTAGCATGTAAATTTGAGTAAGAGCATATGGGATATATTGATTGGATTGAGTTAAATTAAAGTGTTAGAAATGTAAGAGGGCAAACTTGGAAGAGTGCTTAGGTGTTTTAAGTTGGAAGGCTAACATAGAGGGGCATAAGGGTCCTTTACCATTCATTTAATGACATAGCATATGGGTTAGTATATAAGGGAGAGTGACCCATGAAAATGAGAGGGAAAGACCAAATAAAAGAGAGAAATGAGAGAGAGGGTCGGTGGAGAGGAAGGAGAAAGAAGGAAGAAGAGCAAGGGTTCGATTTTTCAAGGTCCTCAAGGGTGATTTTTCAAGTTGTTCATGAAGGAAAAAGGTGGAGGAGCTTGAGAGCTTCCTAAAGAATCCAGAAATGTCGATTTTGGGTGAAGATATAGGTAAGAGTGTTTTTGATTTGTTGAGTTTTTGAAAGGGGTATGGTTTAGATAGTCTAAGAATGATATGGGTTTGTGTTTTACAAGTTGAATTTTGGTGATTATATGTTATGGGTTTGTCAATTTGAATCACCATTGATTTTGGGATTTTGTGAATGTTGATGAAGGACATGAAGGTAAGCTAGAGAGGGAAGAGGAGCAAGAGGGGAAGCATGTTGAACAAGTTTATAAGCAAGGATTTAAGGTGGGTATCTTGTTTATAGCAGAATTTACGAGCCATAAATGTTTCCTTTGAAAGCCATTGAAGAAAATGATTTCAAATTGCATCATATTTGTTGCATTATTTCTATGAATGCATTGTGAAATTGCTACATGTTGCTATGTGAAATTTGTGATGATTTATGAAAAATATTTCTTTTGAAAAGATTGCAAGATTATGATTTTATGTTTTCAAACATGGTTTTCGGAATATATCAAGTGCATAGAATCAAGTTTTTTTTAAAAGTGTCATTTATGGCAACAAGCTTTGAATTACATGTTATGTGGGTTTTGGTAGTCGATGTAAGAACCGTCACTTGCACGTTGACTCAAGAATAGGCTTATCCCGCCTGCCCGCTAGTGGCACGAAGCTCCTTCAAAGACTCCCTAAGTTAACGACTACCCAAGGCCATTATACGGAATTGTGTAGTTCGTCATGTTTATAGATCTACCTAAACCATTTATGTGCTTATGTGTTCATGATTTGTGAATAAGTTGATGCATTCATGTTTTGTGATTATGAATTTGAATACATGATGAGAATTTGAGAAACAAATGTTTTATGGATTTTCAACAAGAAATTTTCCATGATTAAGAACTTTTGAAAGGTTTTGCTTGTTATTTCGTTATAAGCATGTTACCCACGGGCTTTTAAAGCTCACCCCCACTCTCTTTCCCTAATTCAGGTGTTGACCAAGAAACAGGGAGAAACCAAGGCATTATTTTTGACTTTGTATGTTTTGTATTGTTTTGGAATAATTGATGTAAATACAAAGCTATAATTGCAGTTTGAGCAATTAAATGATGCAATTCGTGATTTTGTGAAATATTGTAACATGGCTTGAAAATGTCATTGGAGCTTGTAAACTCTTATGTATGATGTGAATGAAATATGTAATTGTGTATGGATATGAATTATGGATTTATGTATGATGATAATGAATTGTGAAATTGTATATGGATGATTGTTACTGTTGAATGCAAAATTGGGTATGGATTAAGGTGGATTTGAATTATGGATTAATTAAGGATGAGGTTAAATGGGAAGCGATCCATGTGAGTTAATGAACTTTGCATATGAATTGATATATAAGTGAGGCAATATGGATAAGAAAGATAGGAATGTTACAATGATGATCATGAGATGTTTTGAATAAAGTGAAGTGATGATTTGATGAACTTCTATTGATAGTTGAATTTAAGTACGCCTAAATAAGAAATCCAACTAAATTGATGGACCTTGAATATGAGTTTTCATTACTTATAATTGAAATTTTATGGAAAAGAAGGATTAGTATTTGAATGGATAAGAATGATGGTATATTAGCTAAGGAAGTGAAATTGGGAAAAAGTTCAGGTTCTCATAAGGGTAAGATTTGTGTTCAGGATTTAAGGGAAATTCTGAAAAATTTTGGGTAGAATCAGTGAAAATGGTCTTCTTTGAAGTTTTAGATAATCTTCTTATCTTTCCGATGCTATAAAGCTTGTAATTATTGGACATCGTAATGAAGAGATATGAGGGTTACAAGCTAGGATGCTACTTAGGATTTTGGGTGTATGACAGCTATGGCTATTGATGGGAATTTGTGGTTTTGATGGACCAAATGGATCAAGAATTGTGAGTTTGTGAAATGAATTTGGGGTTTGGGTTATTATGAAGTGTTTTGGTAGTGGAATAAGTAAATTTTGCAAGATTATAAGTGTTTATGATGTTGAATTGGAGGTAGGAAGCATTGGAGAAGGTTTGGAGGGTTTTGGAAAACCCCATGTTCGTTAAACAAACATGTATGTCCATTTAATGGACAGTTATGGGTCAAAAGGACCCTTTGCACTGCCCATGTCCGTTAAACGGACATTCTCGGATGAAATGGTGCATTTTAATCCATATGTGTCCGTTAAACAAACATGCATGTCCTTTTAACGGACAGCTACGAGTCAGCTTGGGGAAATGGCGATTTTTTACCATTTTAGAGGCTGAATCAGGTTGTCTTCATAAAAGTTTTATATGTCAAAGTCTTCTTTCTAATGGTCTAAGAACGAAATCAATCCGACATTGTTGGTGAAAGTTATGACAATCGCACCAATACATGTTACTGCATGATTGAGGTTATGAACATGTTAGATTCTTTCGGTCATAACTCGCTCATCCGACCTCCGAATGAAGTGATTCTTGAAGAGATGAATTTTTTAGACATGTATTTATCTCTCCATAAAATTTGGTTGCTTTTGGTTTTGAGTTGAAAATTTTTTATCAAAAGAAAGTGAGAGATCAGTTTAGAGAGCATGATTGAAGTATAGACACGCTTTGAAATTTTAAGCATATCTTGAGCTATATAGCTCCGATTGAGGTGATTCTTGCTTCAAAACAAATTTAAGGCTAAAAGATACAATTTCTTTGAAGAAGTCAACTTATGATTTTGGTGATTGTTTAGTGTGTGCTCAGCACCATTGTGGAATGACAGCAAATGACCCTTTAGGAAAATTTGCTCAAGGTCTGTGTCTTCGAATGTTGGGCTCCGGGACGGGGTCCATAAGTGCGGGGACCAATTTTATGTGGTCACGTCATTGAACAAATTGTGAAAAAAAATGAAAAAAATTATTGGGATTTTATAAGAATGAGAATGAACCGATGAAGCGCAAGTTTCATGATTTCGCAAGAGTTGGGCTCCGGAAGCAAGCGGGGTCCAACAACTGTATAAGTCTGCAAGAGGGTTGGGTTCCAAAATCGGGATCCAACATTTGTGGTATCAGAGCGCCAGAATTGAGATCTTACATGGGTGCAGGTGTATAAGTTACACACATAAACAATTGTTAAGAGTTTAGGCTTATTGAATTAGTGAGCAAAATGATAATCTTTCATTGGATAAACAGAAATGCGAAATAACATATGGGTAATATGGCAGATAATGATTCAATGTAATTGAAGTGGGGGGATGCTGTGTATGGCATTAGGGTGATATATCCCCGAATGTGATATAGATGTAAATGTATGAACATGGCTTGTTTGAGGAAGACAAGGATATGAGTGGAAATGTTGATCAAGTGGAGATAGATTGGGAATTGTTGATGATATTGCAGTGAGAAATAAATTCAAAGATGAAGAGAGGAATATTGTCTAGGATTAATGAGGATCAAAGTATCAATCATGTAAGAGATAGATTTGTGAATTGATGGAGAAAAATATGTGGGTAAAATGGGATGAATTTCATGATGCCCACCCAAGCATATGCGACAACAAGTATGTTCATTACTCCATTGAGTTTTGAGTAACTTGACCATTATGACCTTGTTAGGATGATAGGAATTGGTCTTCCCGCAGTATTAAGAATAGCTGATAATAGGTGATTGATCAAGATTGCATAAATAGTATAGATGATGGTAGCAAGAAACCCTCTTTCGAAGAAAAATTTTATTAAGTTAGATTAAGCAGATCAGATAGTTTTTATTAAGAATGATCAATGAAAGAACTAATTGGAAAGGAATAGTTAATGATTCGAAAGTGAGTATACTCCCTAACAGAGATTTAACCAAAGAGGTAGAGTATGTTATTGAAAAAGTATGTATTTTGTTTGATGTAAAGGATCACATAAGTGAATTTCTAAATTTGAGGAGACATTGATTGCTAATATGAGGAGTATATAGGTTCATGTTGTATATTATGTGAAAGTATGTTTGGGAGCTATTAATCTGACTTAATGAATATATTAAAATCGCAAGAAGTTAAGTCTGCAAATAAACTACAATGTGTGGCGAAATTGGTATGAATGAGCAAACATGAGAATAAGTCCCAGTAAGGTTTGAAGAAATTCAAGGAATAGAGAAAATCATTCGAGGAAGGAAGTCAATTGGGAAATTGAAAAGAAAGTGAAACAATGTACCTCATTAAGGAATCAGTTATTTAAGGAATCATGAGGGCTAATCAGGAGGCACATGGAATTTGATAAAAAATGCTTGAGTTAACAAATGCCCGATAGCACTATAGTATTGGAGATTTTTATAGTATGCACTGATGTTGTATAAGACATTTGACTGAAATCCAATGCAGTGTAACAAAGTGATCTCATATGTATGGAGACAACTAAAATCCTATGAGTTGATTATTTGATACATGATTTAGAACTACTACATTAATGATTGTTTTGAAAGTTTGGAGACAGTATATGTGCAGGAACATTTTGGATATACATATGCAAGTACAGATCGTAAAAGTTTGAGGCAATCAATGAATTGGGAGAATTAATTATGAGACTCAGGAGATTGATATAAATACCGAAATGCTATGATTGTTCAAGTGAGAAATTACAAGTAAAGCTAAGAGTTATATCAGATACCTTATGTAGCAATTCGATATTAAGGTTATCAGAACTAATGCAAAAAGAAGCATAGAACAGGGGGTTTGGTTTATACCAAATTAAGGATTAAGAGGTTGCGAATCTTATTAAGAGATTGAAAATAGATCTGAATTTCGAGTGCGAATAAGAAGAATGATACATGATGAGTGAAATAAGAAGTATGTGAAATCAATAAATGTAACATTCCATCACCGATGGGAAGCATATTTTGGTAAATTGGGAAGGGTTAGGAATGTTTAAATATATCTCGGCATACACATGCATCTTATAGCCTCTATATAAATATGAATGGTAATTTTTGTACATGCACATGATTGTACATGCATTCATGACATTTCCCGACATATGTGTCTAAATGAAACTTTTCGTGAATTATGTGATATTTGTGTTTGAAAAATTGAATTGAAGTGCTCTAGGTGTGTTTTACATTTTTAGGAATTTGTGGGAATTTTTCTGAAATTTTTCGAGGTACTTGCCCGGATCGGAAAATTTTCAACTGGCTAACTGAGTGGGTTTCCCGTACTGAAAAGTAATACCTAATGGCACTGAACTATTGGATAGATGATTTTGGGATTGTTATAGAGTGATTAGTATTAGATGGATTAAAAATTAACTTGAATTAGGGTTCTTTGATTAAATGTTCTTAATTAAGGGTTTTGTCCTTTTCTCCATGAAGAGCCAAGTGTCCTTATGCATTTAAGGGTTTTGTCTTGTTCCCTTCATCTCTCACGACTTTGCTCTTTGGGAAAGACTTAAGAAAATCACTTTGAAAGCTATTAGTTCTCTTTCATCCGTAGCTTCATTTTTTGTTCTTCATTGGTGTTCTCTTCTCCTTCCTTCGTTGGTGGTTGTTCCTTCATCATACAAGAAGCTTTTCTTGTCTACTTACTTGCTCCTCCTTCCTTCTCATGCAAATCCAACTTAAGCCTTGAGTTGATGATGATATTTATGATGTTTGTGATGACCGTGGGTGAGGAGTAAAGTAGGAGTTGGTGTGAACTTGAAGATTTGAGGAAATTAGAGCTTGAAACTTCTTTAGGTGAGAATTTTGCTTATGTTCTTTCATTTGGTAGTTAGAAGCATTTATGGTGTTTTGTTGTGTTAGCCCCAAAAATTTTTTTTTAAATCAAGCATGATTAGATTAATTGAGTAAGTTATGTTAGCATTAATTGAGTTGACATTAATTAGTATGTGATAGCATTAAAGAGTTAGGTGGTGAGTTAATGATATTAAATGTGTTAGTTGGGCCTTAATGAGGTAGGAAAGGAAAAGAAAATAAGATGGGCTTAAAAGATAAAAGGGCTTGAGTAGTTTAAAGAGAATATAAGAAGGAAGGAAGAAGAAGTGAGTTGGGCTTTAGGCCTATAGGCTTAAGTAAGTTAGTAAGTAGTATAAAAGAGAAGGACTTAAGTGGGTTAGTAGGAGAAGAGAAGGAAGTCACAAAAATTAGAGGGAGAGAGGGAGAATTCGTGGAAGGAGAAGGAAGAAGAAGAAAAAAGAAAAGCTTGGCTAGGTCTTGAGTTTCCAAGAGATTAAGTAAGTGTTTGAAGAAAGTTCAAGAAGGAAAAGTATAGAGGAAGAGCTAAGCTACACCTTGAACTAAGAAACTCTTTGGTTGAGTCAAGAACCAAGGTAAGTCATGATTTCAAGTGTTAGCTTTTAGTTAGGTTATGGTGAGAAAGCTTAGAAATGAAGTGGGTTTAGTGATTTTCAAGTTAATTTCATGTAAGAGGTTATGTAGATTTTCAATTGAAGTTATGTTGAAATGGGTTTTTGTTTCTCTTGAAGTAGAGCAAGAGAGAGGAGAAGAGCAAGGAGAAGAGCACTCCTAAGCAAGGATTAAGCAAGATATAAGGTGGGTTTCATTTTTATCTTTATGTTAGTAAGTTTTAAATACTATCTCAACTAAGGAAATTAATGTTTTCCAATTACCTTGGGGTGAGCATTGACTGAGCTTTGATTGTGTATAAATTGATTTATAATTGCCATTATGTGAAAGTTTGAACAGTATATGACATTGCTTGATATTGCTTGACAAGTTTATGAATTGAATGAACATGAATATTAGTGAAATCATGAAATGTGAGTTAAGCATGAAATACATTTTTCAAAAATCAGCTATTTGGATGCATGAAAAATCTATTTTCAGAAATCAGCCAGTGGACAAGAAAAGTCCAGATTTTGATGCATGAATTCATGTTATGTGGGTAATTAAGTCCACCCAGCAGAGTCACGTGCACGTTGACGATATAGGCTTCATCTACCGCCCGATGTGGCAAGGATGTTCCTTTGGACTCCTCAAAGATACGACTACACTTGTGTAGTTAAATGGAGTTATTAATGGACTTATCTTACCGAACCATTAGCTATGTATTTATGTGTTAGCATGTATTTGCAAGAATGATAGATGTGTGAATCATGAAAGTTATGCTTTTAGCTTGATGAATTTATGAATGCAAAGTTGTATGATTGTTTGATGAGAGATTTGCTAGCAATATGGATAATGAAATAAATTCAGCTTATTTGCATAAATATAAACATGTTACCCACGAGCGTAAGCTCACCCCCTCCAACTCCGTCCCATCTCCAGGTGAGGAGCACGAGATCGACCATCGACCTTAAAGGCATTGCTCCATAAATGGATAATTTTTGTATTTCAAGTTAATTTTTGTAAATCAATGCTTTAGATGCATTTTGGGAAAATGATGCTTTTGCAAGTTTGTATTTTGGATTCGAGGTAGTGGCTTAAAATGCCCTCTAAAGCCTTGTAATAACACATATTTTCATATGAATGCAAGAATGTTCAGTTCTAATGTATTTTGTACAATTCATGCATGTTTTAAAACAATTGCATCATTGTATGGTTTGAATTTGACAAGAAAGGGGGAAATGTAATTGTGTTATAGTTTGGATATGATTAGAATGCTAGGAGTGTGTTGTTGCTATTGAAGTTGATCTTTTGGGATATTTGGATTGGTGTGTGTTGTGAGAGATTGAAGATAGAGGTTTTGATGCAGGTACTTGAGTTGAATTAAATTGAATTGAAGTTTGGATTGTGAACTTTTAAAGGAGGTGCTGTCAAATTTTTGACAAAATTTGACAAACTTTTGTTGGTGATTTAGACTCTCTTAGAGTTTGAATTGAATTGAGAGATCTTCTTGAAGATTGTCGCTTAAGATTAGACCTTTCCAATGGTGTATGATTTGCCTCATTTGGAGTTAGGTGTAAAAACTTATGGGGGTAAAACCTATATCAGTTACTGTTCATGTAGCCTTTCCACTGTTTCATTGGTCATTGTCAGATCAGTGCATTCGAATGAGTTTTTACCTCGATAAATGATGGAGTTAACTTTTGCATCCTTCATGAGATTTTTAGTTCATCTTGTTATCTTTCCATGGAGGTATAATATGCACATATTGGAGCTAGGAATAAGAAGTTATGAGTTTTGAAAGGTGATAGTTACAAGTGGTTTTGAAGTTGGGTTGGAGATGAGAGGCTTTGGAGTTTTAGAAAACTCGATGTCCGTTAAACGGACATGAATGTCCGTTAAATGGACAGCCTCGGGTACAAAAACACTCTTTTGCCTGCCCATGTCCGTTATGTGCTACCAAATATTGGTTAATTATCCAAGTAAATGTTGTAATGAACTTATGACTGAATTAGAGGTCCAAATGGATGCATATTGATGTAGGTAAAGTGATGAAATGAAGAGAGTTGAGGTAGTGAGGAAATCTGGAAAATGTGACTTTGTGTAGGTTTCAGATTTTGGCTCATAACTTTTGATATGGTTGTCCAATTGAGCTGAGGTTTGTTTTAAATTAAACTTAAGAAGTATGGCTAGATTTCATATGAAGGAAGTATTGTCCAATTCTGACCTTAAGGATTTTAATTTTGGCATGCAAAGTGAATTGTTAGGTGCTGTGTGAACAGTATTCGAACCTTGTGACCTGAAACTTTGATAATTTTTTTTAGGATTGAATTGGATTGAATTTGCTACTTTGGTCTTCATGAAAGTTGAATATTTTTGTGTTAGCTTTCTAACACCACTAAGTATGAATTTATTTGATGTGTAGATTGAAAGTTATGGTCTGTTAATGTTCATATGGTAATTCAGTCCAAATTGTGTTTTGGTGTGCAATGCTCTAAGTGAACAGGTTTTGTGCTATTTATGTTCTAGTATTTATTTGGGACTGTTAGTGGTCAAATTAGCTTAAGTGACCTTTTGGAAAGTTGTAGAGGATTGTTGTAGCTTTCTAATGAGGTATTTTTTGTGAATTTTGGATGTAATTATTATTAGATATAAATTTGTAAAGTTTTGTTATGGTTTGGGTTAAATGTTAATTTCTTAGACCCTAACAAGACAGGCACATTAGTGAGAGGATTTGACCTAGTTTGAATGGGAATTTGCTTTGAAGTCCTTCTTAAGAATTGTAGTATATTGTCTGAGCTTTTTATTGCTGTATGGTATGTAATTTTTCGACAATGGGTTGGAAAGTTATGAATGTTGGAAGATTCTATTACTGTGAGAATGAGACTTATATAGGCAGAAGCTTTGCTTGAGAATTTGAGTTGTTTAGAGGTTAATTTTGCTTCCAAGTTATTCATGAAACTTGTAAAAAATGTTTTATCTTTCTTTTTACCTATATATTGGAATTTTTGGCATAAGGAATGGAAAGATAGGAATTTTTTTGTAGAGAGCAGTTACTGTTCATATGGTAGTTTTACAGTTTCATTGGGAAGAAACTTTGTTTGTGTTTTTGACCCTCTTAGAGATTTAATTGGATTAGTGGGTCTTCTTGAAGATTGTATAAAATGTTTAGAGCTTTCTAATGGTGTATAATTTACCTTATTTGGAGTTAGGAGTAAGAAGTTATGAGGATTGGAAGAACACAGTTACTGTTTATATGGTCATTTATGAGCAGTAACTTTGAAGTAGTTTTTGGCACTCTTAGAGGTGCGATTAGTTTGTGATCCTTTCATGGAACTTGTAGGGTTTCTTGTTATCTTTCCAATGAGATCTTGTTTGTAATTTTTGGATAAGTGTGTAAAAAGTTATGCATGTTAGAAATTCAGATGGTGGAAGAGAGGGAAATAGTGCAAACTCTCTTATCTTTTGTTTTATCCTAAAGCTTCTTTTGCTTATATCTTCGTCATCTGACCTCCGATTGACCTGATTCTCGAGACGTCGGATTCATAAGACAATTATCTACCTATCCATGTAGAATTGTGGACTTTGTGGGATTTAATTAAGATTTAGGGATTGAATCCAAATGAGAGAATTGATTAAATTTTGGCAATATCCGAACCTATAGTGTTGGACCCCGCTGTCGGAGCCCAACATCGGACATGAGAGCGTGGCGTGAAACATGTTAGTTATACGTTTAAGGAAAAGACCTGCGGAAGATCAATGGGTCTACTAGAAAACAAACTTGAAACCTGCTTTCATGTGATTTAAACAAACAAATCCATAATTCATGCTCCAAAAGATGAGTTTCATAAAGTTTTAAGAACATCTCAAACCAAATTACAATTTTGAGTTCAAGAGCCAAAAATACAAAATACTCTTGAACCAATAATACTTGAAATGTAACTAAAGCTTAAAAATAAACATGACAAAATGGAGTGTCACAGAACTCGTGACTCACTCGGTCTCTTGCTCGTCACCTGGATGGGGGAGATAAAGGGGGTGAGCTATAAAGCTCGTGGGAACATATTTATAATATAGAAATAAGCAAAAGTATTTAAAAATAACTCATTGTCGTGGTACTTGTTGAAATCATAACAATTGAGCATGTATGAGTTATAGCTTGAAAATGCTTGATTCTTGAACAATTCATGATGCATGAAACATAACAACAGATCATAAACATATAACATAACATAATGGTTTGGGTTAGTCCCTGGTTCATGACGTACTACACAGTCCCATCGAAATGGTTATGTGTAGACGTAGTTTCGTGAGGGAATCCTTGTGAGAAACCCTGTGCCACTAGCGGGCAGGCGGGAGAAGCCTTTTCATGAGTCAATGTGCACTTGACTATTCGTAAGGGACATACCGCAAACCCACATAAATATGCATGATTCATGTTCTTGTAAACTTGTTTGCCAAACTGACACTTGCTTGTAAACTTGCTTGTCATATATTCGTAAAACATGATTTCATGTACATGTATTCTGTTAGAGTAGTGCCCTAAAGGCAATCCCCTTTAGCGCTTTTTGTTCATAGTTATGTACAGACTTTATGAATAAATAAAGAAAGGCACGTTTCATTTATTTGATATTCTTTATGAATTGATATTGATCTTTAATCAAATTAATGAAGTCCATGATATATGACATAGCATGAAGGAAATTATGATGTGATCATAATCCTGAGATTCCTATCATGTGCAATTATGTCAAGATCTAAATTTTCCTAGTCATAGAATTAATGAGACCGACATCATTAATCCGCATGCACTAGCATATGTCATACCCTTGATTGGATCAAGCGGTGGATCTCGTAAACCGTAAATATGAGATATTTAGAGTTGACATATGGATGCTTACTAGTGGTAGTAAGTTCATTGGATGATTCGCCATGAGATCATCACATGGATTTAATGTCGATGATAATCTCATCATAGCAATGGTGCAAGTATCCTTAGACTTGAGGTACTCAAGGATATCTTGAATCTTGATCCTGCATTTTGACTCCATTCCTCGTGGCCTTCCGTGAGGTTACT
Source organism: Erythroxylum novogranatense (assembly GCA_029891385.1). NCBI lineage: Eukaryota > Viridiplantae > Streptophyta > Magnoliopsida > Malpighiales > Erythroxylaceae > Erythroxylum > Erythroxylum novogranatense. The sequence continues at coordinate 43,749,397 of CM057226.1, read as the reverse complement.
CATAGGGTGGTGCTTGGGTGCAGTTTGAGGTATTCAAGGTAATTGAGTAGCCAATAAAGGATTCATCACTTCGTGAAAAGAAGAGATACCTGCCTCTTGTCGGGATCATTACTTTAAGTCTCGGCGAGCATGACTATGTCATGAAGAGTGTCTTCGTGGACATATAAAGTAATGAGTCCTTAGACAGAACCGATTTCACTGGGCTAGACTTAGTCTAGTAAGAGTTGACATATTAGCCATACTCATAACCAAGTGGGGTATAGGATGATAAAAGGACGAATTGCACAGTAATTGTCTATGGAAGGGTTCGTGATCTGGTTCGTGATGAATTCATCAAACCAATTACTTTCCGGTCAATCGGGGTCATGATGTGTTGCTAGATACCGCTCATGACTTGCTTCAGATTAATTGTTAATCTAAGTGGCCAACATAACCAGAAACCTAAAGGGTCACACGCATAAGAGTGACTCAGAGAATCTGTAAAATAGTAATTGGACAAAGTTCCAATTATGGAGAGCATTAGGATTAAATGGATCCCAATGGGATTGAGATATGTCCCGATGAGATCGCGACATCAATATTGCTAAGAAAGGTTTTGAGTGTTTCAAAGCATCGGGGCCCGGTAGGCCGGTAGGACCGACCCCAGTTGGACTGGACCTTAGCAAATATATTCTAATTAATTAATTAAGCAATTAATTAATTAATTATTATATATATATATTAGACATATGCGTGGAAGGAGAGGAAGGAGGCTTTAAGTTTAACTTATATATATATATATATATATATATATAAAGAAAAATGTGGAAGCTTCTCATCCAAGCCTTTTTAATATGTCTTTTAAGTGTTAACAAGACATATAAAAGGGTAAGATGAAGATGATGGTCGTAGGTTTGCAAGAAGAGAAAAGTAGAAAGCTTAAGAGTTAAGCTTAAGGAGATTTCATTTCCTCATTTTCTCAAGGCAACCATCGATTTCTCTTCTCCAAGCACAAGGTTTCAACGTCTGATCTCAAGCTCTCCAGGATAGAGGTAGGGTCTAGCAGCTCTTATTCTGTTCTAGCTATTTCCGGGTCAAAGGGGTTTGACTCGGTTAGGTTTTCTGATCTCTGCGTGGATACCTTTAGAGATAGTCTCTATTGGCTATTCAGGTTTGAGGTTTTCATACCGACACCGGGATCCTGGGTTTCGGGAAGGTCCCGGGAATAAAATTTTTTTGTTTCCGCTGCTGGAACATGTGATGTTCCTCCCGGGATTTTCCTACAGTGGTATCAGAGAGTCTGGTGTCGTGTATGAAGCTTTAACTGAAGCTAGATCATAAACCTTAATTGCTTGTGATGCTGTAGCATGTATTCTGTTCAGATTTCGAATTGCTATAGAGATAGGGTTTTCGAAATTTTTCTGCCCAGGAATGTTCATAACATGTTAGAGAATATGTCTATGAATTTTCAGAATTTATCGATTTGATTAGATAAAGTTTTGCTAATTATTTCCCTAAGCTTACAGATGCTGTTTTTGAAACGATTCTGTGAACAGGCAGTAGTATAAAATAAAGAATAAATTCTAGAAAAATCTTTTTCTGGATTTTCCTTCTCCTACATGTCTCTAAGATGTTGGTGAATGTCTGTGAGCATGGAAATTGGATTTCAAGGTGATTGGATATTTATTTTCGATTTTATTCTATGCTGTTGGGAATTGCAGTGCTGATGAACACAGATTTTGAATCGGTTTTGTTATTTTGGTTGACTGAGTTTTTGATGGCCTAAAATCCTGGAAAAAATTCAGGTAGAATGTTATGAACATGTTATAACCTATATAATTTTCTCATGATTTATTGAAATTTTTTCATTGATCATTTCAAGCAATGTACAGAACTGGACAGTTTTGGTGAAAATTGTTGGGACTGTTTTGCTTAGCTTGATTGAGGTTGCTTTTTCAATTCCAATGCCTTTCACAATTTTTAATGTGATTAAAAATGTGTTATCTTGATGTGGTATGATTGCCTAAGTGAATTTCTTGAAGTTGCTTTTCCAAGAATTTTTGAATGCCGAATTGGTCACTTTTGTGTCTCGTTAGTACATTTCATTTTCTTGCTTGTTTTGGCCGTCACAATTTTTTGTGACAAGTGCCGGAGTAGTTTTGAGAGTGTATACACTAGCTTGAGATGCTTAGGGTGAGAATTTGGGTGTTCTTAAATTGTTTGGATATTTATGAGTTTTGACTCATTTTAAGCTTTTCATGTATGGTTTGACCATATAAGGCATTCATGGATCAATGAAGTGTTCATTGATACATCAATTTACAGATATTACCCTAGGTAGGATGGTATTGTGAATTGGAATTGCATGGATTGAGGAATTAGCCGATTAGATATAATAGCAATTCTTGTTGGATAAGTCGACTTGTATTGTACATAAGTCGACTTGTTCAAGGTTTTTGGATAAGTCGACTTGTGTATAAAATAAGTCGACTTGTTCAAGATTTCAGTATAAGTCGACTTGTAGCTTCTTGTAAGTCGACCTATACATGGGCAGTGAAATAAGTCCACTTGTGTCATACAAGTCGACTTGTCTGTAAGCGAAGCATAAGGCGACTTGCATTTGATGAAAGTCGACTTGTGAAGTGCTCAGGTTGGATAATGGATGATTATGAGGATTGATTCAATTTGATTGATGAAACCTAAATCATGCCATATAGTCCTAGCGACTATGATCCTTCACTTGGAGTCTAGAGTTTCTAAATCCTCCTCCAGATATGAAAACTAACGCCTTCCATTAATATGGTAAGAACCGAGTTCTTATAGGACGGGTTGTTGGGTAAACCCAAGCTCACTCTATACTGGATATGTTCGAACCATGAAAATATGATTTTCGATTAATGGGTTGGTTTTCACCGAAGCGTTGGTTTGTTGAGTAAACTCAAGGTCAACGTGGATGAGGTGAAATTGGGTAGCATACATCGGATGTACGCGCGATCAAAGAGTTGATACCAATGTAAGTGCATACATCAACAAGTTGATAACACCGATCGATAGTTGTGTCTAAGATGTAATTGGTATATCCGATACCTCCCGAGACATAAGGTGGCTTGTTGGGTAAACCTAAGGTCATTCTCAATGTCGCTTATCGATGATGCAATTGGTATGTTCGATACCACCGATTGACCTGTTATGGTTTGTTGGTAAACCCAAGGTCATTCTTAGCAATATCGGATATCGACCCACTAGGACATTATGTCACTTTGTTTCTTTGGATTCAGAATGAGGGTTATGGATTTTATGAAACTAGTGGGAGATTTTTGCATATCATTCAAGTCCTTATGATTATGCAGCTATTCCTATTCTAACATTCTTCCTCTCTATCCGTGTAGGTTGTTTGAAAATGTCGTCAAGTGTGAATCTTCGTCTCGATGGATTCCAACAAGTTAATGGACCGAATTTTCGATCGGTTAAGGAATCGAGAATAGTTCTCGGATCCGAAAGTCAGGATATATCCTAGATTTTCGCTTCCAGATGCACTTCTTGTCGATGCTTCGATGATGATCGAAGGCATATAGCAAGCATCTAAAGGATGATGACTTGGCTACTTGCATCATGCTTGCCTCGATGTCACCAGCTGCGAAGCGTAAAGACGAGTCCATGGATGCTCACACTATAGTTTTTCATCTTAGGAGTCGCTTGACGAGCAAGCCCGGTCCGAAAGGTTCGAGACCTCAAGGCTTCTCTTCACCATTAAAGATGGCTCGGGGACATCTGGCAGGCAAGACGCCTCAAGATGAATGGCTATATTGAGAGATTGGCCGCCTTAGGTTTTGCAATGGATCATGAGTTAAGTATAGACTTAATTTGGTTGGATTGTCAAGCGCTTATGCACGATTCGTGTTAAACTATCGGATGAACCAAATATCCACTACAATACGAGTGATCAATCGCCAAGGCAGTGAAAGGCACTATCAAGAGTGATAGTAAGCAAGTCTTTGGTAGTAGCTTCTTCTTCTTGAGTTCCAAGAAGAAAAGAACCCAAAGAAGAAGAAGGCAAAGAAACCAAAGGGAGGCGCCATCAAGAAGAAGACCAAAGAAGCGCCCTAAAAGGAACTTGCTTCCATTGCGGTAAAGATGGCCATGGAGGCGCAATTGCAAAGTCTATTCGAGTCGTGAAGGTAAGAAGGCATCGATGCCTCGACTACTTCAGTTTGTATGTCATTGAAGTTAATCATCACATCGATCACAACATTTGGGTATTTGATACTAGTTGTGGCTCACATATGTAATGATATGCGGGGCCTCGGGGACGATGAGGCAACTCATGAAGGAGAAGTAGACCCACGTGTTGGAAATGGAGCAAGAGTTCTTTGCATTAGCCGTAGGAACCTATGTTTTGTATCTCCTACCGGGCTTGTCTTTGAAATTGGATGATTGTTATTTTGTACCCGCTTTGACAAAGAATATATTGTATGCATTTCTTGTCTGAATAGATTTGGATTCCATATGAATTTTAATAGCAATGGTTGTTCTATCAATTCTAATGGAATGCTTTATGGAACTGGTACATTGTGCAATGGTATTTACATATTAGATATGTCTAATCCAATTTTAAATGTCAATGACACCAAACGACATAAAAGAGATAATTTAAAGTCAACTTACTTATGGCATTGTCGACTTGGCCATATAAATGAGACACGCATCGCTAAACTCCACAAGAGTGGCAGTTTAGGGTCATTTGATTATGAATCATATGAAACATGCGAATCTTGTTTATTAGGCAAGATGACTAAGTTACCCTTCAAAGGAAAGGGTGAACGAGCGATTGGAGTATTAGACTTAATACATTCAGATGTATGCGGTCCGATGTCCATCCATGCCAGAAGTGGTTGTCGTTACTTCATTACCTTTATCGATGATTATTCACGATATGGGTACTTGTATCTGATGAGATACAAATCTGAAGCGTTTGAAAGGTTCAAACAATTCAGACATAAAGTAGAAAACCAGCTTGGTAAAAGTATCAAGGCATTACGATCCGATCGTGGTGGAGAATACTTAGACCAACAGCCAGATTATCTCGTAGATAATGGGATATTATCTCGGTGGACTCCTCCTTACGCCGCAAAGACAACGGTGTGGCTGAAAGGAGAAATCGAACCTTGTTGGACATGGTACGATCAATGATGGGTTTCGCAGTTACCAAAATCGTTTTGGGGTATGCGCTAGAGACAAATTGCTTACTTGCTAAACAGAGTTCCTCTAAGACAGCTTGATGTTACTCCATATGAGATGTGGACTAATGAAAACCTTATCTTTCTCATTTGAAAGTATGGGGTTGTCACGCTTACGTGAAGCGGATTCACGATAAGCTTGAAGCAAAGTCGACAAGTGTTTGTTTGTAGGATATCCTAAAGAAACCATGGGATATCAATTCTACCTTCCGAGGAACAAAAGGTGTTTGTTTCAAGCACGCTGTCTTTTTAGAGAAAGAGTTTCTTCGCAAGAAGACAAGGGGAGCAAAGTCGAACTTGAAGAAGTTCAAGATGCTCAAACAAGCATGGATCAATCGCTGAACTCGAGACTGCCACTCATTCAGATGAAGTAATGATTCAACCTTCATTGCACACGGTTCAGAGGTCAAGAGGATGCGACTGTTCCCGAGAGATATGGATTTCTTGTGGTTTAACAGAATGACGATTGCTCATAGAAAATGATGAGCCCGCTACCTATGAAGAGGTTCAAAAGTTTGAGTCGAAAAATGGCTTTGTGCCATGAAAGCGAAATGGATTCCATGTACATAAACCAAGTATGGACTTTGGTTGATGCACCAAGGATAAAACCTATAGGTGCAAATGGGTTTTCAAGAAGAAAACCGACATGGATGGTAATGTGATTACCTACAAAGAAGGCTTGTGGCCAAAGGATTTCGCCAAAGACAAGGAGTTGACTATGACGAGACCTTCAGCCCCGTAGCAATGCTTAAATCCATTCGGATACTCCTAGCCATTGCTGCTCATTATGATTATGAGATATGGCAAATGGATGTGAAGACAGCTTTCCTTAACGGAAATCTGGCCGAGGATGTGTACATGACACAACCAGAGGGCTTCACTTCCAGTGATGGCGAAAAGGTATGCAAGCTTTAGAAATCCATCTATGGATTGAAGCAAGCATCCAGGAGTTGGAACATCCGTTTTGATGAGTCAATCAAAGAGTTTGGTTTCTCACAAAATCCGGATGAATACTGTGTGTACAAGAAGGTTAATGGGAATGCAATCGTTTTCCTTGTGCTATATGTGGATGACATATTATTACTCGGAAACGATGTCTCATTGATGCAATCAGTTAAAATTTGGTTGTCCAAACAATTTGCGATGAAAGACCTTGGTGAAGCAACTTATATCTGGGATAAAGATCTATAGAGATAGATCAAAAGGTTGCTTGGTCTTTCACAATCATCGACATAGACAAGATGCTAAAGAGGTTTAGCATGGAGCAATCCAAGAGAGGGTTTCTTCCCATTATTCATGGGATAACACTCGAAATCTATGTGTCCTAAGACACAAGATGAGAGGATTCGCATGGATCGCATCCCGTATGCATCCGCAGTAGGATCGATCATGTATGCTATGTTATGTACGAGGCCCGATGTATCATATGCTCGAGTGTCACGCAGCGATACCAATCGGATCCTGGTGAGGGTCACTAGGTGGTCGTCAAGAATATCCTCAAGTACTTGCGAAGGACTAAGGATGTTTTCTTGATATATGGAGATGGAAATCTCCAGTGAGCGGCATACGGATGCCGGCCTAATCGACAAGGATGACCTGCATCCCGCCAAGGTTATATTTTCACGCTAAACGGCGGAGTGGTCATTGGAAGAGTTCCAAACAAGAGACGATCACGATTCGACGATCGAGGCGAGTACATTCACGCATCGAGGTGGCAAAGGAAGTCGTTTGGATCAAGAAGTTCATTTCGAACTTGGTGTGGTTCCTAGTCGTGATGGACCCATACAGGTTGTATTGTGACAACAATGGGGCTATTGCTCAGCAAAAGAACCGAGGTCTCACCAACGATCTAAACACGTACTCTCGCAGATATCATCCGATTAGAGATCATTGCTAGAGGTGATGTCGCGATCGAGAGGATTCCCACAGAGCGTAACATTGTCGATCCGCTGAAGCCATTGTCACGTAAGAATTTTGATTCTCATGTACTCGCTTTTGGTATTAGATACCAAGGCGATTGGCTTTAGGTCAAGTGGGAGATTGTTAGAGTAGTGCCCAAAGGCAATCCCTTTAGCGCTTTTTGTTCATAGTTATGTATGCACTTTATGAATAAATAAAGAAAGGCATGTTTCATTTATTTTATATTCTTTATGAATTGATATTGATCTTTAATCAAATTAATGAAGTCCATGATATATGACATAGCATGAAGGAAATTATGATGTGATCATAATCTCGAGATTCCTATCATGTGCAATTATGTCAAGATATCTAAATTTTTCCTAGTCATAGAATTAATGAGGTGGACATCATTAATCCGGATGCACTAGCATATGTCATACTCCTCGATTGGATCAAGAAGTGGATCTCGTAAACCGTAAATATGAGATATTTAGAGTTGACATATGGATGCTTACTAGTGGTAGTAAGTTCATTGGATGACTCGCCATGAGATCATCACATGGATTTAATGTCGTGATAATCTCATCATAAGAATGGTGCAAGTATCCTTAGACTTGAGGTACTCAAGGATATCTTGATCTTGATCCCGCATTTTGACTCCATTCCTTGTGGCCTTCCAGAGGTTACTCATAGGGTGGTGCTTGAGTACAGTTTGAGGTATTCAAGGTAATTGAGTAGCTAATAAAGGATTCATCACTACGTGAAAGCAGAAGAGATACCTGACCTCTCGTCAGATCATTACTTTAAGTCTCGGCGAAGATGACTATGTCATGAAGAGTGTCTTCATGGACATATAAAGTAATGATTCCTCAGACAGGAACTGATTTCACTTGGGCTAGACTTAGTCTAGTAAGAGTTGACATATTAGCCATACTCATAACCAAGTGGGGTATAGGATGATGAAAGGACGAATTGCACAAGAATTGTCATGGAAGGGTTTGTGATCGGTTCGTGATGAATTCATCAAACCAATTACTTTCCGGTCAATTGGGGTCATGATGTATTGCTAGATACCGCCATGACTTGCTCAGATTAATTGTTAATCTAAGTGGCCAACATAACCGGAAACCTAAAGGGTCACACGATAAGAGTGACTCAGAGAATCAGAAATAGTAATTGGACAGAGTTCCAATTATGGAGAGCATTAGATTAAATGGATCCCAATGGATTGGGATATGTCCCGATGAGATCGCGACATCAATATTGCTAAGAAAGGTTTCCGAGTGTTTCAAAGATCGGGGCCCGGTAGGCCGGTAGGACCGACCCAGTTGGACTGGACCTTAGCAAATATATTCTAATTAATTAATTAAGTAATTAATTAATTAATTATTATATATATATATTAGACATGTACGTGGAAGGAGAGGAAGGAGGCTTTAAGTTTAACTTTATATATATATATAAAGAAAACGTGGAAGCTTCTCATCCAAGCCTTTTAATATGTCTTTTAAGTGTTAACAAGACATATAAAAGGGTAAGATGAAGATGATGGTCGAGGTTTGCAAGAAGAGAAAAGTAGAAAGCTTAAGAGTTGCTTAAGGAGATTTCATTTCCTCATTTTCTCAAGGCAACCATCGATTTCTCTTCCAAGCACAAGGTTTCAACGTCGATCTCAAGCTCTCCGGGATAGAGGTAGGGTCTAGCAGCTCTTATTCTCGTTTCTAGCTATTTCCGTCAAAGGGTTTGACTCGGTTAGTTTTTCGATCTCTGCGTGGATACCTTTAGAGATAGTCTCTATTGGCTATTCAGGTTTGAGGTTTTCATACCGACACAGGGATCTGGGTTTCGGAAGGTCCCGGAATAAATTTTTTGTTTCATTCTTTGGAACATGTGATGTTCCTCCCGGGATTTTCCTACATATTCTTGAAAGGAGAAAAACGCCTTTTGGAATCCTTTTCATAATTCATGAATGCAAATCATATAACAACATATAATCATTCATAATAGTATATAATGCAATCGTTGATGATGCAATTTAAATGCATTAAATCTTTCTTGATTTGAACAAAACAATGAGTAACTTATTTACTCTATTATAAACATGAACCCACCTTGAATTTCTTGCTTGTTCTTGCCTAGGAATGAGCTTCCTCTTGAACCCCTTGGTCCCTTTGCCTCACTTGATTCCCTTAATTAATAACCAAAATCCCAATCAATTTGGTGTAGAAATCGAAAAGTCAAACTTTAACCATTCAAACTACAACCAAAACTGAAACAAGAATTTCATGCTCAACTTCCATCCAAAATTGAAGATTCTTAGAGACTGATTCAGAATTTCATTTCTAACCTCAAAATGATTCATAACAACAACATGATCATCAACCCTAAAAGATTTAACCATTTTTACATAAACTTTGAAACAACCGATTCCTACTCATGCTAAGCTATTCTAGGGTTTCATTCAACCTAAACAAGAAGAAATTAGTACAACTTACTTGATGATGCTTTAATTCCTCCCAAAATCCTCAAGAATGCAAAAACCCTAATTTCTCTTCTTCTCCCTTAAGCCACCAACGACACTCCCTCTCTTTTCTCACTTTCCTTCTTCACCAATGACACTCCTCTTCTCTTCTTTCCTTTACTCTTCTTTCTTCTTCTAATTTTTATCACTTAAGTTAAATGGCATGAACAAAGACCATCTTGCCCCTTCATGTAAGGTCTTAAACTTCCCAACCTAAGTGTTCTTCCAAAATTGCCCTTACATAATTTTTACTCTTTCATTTCCACTTACACCATACTATACTCAAATAAATCCTAATTTTCCATTAATACTTTCAATAAAATCAAACTATGCTATAAATCATACAACTAACATAATTCATACTTAATAACATCAAGAAAAACAATTTGGGGCCCAACATTTCTCCCCCTCTAAAACGAAATTTCATCCTCGAAATTTACCTGAATCATCGAAAAGATGCAGATACTTCTCCTTCATGGCGTCTAATTGAGCCAAGTTTATACTATAAATTGGCTGCATTTTCATAGCTACTTGTGCATGTGTTGACTCCGTATTGATGATTTTTGTGCTTAAATTGGTTCCTCATACTGAGCACTTTCAATTTCCAATTTGTCAGTAAATTGTCATGATTTGATACTTATTCGTTATAATTTTTGTTGGGACAATTCATACTGCAAATTGTTATTATTTTGTTGCAGGAACAAAGGAGTCAACATCAGGAAGTCAACAGTCATACGTTCATCCATACGTCGCGACGTGTTTTGATCCATACGCCGCGGCGAGCAAGTCACTTCCATATGTCGCGGCGAATGTTGATTCAGACGTTGCGACGAGCAGGCCATTGCACACGTCGCGATGAATTTAATTCATTTATCTTATTCGTCGCGACGTATGAGCGGATACCCGACCTGTTTATGGAAGTTCATCTCACTGTTCCAACCCGGCCCGTGATCCATCATATAAGACTTGCTATTTTTAGGTCATCGGGAGAGACTTTTGTCACGCAGATTTTGAATCTGAGAGACGGCTTGAACGCAGACTGGAAGGAGAAGACCTTCACATTTTCAGTATCGCCTACCATCATCACCACGCCGCCATCATCACCGCCATCGCCTTCGCAAACATGAGCCTCGCTCATTCTCCAAAGATCCGAGGGATCGACCGAGTCACGCGTAGCTGCCAACCTTCCTCTTGAAGATGTAGAAATGGCTTGAGTTTACTGAGCTTCAAGGGAGTAATCACTTAGTATCCAAGTCTAGTATATTTGTGTAAACTTCGAGTTAGAGGATTGCATCGATATATTTAGATTAGCATTGTTATAGTTTAACGTGTGTTGATACTATGTTGAAATTTGGACAAAGTAATCAGAGAACATTTTGATGCCTAATATATGAAGTTTCATATATGTCATTGGATCTTGCATTCACGGTTTTAATCGCCTAGTTGTGTTTGATTGAGATTGTTGTGTTTTATTCATTTGACCAATTGCATTTGCTTGTCCAATTGTCACACTAAGGTTTTAACAAAGATTTAAATGATGGAGTTCATTAATTAAATCTTTGGACCTAAAGAGTCCTTTAGGTTGATCTTTCAAACTTAGTGGATTGTATCCCGAAAACCATTTTTGAACTGTGATAGCCTGAGCCTCATTTTCAAGAGGATTTTATCAATTTGATTTTATCCGATTCTTTGTTTATTGCATTATTTCAAAAATCCCAAAAATATTCTTTTATACTTTTTGTTAAATTTTGATTACTTTTCCAGTTTTGACAAAAATACTAAACCCCCGTTTATCAACTTCAATTGCAATTTTTGACATTTAGGCTAGATTAGACCATTTTTATTTGGTTCCAGTTAAGTGAGACGACCCGAGGTTGCATTTTATACAGCAATCTTGGAATTTATTCTATTTGACCGATTTCCAAGGATCGATCGTAAGATCGCATCGACAGAACCGCGATCAAATTGGCGCCGTTGCCGGGGAGCCAAGTAATTGGTTTACCATCGGATAGCCATTGTCATTTATGACTTGTCGTTGATAATAGGAATCATTGTTTTGATTGCATTTAGATAGTTTGATTTTACACTTGTTCATAGTATAGATTTGATTTCCCTTGCACACGCATACATCATACTTTGATCTTATTTCATACTTTACACATTTTCACACATACACACTCATACATACATTCATACATCCATACTCTCACATTCATCGCATTTCACTTTTATCGATTTTGTGTGACTGTGAGCATTTTGATACCATTCTTTAGTTTGTGGATTGCTTTTGGTGCATGCCCGGAGAGGTAAACTTGTTCAGCCCATCCCAAGTTGAGAGACATTTGAGGAGACTTAGGAAAGAAAGGAAAGAACAAGAGAGAAGGAGTGTGGTTGGCGAGATAGTGAGAACATGGTGAGAATCCTAATATTTACCCAAATCCCGATTATCCTGCTCACCAACCTAGAAATGGAACTAATGGAGGAAATGGTGAGCATGAGAGAGTGGGAGAGAACAATGAGAATCAGCGACATAGGGCAATTAGGGAGGCAACAACATCTGATGTGCATTATGATCCATTTACTTGTAAGTGCAAGTCGACTTGTACATTGTGTAAGTTGACTTACACGTATTCAGTACCGATAAGTCGACTTGTACATGGGGTAAGTCGACTTATGCAAGGACGATCTTGTTTATATTATGCCCCAAAGGCAATCCCTTTAGCGTTTTGTTCAAAGTCGTGTGCGAGACTTTATGAATAAATAAAGAAAGGCATATTTCATTAATTTGATGTTTATGAACATTGTTTATGAATTGATATGGATCTTTAATCGAATTAATGAAGTCCATGATATATGACATAGCATGAAGGAAATTATGATGCGATCATACTACTGAGATTCCTATCATGTGCAATTATGTCAATATCTAAATTATCCCAAGTCATAGGATTAACGAGATGGACATCGTTAATCCGGATTGACTAACACATGTCATATTCCTTGATTGGATCAGCGGTGGATCTCGTAAAGCGTAAATATTGAGATATTTAGATTTGACATGTGGATGCTTACTAAGGGTAGTAAGTACATTGGATGACTGTCATGAGATCATCACATGGATATTCTATTTAATTGTCGGTGATAATCTCATCATAGAATGGTGCAAGTATCCTTAGACTTGAGGTACTCGAGGATATCTTGGATCTTGATTCGTGCTTTGACTCCATTCCTTGTTGCCTTCGGAGGTCGCTCATAGGGTGGTGATTGGAGTGCGACTTGAGGTATTGAAGGTAATTGAGTAGCCAATAAAGGATTCACCACTTCGAAATAGCGAAGAGATACCTCGCCTCTTGTCGGGAGGACCATTACTTGAAGTCTTCGGCCGAAGCATAACTATGTCATGAAGAGTGTCTTCATGGACATATAAAGTAATGAGTCCTGGACAGGAACTAATATCACTTGGGCTAGACTCAGTCTAGTGAGAGTTGACACTTTGACCATACTCAGAACCAAGTGGGGTATAGGATGGTGAAAGGACAAATTGCACGGTAATTGTCTATGGAAGGGTTCGTGATCTGGTTCGTGATGAATTCATCAAACCAATTACTTTTCGGTCAATTGGGGGTCATGATGTGTTGCTAGACGCCGCTCATGACTTGCTCAGATTAATTGTTAATCTAAGTGGCCAACATAACCGGGAACCTAAAGGGTCACACGCATAAGAGTGTTTCAGAGAATCTGTAAAATAGTATTGGACAGAGTTTCAATTATGGAGAGCATTAGGATTAAATGGATCCCAATGGGATTGAGATATGTCCCGATGAGATCGCGACATCAATATTGCTAAGAAAGGTTTAGGATTGTTTTGAAGAGGGGTTCTAAGCAGCCAGTAGGATCGACCCTAGTGTGACTGGACTACTTCAGCAATATATATACATATATATATATGATTAATTAATTAAATAATTAATATATATATATATATATATATATATATATGCTAATACGTGGGTGAGGAGAGGAGAAGCAAAAGGAAGCTTCTTATGTGCTTAGTCATCAATCTCATTTAATGATAAAAGACAAAAGTTTGGAAAGTAAGAAAGAGATGAGATGATCGTGATTCATGGATTATGAAGGAATAAGAAAGAGTTTCTTTCTCCATGGATGCAGATGATGTTCGTGGGTTTTTGGAAAGGAAGAAAGGTTTTTGTGAAAACCTTAAGAGAAAATAGTTTTCTCTCTTCTTCTTCTTTCATCATCGATGATCATCAATACTCTCTCTTCTCCAAGCTCTTCTCCATCGTTTGATTCAAGCTCTCCAAGGATAGAGGTAGGGTCTAGCAGCCTTTATTCTGTTCTAGCTATTCCCGGGTCAAAGGGGTTTGTCCTGGTTAGGTTTCTAATCTCTGCGTAGATACCTTTAGAGATAGTCTCTATTGGCTATTTAGGTTTGAGTTTTCATACAGACACATAGATCCTGGCCTTCGGGAAGGTCCCGGTGACAAAAATTTTTGTTTTCCGCACCTGGTACATGTGATGTACCTCCCGGGATTTTCCTACAGTGGTATCAGAGCCACTTGTGTCGTGTATGAAGCTAAAACCCTAGCTAGGTCAGAATTCCTATTTGAGTTTGTAGCTGATGCATCTGATCTGTTCAAATTTCGAATTTATATAGGGATATGTTTTTCGAAATTTTTCTACCCAGATTTGTTCATAACATGTTATAGAATATGTCTGTGAAAGATGAGAATTTATCGATTTCATTTGATATAGTTTTGCTAATTTATTCCCTAAGGTTCTAGATGCTGTTTTGTGACACATTCTGTGAACAGGCATGAGTATAAATTCGATAATAAATTCTAGAAAAAACAATTTCGGATTTGCCTTCACCAAAATGTCCCTAAGATGTTTGTGAATGTCTATGTGGATGGAAAAGTGTTTTCAAGGTGATTTGCTATTTATTCACGAATTTATTTTATGCTGTTGGGAATATCTGTGTTAGTGAACACAGATTTTGAATCGGTTTTGTTGCTTAGGTTGACTGAGTTTTTGATGGCTATAAATCCTGGAAAAATTCATGAAGCATGTTCTGAACATGTAGTAACCTTTGTAAGTTTATCAGAATTTATTGAAATTGTTTCAATGATTATTTCGAGCAATGTACAGAACTTGGCAGTTTTGTGAAAATTGCTGGGACTGTTTTGCTTGGCATAATTGAATGTGCATTTTCAGTTCCAATGCCTTGGACCATTTTAATGTGATTAGAAATGTGTTATCTTGATGTGGTATGCTTTCCAAACTGAATTTCTTGAAATTGGTTTTCCAATAATTTTCGGATGTCAAATAGGTCACATTAGTGTCTCGTTAGTATATTTCGTTGTCTTGATTGTTTTGGCCGTCACAAATTTTTTGTGACAAGTGCCGAAGTAGTTTTGATAGTGTGTAGACTAACTAGAGATGCTTAGGGTGATTATTTGATGTTTTTGAATTATGTGGAATTCTAAGGGATTAATAGTGGATTAATGCATTTCAAGATTTTCATGTATAGTATGACTATATGGCAAGCATGATACAATGAAAATGTTTCATTAGCACATCAATATAAAGGACAATATTCTTAGTATATTGGTATTGTGAATTGGAAATGCACGGATTGAGAAATTAGCGATTTATTAGCAATTCTTAGTGTAAGTCGACTTGCATGAGGGTATAAGTCGACTTGCACATCGTAACAATCGACTTATGCGGTAGCAGGAGTATAAGTCGGCGTGCAACCGTAAGTCGACTTGAGCAGGACCAGATCGTGAAGTCGACTTGTAGGATACAAAGGCGACTTGATGGAGCACGAGGAGCATAAGGCGACTTGCATTCTTATGTAAGTCGACTTGTGACATGCTCGAGTTGGATGATGGATGATTATAAGGATGAATTCAATGTGATTGATGAAACCTAAATCATTCCATATAGTCTGGCGACTATAATCCTTGACTTGAGTCTAGAGTTCAAATCCCTCCTCGAATATGAAAACTAACGCCTTCCATTAATATGGTAAGAACCGAGTTCTTATAGAAATTTGGGTTGTTGGGCTAACTCAAGCTCACTCTATCTGAATATGTTGAACCATGAAAATAAGATTTTCTGATTAATGGGTCGGTTTTCCTGGAAGCATTGATTTGTTGAGCAAACTCAAGGTCAACGTGGACAAAGGCGAAGTTGGGTAGTGTACATTAGATGTACGCGCATCAAGTGTTGATAACCCAATGTTTGTGCATACATCAACAAGTTGATAGCACTGGGCGATAGTTGTGTCTGAGATGTAATTGGTATGGCTGATACCTCCCGAGACTTAAGGTGGCTTGTTGGGCAAACCCAAGGTCATTCTCAAAGTCGGTTATCGATGATGCAATTGGTATGACCGATACCTACCGATTGACCTAAGGTATGGCTTGTTGGGCAAACCCAAGGTCATTCTTAGCAATATCGGATATCGACTCACTAGGACATTCTGTCATAATTTTCTTTGGATTAAGTAAAGAGGGTTATGAATTCATAGAAACTAGTAGAACCATATGCATGTCATGAAAGTCCTTATGATCATGCATGCATTTCTATTCAAACATTCCTTCTCTCTATCGCGTTTAGGTTGACTGAAGACGTTTTTCAGTGTGATTTTACGCTCACTCTTCTGGACTTAATTTTCTCGATAGGCTGAAAAATCTGAGAATTGTTCTCAGATTTGAGGAACTGGACTTTGTCCTAGATGTTCCACTTCCTGATCCACTTGTTGTTGATGTTTCTGATAGAGATCAGAAATTAGGAAGTGCAGCCAAAAGAAAACCAAAGAATCTACCCCAAAAGGTTTTGCTTCCATTGTGTTAAGACAGCCTCCCATTGTGCCAAGACAGCCACTTTGGAGGCAAAGCCGTAAAATCTATTCGAGTTCTCAAGCGAAGAAGGCATCGATGCCTCAACTCCTTCAGATATGTTTGTCATTGAGGTGAATACTGTTTCTGATCAAAACATATGAGTATGTGATACCTGATGTGGCTCACACATATGCAACGATATGCAGGGCCTCAGGGACAGTAGAAAGCTCATAAAGGGAAAACTTGACCTTCGTGCAGGTAATGAAGCAAGTGTTGCTGCATTAGCCGTAAGTACTTATGTCTTGTTACTCCCTAGTGGGCTTGTACTCAAATTGGATGATTGTCATCTTGTACCTGTTTTAACAAAGAACATATTGTCTGTTTCTTGTTTAGATAGAGCTGGTTTCTGTTGGACTTTTGGAAGCAATGGTTGTTCTATTAGTTCGAATGGAATGCTCTATGGTACTGGTACATTATGCAATAGAATTGACATATTAGATATGTCACATCCAGTCATGAATGTCAATGACGCGAAAAGACATAGAAGAGATAATTTAAAAGCAACTTACTTATGGCATTGTCGCCTTGGCCATGTAAATGAGAGACGCATCGCTAAGCTCCAAGAATGGATGTTTAGGGTCATTTGATTATGAATCATATGACACATGTGAATCTTGTTTATTAGGCAAGATGACTAAGTTACCTTTAAGGGTAAGGGTGAGCGAGTGATGGAGTATTAGACCTAATACATTGAGATGTATGTGGTCCGATGTCCATCCATGCGAAATGGTTGTTTTACTTCATTGCCTTTATCGCTGATTATTCTCAATATTGGTACCTGTATCTGATGAGATACAAATCTGAAGCATTTGAAAAGTTCAAACTAATTCAGAAATGAAGTAGAAAACCAACTTGGTAAAAGTATTAAGCCATTGCGATCGGATCGTGGTGGGAAATACTTAAACCAACAGGTTTTGGGTTATCTCAGAGATAATGGGATTTTATCTCAGTGAACTCCACCTTTTACGCCGCAGCATAATGGTGTGGCTGAAAGGAGAAATCGAACCTTATTAGACATGGTGCGATTAATGATAGGTTTTGCACAGTTTTTGAGGGTATGTGCTCGAGACAACTGTTTACTTACTAAACAAAGTTCCATCAAAGACAGTTGATGTTACTCCATATGAGATGTGGACTAACAGAAAACCTTATCTTTCTCATCTGAAAGTTTGGGGTTGTCACCTTATGTGAAGCGGACACGATCAAATACATTTGATGTAAAGGCGACAAGTGTTTGTTAAGTAGGATATCATGGGATATCAATTCTACCTTCGAGGAACAAAAGTTGTTTGTTTCAAAGTATCTTGTTTTCTTAGAGAAAGAGTTTCTTTACAAGAAGATAGTGGGAGCAAAGTTGAACTTGGAGAAGTTCAAGATGCTCGAACAAACCAGATCAATCGCACGAACTCAAGCTGTGACTCATATAGATGTAGTATGATTCAACCTTTTATTACATCTGAAGTTCGTAGGTTTAGTAGGATACGACTGCTGTTCTAGAGATATGAATTTCGTAAGTGAGCAGAATGACGATTGCTCATAGAACATTATGAGCTCGCTACTATGAAGAGGTATGAAGAGTTGAGTCGACACATGGCTCCGCGCCATGAAGTCCTAAATGGATTCCATGTATGAAAACCAAGTATGGACTTTGGTTGTTGCACCTAAAGGAATAAAACCCATAGGGTGCAAAGGGGCTTTCAAAATGAAAATCGACATGGATGGTAATCTGATTACCTATAAAGCAAGGCTTATGGCCAAAGGATTTTAAATCACGCATAAGGAGTTGACTATGACGAGACCTTGACCTAAGTAGCAATGCTTAAATCCATTAGGATACTCCTAGCCATTCCCTCTCATTATGAGTATGAGATATGGCAAGTGGATGTGAAGACAGATCTCCTGAGAGGAAATCTATCCGAGGATGTGTACATGACACAACCTGAGGGCTTCACCTCCTATGATGGCGAAAAGGTATGCAAGCTTCAGAAATCCATGTATGAATTGAAGCAAGCATCCGGGAGTTGGAATATCCGTTTTGATGAGACAATCAAAAAGTTTGGTTTCTCACAAAATCCGGATGAACATCATGTGTACAAGAAGGTTAGTGGGACTGCAATCGTATTCCTTGTGTTATATGTAGATGACATATTATTACTAGGAAACGATGTCTCTATGCTACAATTTGTAAAAATTTGGTTGTCCAAACAATTTTCCATGAAAGACCTTGGTAAAGCAATAAAGATTTATAGAGATAAATCAAATGTTGCTTGGTCTTTCACAATCAACGTACATAGACAAAATGGATAAGATGCTAAAGAGGTTTAGCATGGAGCAATCCATCAGAGGATGCGCATGAGAATGATCCCGAATGCATCTGCAGTAGGATCTATCATGTACGCATTACTATGTACGAGACCCAATGTATCATATGCTCTAAGTGTTACGAGCAGGTACCAATCGGATCCTGGTGAGGGTCACTGGGTAACTGTCAAGAATATCCTCAAGTACTTGCGAAGCACTAAGGATGTTTTCTTGACACATGGAGATGAAAATCTCCAAGTGGCGGCATTCAGATGCGCTTTAATCGATAAGGATGATTACGAATCACGATCGGGTTATATACATTCACACCGAGCGGCTGGCGGTCGGTTGGAAAGAGTTCCAATCGAGAGAGCTGGCTGATTCAACAACCGAGGCAGAGTATTTTACCGCATGAGTTGCGCAGAGGAAGTAGTTTGGATCAAGAAGTTCATTACTGAACTTGATGTGGTTCCTAGCTGTGATGAACCCATATGATTGTATTGTGATACAATGGGGCTAGTGCGCAGGGAAAGGAATCAAGGTCTCATCATTGATCCAGACACGTACTCCGCCGATTCCATCTGATTCGGAAATCATCCGTCGAGATGATGTCCCGATAGAGAGAATTCTACAGAGCAAAGTGTTGCCGATCCGCTGACAAGGCCATTGTCACGGAGAATTGTGATTCTCATGTACCGCTTATGGTATTAGATACTAAGGCGATTGGCTTTAGGTCAAGTGGGAGATTTGTAAGTGCAAGTCGACTTGTACATTGTGTAAGTCGACTTACACGTATTCAAGATCGATAAGTCGACTTGTGCGTGGGGTAAGTCGACTTATGCAAGGGACGATCGTTTATATCAGGCCCTAAAGGCAATCCCTTTAGCGCGTTTTGTTCAAAGTCGTGTGCGGACTTTATGAATAAATAAAGAAAGGCATATTTCATTAATTTGATGTTCATGAACATTGTTTATGAATTGATATGGATCTTTAATCGAATTAATGAAGTCCATGATATATGACATAGCATGAAGGAAATTATGATGCGATCATACCACCGAGATTCCTATCATGTGCAATTATGTCAATATCTAAATTATCCTAGTCATAGGATTAACGAGATGGACATCGTTAATCCGGATGACTACACATGTCATATTCCTCGATTGGATCAAGCGGTGGATCTCGAAATTGTAAATATTGAGATATTTAGATTTGACATGTGGATGCTTACTAAGGGTAGTAAGTACATTGGATGACTGTCATGAGATCATCACATGGATATTCTATTTAATTATCGGTGATAATCTCATCATAGCAATGGTGCAAGTATCCTTAGACTTGAGGTACTCGAGGATATCTTGAATCTTGATTACGTGCTTTGACTCCATTCCTTGTTGCCTTCCGAGGTCGCTCATAGGGTGGTGATTGGAGTGCGACTTGAGGTATTGAAGGTAATTGAGTAGCCAATAAAGGATTCACCACTTCTGAAATAGCAGAAGAGATACCCTGGCCTCTTGTCAGGAGGACCATTACTTGAAGTCTTCGGCCGAAGCATAACTATGTCATGAAGAGTGTCTTCATGGACATATAAAGTAATGAGTCCTGGACAGGAACTAATATCACTTGGGCTAGACTCAGTCTAGTGAGAGTTGACACTTTGACCATACTCAGAACCAAGTGGGGTATAGGATGGTGAAAGGACGAATTGCACGGTAATTGTCTATGGAAGGGTTCGTGATCTGGTTCGTGATGAATTCATCAAACCAATTACTTTTCGTTCAATTGGGGGTCATGATGTGTTGCTAGACGCCGCTCATGACTTGCTCAGATTAATTGTTAATCTAAGTGGCCAACATAACCGGGAACCTAAAGGGTCACACGCATAAGAGTGTTTCAGAGAATCTGTAAAATAGTATTGGACAGAGTTTCAATTATGGAGAGCATTAGGATTAAATGGATCCCAATGGGATTGGGATATGTCCCGATGAGATCGCGACATCAATATTGCTAAGAAAGGTTTAGGAGTCATTTGAAGATCGGGGGCAGCAGTGGTAGGATCGACCTAGTGTGATTTGGACTACTTCAGCAATATATATACATATATATATATAATTAATTAATTAAATAATTAATATATATATATATATATATATATATATATATATATATATATGCTAATACGTGGGTGAGGAGAGGAGAAGCAAAAGGAAGCTTCTTATGTGCTTAGTCATCAATCTCATTTAATGATAAAAGACAAAAGTTTGGAAAGTAAGAAAGAGATGAGATGATCGTGATTCATGGATTATGAAGGAATAAGAAAGAGTTTCTTTCTCCATGGATGCAGATGATGTTCGTGGGTTTTTGGAAAGGAAGAAAGGTTTTTGTGAAAACCTTAAGAGAAAATAGTTTTCTCTCTTCTTCTTCTTTCATCATCGATGATCATCAATACTCTCTCTTCTCCAAGCTCTTCTCCATCGTTTGATTCAAGCTCTCCAAGGACAGAGGTAGGGTCTAGCAGCCTTTATTCTGTTCTAGTTATTCCCGGGTCAAAGGGGTTTGTCCTGGTTAGGTTTTCTGATCTCTGCGTGGATACCTTTAGAGATAGTCTCTATTGGCTATTTAGGTTTGAGTTTTCATACAGACACATAGATCCTGGCCTTCGGGAAGGTCCCGGTGACAAAAATTTTTGTTTTCCGCACCTGGTACATGTGATGTACCTCCCGGGATTTTCCTACAGTGGTATCGAGCCACTTGTGTAGTGTATGAAGCTAAAACCTAGCTAGGTCAGAATTCCTATTTGAGTTTGTAGCTGATGCATCTGATCTGTTCAAATTTCAATTTATATAGGGATATGTTTTCGAAATTTTCTACCCAGATTTGTTCATAACATGTTATAGAATATGTCTGTGAAAGATGAGAATTTATCGATTTCATTTGATATAGTTTTGCTAATTTATTCCCTAAGGTTCTAGATGCTGTTTTGTGACACATTCTGTGAACAGGCATGAGTATAAATTCGATAATAAATTCTAGAAAAAACAATTTCGGATTTGCCTTCACCAAAATGTCCCTAAGATGTTTGTGAATGTCTATGTGGATGGAAAAGTGTTTTCAAGGTGATTTACTATTTATTCACGAATTTATTTTATGCTGTTGGGAATATCTGTGTTAGTGAACACAGATTTTGAATCGGTTTTGTTGCTTAGGTTGACTGAGTTTTTGATGGCTATAAATCCTGGAAAAATTCATGAAGCATTTTCTGAACATGTAGTAACCTTTGTAAGTTTATCAGAATTTATTGAAATTGTTTCAATGATTATTTCGAGCAATGTACAGAACTTGGCAGTTTTGTGAAAATTGCTGGGACTGTTTTGCTTGGCATAATTGAATGTGCATTTTTCAGTTCCAATGCCTTGGACCATTTTTAATGTGATTAGAAATGTGTTATCTTGATGTGGTATGCTTTCCAAACTGAATTTCTTGAAATTGGTTTTCCAATAATTTTCGGATGTCAAATAGGTCACATTAGTGTCTCGTTAGTATATTTCGTTGTCTTGATTGTTTTGGCCGTCACAAATTTTTTGTGACAAGTGCCGAAGTAGTTTTGATAGTGTGTAGACTAACTAGAGATGCTTAGGGTGATTATTTGATGTTTTTGAATTATGTGGAATTCTAAGGGATTAATAGTGGATTAATCTGTTTCAAGATTTTCATGTATAGTATGACTATATGGCAAGCATGATACAATGAAAATGTTTCATTAGCACATCAATATAAAGGACAATATTCTTAGTATATTGGTATTGTGAATTGGAAATGCACGGATTGAGAAATTAGCCGATTTATTAGCAATTCTTAGTGTAAGTCGACTTGCATGAGGAGTATAAGTCGACTTGCACATCAGAACAAGTCGACTTGTACAGGCGCAGGAGTATAAGTCGACGTGCAACTGGTAAGTCGACTTGAACAGGACCAGATGCGTAAGTCGACTTGTAGGATACAAGGCGACTTGATGGAGCACAGGAGCATAAGGCGACTTGCATTCTTATGTAAGTCGACTTGTGACATGCTCAGGTTGGATGATGGATGATTATAAGGATGAATTCAATGTGATTGATGAAACCTAAATCATTCCATATAGTCCTGGCGACTATAATCCTTCAGCTTGGAGTCTAGAGTTCGAAATCCCTCCTCAGAATATGAAAACTAACGCCTTCCATTAATATGGTAAGAACCAGAGTTCTTATAGGGCTGGGTTGTTGGGCTAACTCAAGCTCACTCTATACGAATATGTTCGAACCATGAAAATAAGATTTTCTGATTAATGGGTCGGTTTTCCTGGAAGCATTGATTTGTTGAGCAAACTCAAGGTCAACGTGGACAAAGGCGAAGTTGGGTAGTGTACATTAGATGTACGCGCATCAAGTGTTGATAACCCAATGTTTGTGCATACATCAACAAGTTGATAGCACTGGGCGATAGTCAGGTATCGAGATGTAATTGGTATGGTGATACCTCCGAGACTTAAGGTGGCTTGTTGGGCAAACCCAAGGTCATTCTCAAAGTCGGTTATCGATGATGCAATTGGTATGACCGATACCTACCGATTGACCTAAGGTATGGCTTGTTGGGCAAACCCAAGGTCATTCTTAGCAATATCGGATATCGACTCACTAGGACATTCTGTCATAATTTTCTTTGGATTCGTAAAGAGGGTTATGAATTCATAGAAACTAGTGGGAGCCATATGCATGTCATGCAAGTCCTTATGATCATGCATGCATTTCTATTCAAACATTCCTTCTCTCTATCGCGTTTAGGTTGACTGAAGACGTTTTTCAGTGTGATTTTACGCTCACTCTTCTGGACTTAATTTTCTCGATAGGCTGAAAAATCTGAGAATTGTTCTCAGATTTGAGGAACTGGACTTTGTCCTAGATGTTCCACTTCCTGATCCACTTGTTGTTGATGTTTCTGATAGAGATCAGAAATTAGGAAGTGCAGCCAAAAGAAAACCAAAGAATCTACCCCAAAAGGTTTTTGCTTCCATTGTGCCAAGACAGGCCTCCCATTGTGCCAAGACAGGCCACTGGAGGCAAAACTGTAAAATCTATCTGGAGTTCCTGAAGCAGAAGAAGGCATCAGATGCCTCAACTCCTTCAGATATGTTTGTCATTGAGGTGAATACTGTTTCTGATCAAAACATATGAGTATGTGATACCTGATGTGGCTCACACATATGCAATGATATGCAGGCCTCGGGGGACGATGAGAAAGCTCATAAAGGAAAACTTGACCTTCGTGGTGTAATGAAGCAAGTGTTGCTGCATTAGCCGTAAGTACTTATGTCTTGTTACTCCCTAGTGGGCTTGTACTCAAATTGGATGATTGTCATCTTGTACTGTTTTAACAAAGAACATATTATACATTTCTTGTTTAGATAGATTTGGTTTCAGTTGGACTTTTGGAAGCAATGGTTGTTCTATTAGTTCGAATGGAATGCTCTATGGTCTTGTACATTATGCAATAAATTGACATATTAGATATGTCACATCCAATCATGAATGTCAATGACGCGAAAAGACATAGAAGAGATAATTTAAAAGCAACTTACTTATGGCATTGTCGCTTGGCCATGTAAATGAGAGACGATCGCTAAGCTCCAAGAATGGATGTTTAGGGTCATTTGATTATGAATCATATGACACGTGTGAATCTTGTTTATTAGGCAAGATGACTAAGTTACCTTTAAGGGTAAGGGTGAGCAGTGATTGGAGTATTAGACCTAATACATTGAGATGTATGTGGTCCGATGTCCATCCATGCCAGAAATGGTTGTTTTACTTCATTGCCTTTATCGCTGATTATTCTCAATATTGGTACCTGTATCTGATGAGATACAAATCTGAAGCATTTGAAAAGTTCAAACTAATTCAGAAATGAAGTAGAAAACCAACTTGGTAAAAGTATTAAGCCATTGCGATCGGATCGTGGTGGGAAATACTTAAACCAACAGGTTTTGGGTTATCTCAGAGATAATGGGATTTTATCTCAGTGAACTCCACCTTTTACGCCGCAGCATAATGGTGTGGCTGAAAGGAAAAATCGAACCTTGTTAGACATGGTGCGATTAATGATAGGTTTTGCACAGTTTTTGAGGGTATGTGCTCGAGACAACTGTTTACTTACTAAACAAAGTTCCATCAAAGACAGTTGATGTTACTTCATATGAGATGTGGACTAACAGAAAACCTTATCTTTCTCATCTGAAAGTTTGGGGTTGTCCTGCTTATGTGAAGCGGACACAGTCAAATACATTTGATGTAAAAGCTGACAAGTGTTTATTCGTAGGATATCATGGGATATCAATTCTACCTTGCTGAGGAACAAAAGTTGTTTGTTTCAAAGTATGCTATTTTCTTAGAGAAAGAGTTTCTTTTACAAGAAGATAGTGGGAGCAAAGTTGAACTTGGAGAAGTTCAAGATGCTCGAACAAACCTGTATCAATCGCTGAACTCAAGCTGTGACTCATATAGATGTAGTAACAGTTCAACCTTTTATTACATACGAAGTTCGTAGGTTTAGTAGGATACGCACTGTTCCCGAGAGATATGAATTTCTCGTAAGTGAACAGAATGACGTATTGCTCATAGAACATTATGAGCCTACTACCTATGAAGAGGTACTGAAGAGTTCAGAGTCTGACACATGGCTCCGTGCCATGAAGTCTGAAATGGATTCCATGTATGAAAACCAAGTATGGACTTTGGTTGTTGCACCTAAAGGAATAAAACCCATAGGGTGCAAAGGGGCTTTCAAAATGAAAATCGACATGGATCGTAATCTGATTACCTATAAAGCAAGGCTTATGGCCAAAGGATTTTCGTCACAGACAAGGAGTTGACTATGACGAGACCTTCAGCCTAGTAGCAATGCTTAAATCCATTAGGATACTCCTAGCCATTCCCTCTCATTATGAGTATGAGATATGGCAAGTGGATGTGAAGACAGATCTCCTGAGAGGAAATCTATCCGACGATGTGTACATGACACAACCTGAGGGCTTCACCTCCTATGATGGCGAAAAGGTATGCAAGCTTCAGAAATCCGTGTATGAATTGAAGAAAGCATCCGGGAGTTGGAATATCCGTTTTGATGAGACAATCAAAAAGTTTGGTTTCTCACAAAATTCGGATGAACATCATGTGTACAAGAAGGTTAGTGGGACTGCAATCGTATTCCTTGTGTTATATGTAGATGACATATTATTACTAGGAAACGATGTCTCTATGCTACAATTTGTAAAAATTTGGTTGTCCAAACAATTTGCCATGAAAGACCTTGGTAAAACAATAAAGATTTATAGAGATAAATCAAATGTTGCTTGGTCTTTCACAATCAACGTACATAGACAAAATGGACAAGATGCTAAAGAGGTTTAGCATGGAGCAATCCATCAGAGGATGCGCATGAGAATGATCCCGAATGCATCTGCAGTAGGATCTATCATGTACGCATTACTATGTACGAGACCCAATGTATCATATGCTCTAAGTGTTACGAGCAGATACCAATCGGATCTGGTGAGGTCATTTGGTAATCGTCAAGAATATCCTCAAGTACTTGCGAAGCACTAAGGATGTTTTCTTGACACATGGAGATGAAAATCTCAAGTGAGCGGGCATTGGATGCCGCTTTAATCGATAAGGATGATTCGAATCACGATCGGGTTATATACATTCACACCGAACGGCTGGCGGTCGGTTGAAAGAGTTCCAATCAAGAGAGGACCGCTGATTCAACAACCGAGGCGAGTATTTTACCGCATGAGTTCGCAGAGGAAGTAGTTTGGATCAAGAAGTTCATTCTTGAACTTGATGTGGTTCTAGTCGTGATGAACCCATATGATTGTATTGTGATACAATGGGGCTAGTCTTGTGCAGGAAAGGAATCAAGGTCTCATCATTGATCCGGAACCGTACATCGCCGATTCCATCGATTCGAAATCATCCGTCGAGATGATGTCCCGACAGAGAGAATTCCACGAGCAAAGTGTTCCGATCCATTGACAAGGCCATTGTCACGGGAGAATTGTGATTCTCATGTACTCGCTTATGGTATTAGATACTAAGGCGATTGGCTTTAGGTCAAGTGGGAGATTTGTAAGTGCAAATCGACTTGTACATCATGTAAGTCGACTTACGTATTCAAGATCGATAAGTCGACTTGTACGTGGGGTAAGTCGACTTATGCAAGGGCTGCATCTTGTTTATATTGTGCCCTAAAGTTAATCCCCTTAGCGCGTTTTGTTCAAAGTCGTGCGAATTTATGAATAAATAAAGAAAGGCATATTTCATTAATTTGATGTTCATGAACATTGTTTATGAATTGATATGGATCTTTAATCGAATTAATGAAGTCCATGATATATGACATAGCATGAAGGAAATTATGATGCGATCATACTACTGAGATTCCTATCATGTGCAATTATGTCAATATCTAAATTATCCCTAGTCATAGGATTAACGAGATGGACATCGTTAATCCGGATAGACTAGCACATGTCATATTCCTTGATTGGATCAAGCAGTGGATCTCAGAAACTGTAAATATTGAGATATTTAGATTTGACATGTGGATGCTTACTAAGGGTAGTAAGTACATTGGATGACTGTCATGAGATCATCACATGGATATTCTATTTAATTGTCGGTGATAATCTCATCATAGCAATGGTGCAAGTATCCTTAGACTTGAGGTACTCGAGGATATCTTGAATCTTGATTACGTGCTTTGACTCCATTCCTTGTTGCCTTCCGAGGTCGCTCATAGGGTAGTGATTGGAGTGCACTTGAGGTATTGAAGGTAATTGAGTAGCCAATAAAGGATTCACCACTTCGAAATAGCGTAAGAGATACCTCGCCTCTTGTCGGGAGGACCATTACTTGAAGTCTTGGTAGAAGATAACTATGTCATGAAGAGTGTCTTCATGGACATATAAAGTAATGAGTCCCGACAGAACTAATATCACTTGGCTAGACTCGGTCTAGTGAGAGTTGACACTTTGACCATACTCGAACCAAGTGGGGTATAGGATGGTGAAAGGACGAATTGCACAGAATTGTTCATGGAAGGGTTCGTGATCGGTTCATGATGAATTCATCAAACCAATTACTTTTCGGTCAATTGGGGTCATGATGTGTTGCTAGACGCGCTCATGACTTGCTCAGATTAATTGTTAATCTAAGTGGCCAACATAACCGGAACCCAAAGGGTTACACGATAAGAGTGTTTGAGAGAATCAGTAAAATAGTATTGATGAGTTTCAATTATGGAGAGCATTAGATTAAATGGATCCCAATGGGATTGGAATATGTCGATGAGATCGCGACATCAATATTGCTAAGAAAGGTTTAGGTTGTTTCAAAGACCGGGGCGGCAGACGATGGGACCAGACCCCAGTGTGGTGGACTACTTCAAATATATATATATATATATATATGATTAATTAATTAAATAATTAATTAATATATATATATATATGCTAATACGTGGGTGAGGAGAGGAGAAGCAAAAGGAAGCTTCTTATGTGCTTAGTCATCAATCTCATTTAATGATAAAAGACAAAAGTTTGGAAAGTAAGAAAGAGATGAGATGATCGTGATTCATGGCTTATGAAGGAATAAGAAAGAGTTTCTTTCTCCATGGATGCAGATGATGTTCGTGGGTTTTTGGAAAGGAAGAAAGGTTTTTGTGAAAACCTTAAGAGAAAATAGTTTTCTCTCTTCTTCTTTCATCATCGATGATCATCAATACTCTCTCTTCTTCAAGCTCTTCTCCATCGTTTGATTCAAGCTCTCCAAGGACAGAGGTAGGGTCTAGCAGCCTTTATTCTGTTCTAGCTATTCCCGGGTCAAAGGGGTTTGTCCCGGTTAGGTTTTCTGATCTCTGCGTGGATACCTTTAGAGATAGTCTCTATTGGCTATTTAGGTTTGAGTTTTCATACAGACATATAGATCCTGGCCTTCGGGAAGGTCCCGGTGACAAAAATTTTTGTTTTTCGCACCTGGTACATGTGATGTACCTCTCGGGATTTTCCTACATTACTGCTACTTGCCCTAATTTTGATGTTAATTTTGAGATTAAAGGTTTGCTGATTAATTCTCTTCCTAAATTTCATGGTTTGGCAGGAGAGGATCCATATATGCACTTACTGTGCTTTGACAATGATGCGCGAGTATGAAGCGATGGCGACTACTTTGGATCAAGTACTTTGGAAGGTGTTTCATTTGTCTTTGGAAGGGAAAGCACGAGAGTGGTACATGAGTCTTTCGAGGCATGTGACCAATGCTTACCATAGTTGGGCCAATCTGAGGAAGGCTTTTCTGGAGAAATACTTTCCAGCCTCCAGGACATCTTCTATGAGGAAGGAGATTTACTCAGCCCGCCAGGAATACGATGAGTCACTGTACGATTATTGGAATTGTTTCCAAGACCTTCTTTCTAGAGGCCCCCATCACCAGATTCCTGATGAGCAATTGGTGCAATACTTTTATGATGGGTTGAAGATCCAGGAGAAGGGTATGTTAGATGCTGCATCTGGAGGATCTTTGATTGACCTCTGACCTTGGAAGCATGGGATCGATCAAGAAGATGGCTTTAAACCATCAGAAGATGCGATGTCGAGATCAAAGAGGAGTGCATAAGTTGGGAGCCTTGACGGCTCAAGCTAAAAGAATGGAGAGCCTAGAGTCGAAAGTGGATTCTTTGGAGAGTCAGATAACTACACAGCTGTCCTGCATCACGGTTGAGCTGAAAAATTTGAATGTGCAACGCTCTACTTCTTCAATATAGCTTACCGCACCTAGTTGTGAAAATTGTGGGTCGGTAATGCATATTTCGAGTGTTTGCCCAGGACGATATGAGGAAGTCTCAGCAATGTATCAAGGCAGGCAGAATCAGAAATGGGATCCATACTCCAACACTTACAATGAAGGATGGAGATCCAATCCTAGATTGATTGGAGGAGTGAAGAGAACAGGCACCTACCGAGTTTTCACAAGGAGGAGGAGTCGACATTTCCACTAGCCAGTTCCTAGTCAACATCAAGCCTTGGTAGTGCCACCAAAGGAGGATACCAATCGGTTGCTCCACAAGATGATGACATTGATGAAGGAAGAGAGGATTCTAATGCTAATCAATTTAATGCAATTGCTTCTTTGATTCAATGAAATTCCTCAAAGACCTGCTGCATTCAATGCCTTGGAGAAGAGGATGGAGCGATGGGAGACCAAGGCGAGAACATCAATTCCTATGTCACTCGGTTGTCTAACAACATGAGTGAAAATCGAGCGGCGGTGGAGCCATTCCTTCCAATCTTGTGATGAACCCAAGAGTCTTAATGCCATTGCCCTCGTGGAGTGGAAAGCAAGTGAGGTTCAAGCCTCAAGATGAAGATGAGCCATGTGAGGATGAGATTGATAGTGAGCAAGTACCTCCAACAAGGGTAATGAGATCGAAAGTGCCGAGAGGAGGACCCTTGAAGAAAGGAAGAGACTCACAACAAGCGAGAAGGAAACAACTCCAAGAGATTTTAAAGAGAAAGCGGGAAGTGGAGAGTCAAGTAAGCAAGCGGTAAAGGTAAGGAGGTAAGTATTCGGGACCTTCCTTTTCCCAATTCATATTTAATGAGTAAGCGCTTAAATGAGAAACAACATGAGAAAGAAATCATTGATTTGTTTGGGAAAGTGGAAGTGAATGTACCTTTGCTTGATCTAGTGAAGAGAGTTCCGCCTATGCTAAGTATTTGAAGGATTTGTGCACGAATAAGAGAAAGTTTAGGCCAAATGAGAGAGTCCAGTGAGCTCCAATGTGTCCGCATTATTCAAGCCCAAATACCGTCAAGTGTCAAGACCTGGATCTTTTACCATCCCTTGCACTTTAGGAAAAGTGACCATTAGAGAGCTTTATTAGATTTGGGGCTGCTATCAATGTGATGCCTAAATCACCTATGAGAACCTAGGAGTGAAAAGCATAAAACCTACATCTGTAGTGTTACGGTTGGTGATAGGTCTTTTAGGCATCCGGTGGGGATAATTGAGGATATCTTAGTCCAAGTTAAAGGTCTAGTTTTTCCTGCTGATTTTTATGTACTTGACATGTTCATCGAGGTTGTGCGGGATACTTCTCGATTCTCGGACGACCCTTCCTTGAGCAATGAAGCACCATGATTAGCATGAAGGAAGGAAGATAACCATGGAGGTTGGCGATCAAAGGGTGAGCTTCAACATGTATGAAGCAATGAAGCACCCCGTGAGGATTACTCCTTGCTTGGAGTAAATATGCTTGACACGGTTATTGATGATGCATGTTGTGATTTTGCACAAACTTTGACATCTTCTCGACACTCTTCTTGGAGAACATTTGATTCTTGATGATTTTGTAGGAGACCTCAAGTCAGTGTTGGACATCGAGTGCACTGAGCCAAGCCATTGGGATGAAGCTCGGATTTTGCCAGTGACTATCCCAAGTTTGAGGACCGCCATGAGACCGGTTGTTTCTCACCCTACATCCTCTTTATATTCATGCATCCTGTTTAGGAGTGATGTGAACTTTTGTGTTGCATGAATATCTTGATTAAGTGTGGGGGAGAAACCTAGCCAGTAGAGTAGCTGTAGTTAGGTAGGATTTCTGTTCATTTTTTGAATAAATTGCTTTCCCTTTGTTAGCTTTATATCTTTATGAAGAAGCATGACATTGTTGGGAGGATTAATTTTTGGAAGATTGATTGTTTTTGGATTGATTGTTGCTGGATTAAGTCAGGTTTGTGTTTTTCTTTTCGGGCAGAGGCGTCGCGACGTATTTGCATTTACACGTTGCGACGTATCTTGTTCAATTTTTTTTCCTCGTCGCGACGTATCTGCATTTATACGTCGCGACGTGCCACATTCTGACACTGCGACGTCCCATCATTGGAAATACCCCTTTTGCCCCTTAAGTCCAACGGTCTCTGCGTTTGTCCGAGGCCCTGTTTGTCTTTTCCCCGTAGCGACGTTCCGCCTCCCTCGTCGTTTCCTCTTCTTCTTCTTTCTTTCTCATTTTCTTCTCCCACCGTCATCGCCTCGCTCTCTCGGCTCTCTCTCTGCTCAATCAGGATCTTTGCCTCACCGTGCTCGTCATTTTAGCCATTTCCACTCTTGCCTTCGACCTCGATAAGTGTCCCATTCTCTTTCTTTTCTTGTTTTAAATGCGCATTGTTAGAAGTTTGAGTTAGGTTTCCGACGGCGATTGCTTTCGTCGCGATGCGTCTGAAAATCACCTTACGTCACGACGAGCGCATTGCCTCGTCGCGACGTACGCAGAACCTTGCTTCGCCGCAACGTCTATTTCCGCACATCGCGACGTCTAGTCGAGGGCTCTGCCTCGCCGCGGCGTCTGCCCACACGTCTCGACGAGGAGGTCGATTTTGCTTATACGTATTGATTTTTTCTATTATGTTTATTTTTGTTTGCAGGATATGCCTCGCACAAAGAATGTCAGCAAGTCCCAGCGTCCCACCACCCCGTCTCATGTCCTTCCTTCCCCCTCCCACTCGCTTGACGAGTTTGTTTCTGTTCCACTCGTTTCACCCCATCCTGTTGTATCCCCATCTTCCTTAGGAGTTTTCTCCGCTACTTCTCCCTCTCCTCAGCACTCCCATTCTTCGCACCACCACCATTCCCCTTCCCACTCTACCTCTGTCCCGGTTGATCCAGAGTATGCTGACCTGGCCGTCAAGACTGCTGCCCGGGCCATACTGAAGGAAAAACCTTTTCCTTTGAAACCCGCTACTAATCCATTTGTCCGCCAACTCTTTTCCATTAACCTTATCACCCTTGCCCATACCCGTACCGCTGGGAACCTTACCTTCGTCCACCAGTTTTACACCCATGCCCGTTCCTCCGGCACTTATGGCATTGCGTTTCAAGGTATCTCCATTCCCCGTGCCTTCACTTCCATATCCATTAGGGAACATTTTCAGCTTCCGCCTACACCCCATTGCCACTACTCTGAGCTCATCCATGAGTACCCTTGGGATGATGTTCTTCATACTCTCTGCCCTGAGGGTATTGAATGGTATCAACCTAGGGGTGCTCAGCGTTATATCCGCCGAGCCGACCTTCGTTCTGAAGCCCGTCCGTGGCTTCATTTTATCTGCAACAACATCCTCCCTACTTCTCACCTAGCCATGGTTCCCAAGGAACAGGCTTTATACATTTATCTGTTGATGGTCGGTCGGCCAGTTGATCTCGCCCTTGCCATCACCTCCACCCTTCGGCGATGCATCCTCTCCACCAACCCCACCCATTCCCTTATCTTCCCTCATCTCATCACTGACATGTTCCGGGCCTATCGGGTTCCAAAACATCCGACCGACCTTACCTTTGAGCCTGCCCCTGCTTTCCGGTACGTCCGTCTCCGTCAGCCTCGTGGCCTTCCTCCCCCATCTACTCCTTCCCCACCTTCTTCCCCTCCCCCTGCTACTTCTGTCCCTATTCCTTCCTCTCCTGTTCCTTCTGTTCCTATTCCTCCATCCGAGGCCCCACCTCGTAGCCCCATCCGTCCACCCCCTTCACCTCCCGCCTCCTCTGATCCGATCGCCCTTCTTCGCGCTGACTTGCGTCGTATAGAGGCTCAGATGGCTGCCGACCGACAGTATTACACTTCGATGTTCACCCTGATTGCGGATCGGCTGCAGTTACTACTTCCTCCTGCCTCCCAGGATCTTTCAGCTGGTCCTAGTGCTTCTCAGGCTACTCCTCCGGATCCGCCAGCTGATGACCCTGCGGCTTAGTTTTGTCTTTCTGTTGTTTTATTTTCTTTTATTTCTTTTCTTTTGTTTTCTTTTCTTTCTGTATTTAGTTCCTTAGTTCTTTTGTGTCTTTTGTACTTGACTTAATCCACTTAATGATCAATCTTTGTTTTTGTGCCTTCTTCTTCTCATCTTTTGTACATTACACTTTCATTGAGGACAATGTGTGTTTCAAGTGTGGGGGAGTTGTTTCCCTATTTATTTTTCACATTGCATGACTGTTGATATTATATTGTTGGCCAATTGGTGCTTTCTATTGATAAACTTGTTGTATTTTCTTTCATTCTGCATTTCTTCGCCGCGACGAGTGTCCATACGTCGCGGCGAAGCGTTCTTCAAATTTGGCATACGTCGCGACGTCATCCTTGCTACGTTGCGACGTCCATACGTCTCGACGTCTGCTTCTACACGTCGCGATGTCCATACTCATGCATGAATGATTCTGTGCTTAATTCTTCCACTCATTTCAAATTTTTCTTGCACTGGACTTTTGTGGCTTTTGTTTTCAAAGCTTTTACTAGTTTCAAAACGATGCTTGAGTTTTTGAAAACACCTTCCATTCTTTTAATGATAATTGGACTTGACAAAATCTTGCTTTCAACGTTTTCAATACAAAGTAAATGAAAGCATGCTAACAAAGTGGCATTTTAAGTTTTTGAGACTTGAGATTGTTCATTGAGATCATACCCTTGTGGAAGGATATTTGAGCCCAAAATTTTCATTCTATCTTTGTGTGCATCTTCTTATTTCATTTTTCTCCAGAACTTGTTTTAATTCTTACTTGAAGCTTAATGAACTAGATTTTTGCGGATGTGATAGAGGCGTTCTTTCTTAAACCCATTTTCCAAACACCGTCCCTTGCACATTTATCCCTTGTTAGCCCCTTTGAGCCTTCCTGCTATGAGCATTTGCATTCATACCTTTGTGGTGTCATTGGTTATGTTGCTTATTTCAAAATAATATGTCAAAAAAAAATTGATGATGAATTTTGTGTTTCCAGAAAGAGACAATGTCTCTAAAATGTCCAATATAAAAAAAAAAGAAGAAGAAAAGAAAGAAAAAGAAGAAAAGAGCAAAAGCAGAAGAAAAGAGAAAGAAAGAAAAGAATAATGTTGCATTCTGTTTATGCAATTGTTTAGTTTGAATTCTACAGATGACATCAGTTCACATTTAGTGCATATGCTCATATTTTCTTTCTTTTACTTTACCCATTCATTTATCCTTCCATACATTACAACCCTCAAAGTCCTCTTGATCTTCAAAATGATAGTTCTTGTGGTGGAGAAATAGAATTGACACAAGCCTATGGTAGGAGGTGGATTAAGTAGATTGAGAGAAAATATCCTGACACAAGTGAGTGAGTGCAAACACTATACCTTGAGTGCTTCTCTTTGTTCAATCTCTTGTACTTGGATTCTTTCAATGTTTATTTTAGTAGCACTCTTTCATTTTGCTTTGGTTGAATTTCGAGGAAGTAACTTCGTCAATTTCCTTTTATTGTTTTGAGCATGGGTAGATATTTTCTTTTTCTCTTGCACTCTTTTTGACTCTTGTAAAACTTTGTCCAGGAGTACAAAGGTCTAAGTGTGGGGGAATTTGATTGAGCCAAGTTTATACTATAAATTGGCTGCATTTTCATAGCTACTTGTGCATGTGTTGACTCCGTATTGATGATTTTTGTGCTTAAATTGGTTCCTCATACTGAGCACTTTCAATTTCCAATTTGTCAGTAAATTGTCATGATTTGATACTTATTCGTTATAATTTTTATTGGGACAATTCATACTACAAATTGTTATTATTTTGTTGCACAAAGGAGTCAACATCAGGAAGTCAACAGTCATACGTTCATCCATACGTCGCGACGTGTTTTGATCCATACGCCGCGGCGAGCAAGTCACCTCCATACGTCGCGGCGAATGTTGATTCAGACGTCGCGACGAGCAGGCCATTGCACACGTCGCGATGAATTTAATTCATTTATCTTATTCGTCGCGACGTATGAGCGGATACCCGACCTATTTATGGAAAGTTCATCTCACTGTTCCAACCCGGCCCGTGATCCATCATATAAGACTTGCTATTTTTAGGTCATCGGGAGAGACTTTTGTCACGCAGATTTTTGAATACAGAGACGGCTTGGAACGCAGACTTTGGAAGGAGAAGACCTTCACATTTTCAGTATCGTCTACCATCATCACCACAGTCGCCATCATCACCGTCATCGTCTTCTGCAAATATGAGCCTCGTTCATTCTCCAGTATCCGAGGGATCGACCGGAGTCATGCGTAGCTAAGCCAACCTTCCTCTTGAAGATGTAGCAATGGCTTCGAGTTCTGAGCTTGAAGGGAGTAATCACTTAGTATCTGAAGTCTAGTATATTTGTGTAAACTTCTGAGTTAGAGGATTGCATCGATATATTTAGATTAGCATTGTTATAGTTTAACCATGTGTTGATACTATGTTGAAATTTGGACAAAGTAATCTGTAGAACATTTTGATGCCTAATATATGAAGTTTCATATATGTCATTGATATCTGCATTCACGGTTTTAATCGCCTAGTTGTGTTTGATTGAGATTGTTGTGTTTTATTCATTTGACCAATTGCATTTGCTTGTCCAATTGTCACACTAAGGTTTTTAACAAAGATTTAAATGATGGAGTTCATTAATTAAATCTTTGGACCTAAAGAGTCCTTTAGGGTTGATCTTTCGAAACTTAGTGGATTGTATCCCCGAAAACTATTTTTGAACTGTGATAGCCTGAGCCTCATTTTCAAGAGGATTTTATCAATTTGATTTTATCCGATTATTTGTTTATTGCATTATTTCAAAAATCCCAAAAATATTCTTTTATACTTTTTGTTAAATTTTGATTACTTTTCCAGTTTTGACAAAAATACTAAACCCCCGTTTATCAACTTCAATTGCAATTTTTGACATTTAGGCTAGATTAGACCATTTTTATTTGGTTCCAGTTAAGTGAGACGACCCGAGGTTGCATTCTATACAGCAATCTTGGAATTTATTCTATTTGACTGGTTTCCAAGGATCGATTGTAAGATCGCATCGACAGAACCGTGATCAGCGTCCAAAGGCTCCCACGTGGCCTCTTCCACTGAATGGTTCCTCCATAGAACTTTAACTAGCTGAACTATCTTGTTGTTGAGGACCTTTTCCTTTGTGTCCAAGATCTCTACTGGAATTTCCTCATAACTCAAGTCGTCTCTTAACTGAACCTCTGAAACCTGAATGACATGAGAAGGATCTGATCTGTACCTCCTTAGCATGGAAACATGAAAAACATCATAGATCTGAGACAACTCTGGCGACAACGCCAACTTGTAAGCTAGTGGTCCGATCCTCTGAAGAATCTCATAAGGACCCGCATACTTTGGACTCAACTTGCCTTTCTTGCCAAACCTTAATACTCCTTTCCAAGGAGACGTCTTAAGAAACACCTTCTCACCGACTTCGTACTCCATCTCTTTCCGATGAGCATCAGTGTAACTCTTCATCCTATCCTGGGCTGCCTTAAGCCGCTGCTTAACCAGATTGACTTTATCCACTGTCATCTGAATCAATTCTGGTCCTACCAGTTTCCTCTCTCCTTCTTCATCCCAACATATTGGAGTTCTACACCTCCTTCCATACAAAGCCTCATATGGAGCCATCTGAATGCTCGAATGGTACGAATTATTATAAGCGAATTCGATCAATGACAAACGCTCATCCCAAGCTCCCTTGAAATCCATCACACATGTCCTGAGCATCCCCTCAAGTGTCCGAATAGTCATCTCAGATTGACCATCCGTCTGAGGGTGAAATGTCGTACTAAAATGCAGTTTAGTACCTAAAGCTTCCTGCAAACTTCCCCAGAATCTCGAAGTAAACCGAGGATCCCTGTCAGAAACTATGGAATCTGGAATCCCATGCAATCTCACTACCTCATCAATGTACTTCACGGCTAGCACACGAACTAATGCAGCGATTGATTGTTAAAATGGGCTGACTTAGTCAACCGATCCTGATAACCCATATTGTGGCGCCCCACCGTAGTGGTGCATTGGGACGCCCATAGGTCGTTCTGACGTATATCCCACGGCGACGAAGTGCTACGCTCGCAACTAACACTAAATACTCGCATGGCATCAATATAATTTAACTGCATTATGCAATTCACTAGAATTTGAAACCACAAATATCTTTCATTCATAACATCAATCCAAAATATAGACAAGTCTATCAGTTCCCTACAGTCTAACACAATATCCCAAAAAGGAAACTGATACAAAAGTCTATACTAAGTCATCCTCAAAAAGAATCGCCCCAGCTGACCGACCTGTGTGTCATCGCTTCACTTGTCCAAGCACTTGCACTGCAGGAAAACTCTAACACGGGAGCTAAAAGTCTACTAACGTTATCCTGAAAAATATTAGCAATGTTGGGTGAGTTGCGAACTCAATGAGAAACTATCATCGATGGTTCACCCAACTCATGCATATACATAAAATATATCACAATATATCGCAAAGTCTCAATACACAATCGGAACACTAACAGACACTTTACACATTTTCACCACAACATAAATCTGATACATCACTGAGCAATCATCACTTAATACACGCACTTTCACTTTTCACATTACAATCTGATGCGTCATGCATGTCACTTCTCATTTTATGTCTGTGTTGTGACTGAGCGTCAATATTTGCATTTTTGGCTAGTAGGAGAGCCCTCTGGGTATGCACTACTGCCCACTCACTTTAGGGATAGGAAAGCCCTCTAGGTATGCACTATTTCCCTTTTTGGCCTTAGGCCCTTTTCACTGATAGTCGAGCTTAAAGCTCTGATCACTAATTGCTCCAGTCACAATTGTTAATTAAGCGATTCTAATCATACCTAGCATGCACTTACACTTGCACATTCAATGGTACATGTATCGATCAATACCACTTATAGCATTCATCACATTTACTCATAATCATAGCACATTTATTTCACATTTATAACACTCACATGGACAACAATTCACACATTCACAGCACATTTAATCACACAAAGATTGAGGAACCAACTAGGTTACTCACCTGTAACTTTCGAGCTCTTGCTCGAAGTCCCAAAGAATATCTATGGACTGACGATCCAACGGTGCCTCTATAACAATTCAAACGAAATCTCATCACTATATGCTCAATTAAAGGAATTTAATAATGCACATGTCTCAAATTCGAAATTGTACGATGCATGATCATGATTCTCCAGCGCTCTAACCCAATTCTGCTATCTCTCGCTTCACAACTAAAATCCACTATTTACTAAATCAATCTCATCCATCAATTTCACAAATCTCTCATTCAAGCTCTAAATATACTCCAATCGTCATAACATAACTCTTAGGTCACGATAGAAACTATAATCAGCTCTCTTTCTATGATTGAGAACTCGCTAATTAAAATTCGAACTCTTATTATTTACCTCAATCGTAGACCTTTTTCTCTAGTTCACAACGAATCCAGAATCACCTCAATTGGAGGTCTACACCAAAAGATATACCAAAAAAAAAACAAAACACATCCATTTAAAATTTGTCCCTCGTCGTGGCTTACTGTCTCTCGCCGTGGTGCACAGAGGGACGCTCGCTGCGACGTGGAACTGTTCGCTGCGGCGAACACTTCTCTTCTCCTTGCCGCGATGCCTACCACTTGCCTCACCGCGGCGTCTAAATCCATTCGCTCGCCGCGGCGTCTCATTCGACTCACCGCGGCGAGCACGCCTTTTCTCGCCGCGGTGTGGCCCTTTTTCAGACGTCGT
Source organism: Erythroxylum novogranatense (assembly GCA_029891385.1). Classification (NCBI taxonomy): domain Eukaryota; kingdom Viridiplantae; phylum Streptophyta; class Magnoliopsida; order Malpighiales; family Erythroxylaceae; genus Erythroxylum; species Erythroxylum novogranatense. The sequence goes on along the minus strand of CM057226.1, from coordinate 43,709,856 downwards.
GACGTGCGGCCCAACTTCTTCTTCTTCGATTTGTTTTTCCGCCATTTTCAACCATTCTCTCTCTAAACTAGCATTAAACACACTCTTCTACTCACATCTAACTCATTGAACACCATAAATGCAACAACCACAATAAATAACAACATTTAACACAATAAACTTACCAAATCAAAGAATCGAACGGTAACCCTAAAACTTCCAAAAATCGCCAACTCCTTCTCCTTCCTTCCACAATCACGATGAACCTTCAATAACTAGTTCAACATCAACATCTCCAACGCTCCAACAATTCTTCAACCACAATGAAGAGAAACCAACGAAAATCTCCAAGGGGAAAGGGTGAAATCGTCGACGGGGAGAGAAGAGAAATGCTTAACTCCCATATTCAAAACCTAACTCCTTTATATAAAGATTTAAACCTATTGCTCACAAATTCACAAGCCCTCAATTTCTTTTAATTTCAGTCTCTAAATTTTACTGGCTCATCACAAAAATTCCTAAACTCGCAAATCTAAATTTTACAAGCTATTTTCCACTCAGTTTCGGAACTGGAATCTAAATCATCAGTCTCTAGGTCATTTTTCCGATCCGGACACATAACTCTAAAAATTCCGAAAAAATTCCCATAATTTCTAAAAAATATAAAGCACTCGATCCCATACTCAATTTTCAATTTCCAATCCCCAAAATTCAATTCTCACTCTAATTCCACTATTTCACTCAAATTATCCCTAATTTCACTTTAAATCAAATCTAACTCAATTATCTCAAAATTCACAATTCAACTCATAATCATAATTTAAATGCTGGAAAAATCATGAATGCATATCACTATGTATATGCATGTGCAAAATGATCTATCTCTTTAAAATCAGAGGCCACAAAGCACTCGATCACAATTTATGCAATAACAGAACTACCCATACCAATATGCTCATCGCATCGGTAACGGGATGCTACACATATGGCATCATGCTTCCTGCTAGTCATGGGCAAACCCATCAGAAAATCCATGGTTACTCTTTGCCACTTCCACTCAGGAATGGACAATGGCCTTAACTTACTGAAGCGCTCGATGTTCAAACCTTAACTGGCTGACACACGAGACACTTACTGGTAAACTCTGCTACATCCCTCTTCATGCCCTTCCACCAAAAATGCTCTCTCAAATCTCTGTACATCCTGGTACTACCTAGGTGCATGGCATAAGGCACATTGTGTGCCTCATCCAAAATCTCATCCTTAACCTCCCTGCTATCTGGAATACAAAGTCTGTCCCCCACTGTCATGAGTCCATCATCTCTCACTACGACTTCAGAAACCTTACCATTCTGAATTTCCTCTCGAAGCTTTCTCAAATCTGCATCCTGTGCCTGCAATTCCTTAACCTTCTCCCAGAGTATAGGCCTTACTCTGAAATTAGCTAGAAGGCAATTTGGTTCTTCCTGGTTCAAGCTTATCTTAAGCTTGGCCATCTCTTCCAATAAAGGAAGATAAAATGTCTGAACATGGGCAATAGAAGACTTCCTGCTCAAAGCATCAGCCACTACATTCGTTTTGCCTGGGCGGTACTCAATCAACAAATCATAGTCCTTGAGTAACTCAATCCACCTTCTCTGCCTTAAATTCAATTCCTTCTGGCTCAGTAAGTACTTGAGACTCTTGTGATCGGTAAATATCCTCATCTAAACCCCATAAAGATAATGCCTCCAAATCTTCAAGGCAAAGATCACTGCTGCCAACTCCAAATCATGAGTCGGGTAATTCAACTCATACTGCTTTAGTTGCCTTGAAGCATATGCTATCACCCTGTCTCCTTGCATCAACACACAACCGAGACCCTTCCTCGAAGCGTCACTATATACCGTATAGCCCTCATCACCCAAAGGCAAAATCAGCACTGGAGCACTTGTCTACCTGTGCTTGAGCTCCTCAAAGCTTTTCTGGCATTCATCAGTCCAGATAAACTTCTGATTCTTCCTCAATAGCTTGGTCATTGGAGCAGCTATCATGGAGAATCCTTCTACAAACCTCTCAGTAGTAACTCGCCGCACCCGTAAAACTCCTTACCTCATCCTTTGTCTTGGGTGCATGCCAATTCACCATCGCTTCAACTTTCCTCTGATCAACATGAACACCATCTTGCGAAATCACATGTCCAAGGAAAGTCACCTCATGAAGCCAAAACTCACACTTGCTGAACTTAGCATAAAGCTCTCTCTCCCTCAGTGTAACATCCCGTTACTGTTAGCAAGGGCATTTTGGTAATTATGGATCAGACTGATAAGTTTCATCGTATTCGCCGATTGGGCATGCTCATCGCCTCTAATTATAGAGGCGGTGTAGCGCCCCTCATCGTAGGGTACACATCGGAAACCCGAGGTCGCTCCGAACACGTATCCCACGATAAAGGTTCACTACCGTAAAATTTCGCTAAAATCCACATGGCATCGCAAAGAATAATAATTGCAATAAATCGTAAATCGAAAATTAATATCCAAAATGTAATTTATCCAATACAATCATTCAATCCGAATAGACAAATCTATCGGTCTCTAACAAAACCAAAAGGAAATTGATACAAACATCTATCCTAAGTCATCCTCAAAACACTAATCCAAATTGGTAGGCGACATGTGCCATCACGACCCTCGCCGCAACTCGCACGGCAGAAAGAAAGATCTTTGAGCTAGGAGTCTACTCTAACAAATTCTGAAAAATAGGTTGCAAATTTGGGTGAGTTTGCGAACTCGGTGAGAAACCATCATCGATGGTTCACTAAATCATGCATTACGCTTTTGCGCGCGGCGCACAAAGATAGTACAAGAATATTTATTGTCAAGATAATATAACAGATTCAAAGATCAAGAGCAATTTACAGACATGTAACAATAAGCGAAGAATCCAATCGGTTTGCGATAGAATAAGTAATATCTACTGAATTCACGCCATCACATATTTCAAGAATCGTCACCACACAAATAATCATGTAAATGCAATGCATATGTGACTCTTTCCGCTTATTGAGTTTGTGCCCAAGTGCTCAACAAGAATCGGTGTGGGCGTCGTGATTTTCTCCCCTGCCAAGCCCCACAATCTGAGATATGAGCTCAAGCTCTTTTCGGTGAAAATAGCAACTGGGACACATTCCATTATGTGATCATGCATTTATGCATGCAAAGGTCATGTTCAAGAATTTACGGTGTGTGGCTATAAAGCCCAAGACATCGCTGCTCAGAGTTCAATGGTATGGCTATAAAGCCCAATATTCATCCAAAGATCACGTAATAAAGCGATTGGCCAAGAAACCAAGAGTCATATGGTAGTCATATAATTCACCTTCCATGTAATTCACAAGAAGCATGTAAGCAACAGAGATTTGAGAAACCAACTAGGTTACTCACCAGAACTTCCGAGCCATCGCTCGAAGTCCCAAAGAATGTCCGTGGAACGACGGTCCAACGGTGCCTCCGTAATAGAGAGTACGGTCCCATTACTAGATGCTCAATTTACTGACATAAGAATGCATATGTCTCAATGAAATGATGTACAATGCATGTTCACGATTAAGTGCTAATACCCAATTTTGGACTCTTAGGTCCAATTTCGACTCTTAGTTCGATTGATCGACAAGAATTGCTCCATTCCTAGAATTCACCAATTTCTCAATTCATATTCTCTATAACCATTTCCTATTCATTCGTCAAAACCTCTATTGCAATTTCCAATTTAAAACTCCAATTTGAATTTAATCCTTAGTCGATGAATTTGTAATTTTCTAAGTCCCAAATCCAAAACCTCAAACACACCTCTTTGGACAACTAGGTGGAGGTCGCGACTGGGTGCCTGGTGCTCACCCAGATGCCCATAAAGCCACCTCAGAGTTATTGCTCCTCTACCAGTTCTCCCCGCTCACCGAGCTCTCGCTCCTCTACCAGATTCTCGCCCGCTCACCGAGCTCTCGCCTCTACCAGTTCAGCGCCCGATCTCACCGAGCTCTCGCTCCTCTACCAGTTCTCCTTCTTCCCCAACACATCCTTAAACACAATTCCAAAGGTTCCCATCCCCGACTCAAACTCTAACCCAAATTTTCCTCTGTGAACAACTCTCAATTAATTCGATACACAAAATACAACAAATCCTTAGCTTCTATTCCTTCCAAGAACCATTTCCTTAATTTATCAACACATAACTCATCAATTTCATCGTCGGAAACCTTAATATATAATCATCAAATATCTAAACCAATCATCAATATAACTCAATCACCAACTAATCGTACTATCTAAGGCAAGAAAGAAGCAAACTTTCTTGATGAAAGCCCCAAGCTTACAACGATCACCAATCCCTTAACTCTTACACACTCGCGATAACACCCGAGTAGAACCCATCAAGAAACACTCTCAACCACCCAATCGGACATAATAAATGCCATAAATGCAAGAGAAACCATTAATGACAACATTAAAACCATAAAACTTACCAATCACGATCGAATCCACAGATCTCTCAAACCACCGAAACCCTAGAAATCCTTCAAAATCCTCGATCTACCAATCTCAAGGCTTCCAACCTTTATCAATCAAGAGAGACATATTAGACTAATCACCATAAGGAAGAAGCCAAAAGAAATCAAAGGATCTCTCACCGCTGGGAGGAATCGAAATCACCGTAAAGGGAAAGAAGAGAAACCGAAAATGCCTTAGCAAACTTTTCCCAAATTTCTTTCAACCCTAGTATTTATAGCCCAACTCTCCAAATCACCCAAATTTCATCAATTTCAATGGCTTAACACATAAATTTTCTATCGGAAAATTCTAATTTTTCCATTGCCATTGGACGACCCTTTCAATACTATACAAATAATCCATTGACCACTCAAATATTTCCATCCGGTATTTTCTCCCTAATTTCCAAAATTTTCTAAAAGTCTCTATAAATTACCAATCACCCATAAACAAGATTAAATCATCATTGAACTTAATTACTCTAATTTCTCAATTAACTCCCAATCCAATCAGTCCGATCGGTCCATAGTCACAATCAAATCTCGAAAATCATGAATGCACGCATCTAAGAATAAATGCATATGCAATAAGCACTTCCTCTATAATTAGAGGCCGAGATCATGCTCAACGGTGAATGCGTTGAAACCTATCAAGATGGCTCATAAATACCAAAATACCTTCATAATGAAAGAAGGATGTTACAATTCACCCTCCTAATAAAAAATTTCGCCCTCGAAATTTCATACCGTCCCATCAAATAAATGAGGATACTGGCTCCTCATAAGCTCCTCCGTCTCCCATGTAGCTTCCTCAGAAGAGTGGTTCTTCCAAAGGACTTTCACCAATGGAATCACACGGTTCCTCGGTTGCTTGACCCGTGATTCAATGATCCGCACTGCCCTCTACATAACTCATATCACCGGCTATCTCAATGTCCCGAGCCGAATCACATGTGTCGGTCCGATCGGTACCGGCGGAGCATACTTACATGAAATACATCATGCAACCGACATCTCACTCGGTAAAGCCAATCTGCAAGCCAATGGTCCTATCCTCTCAAGGATCTCATACGGACCAATGTACCGAGGGCTCAACTTGCCCTTACGGCCAAATCTCAAGATTCTTTCCAAAGAGACACCAAGGAACACTCGATCACCCACACTATACTCCATATCACGCCGATCTTCGATCCAAGATAACTCTTCTCGTTCGTCTGAGCCGCTTTGATGCGACTCCGGATCAATCAGATCTTATCTATGTATCTTGGATCGGCTCGGGTCCCTCTATCGATCTCCCGACCTCTTCATCCCAATCTGGTGGTGATCTACACGGTCGCCCATACAAGGCCTCATACTGGTGCCATCCCAATACTACTCGACATCGATTATTGTATGCAAACTCTATCAATGCCAAGATCGATCCCATACCTCGAACTCCAATACACATGCTCAAGCATGTCCTCGATACCCCGATCGTCCTCTCACTCGCCCATCCATGCGAGGATGAAATGCGGTGCTGAAATTCAGTCTAGTACCCATAGCAGTCTGTAGGCTCTTCCAGAACCTCGATGTGAACCTGGGATCCCTGTCTGAAACTATTGACAACGGAACCCCATGCAACCGTACAATCTCTGCAACATACTTCTGGGCCAACTGATCGAGAGTATTACTCTCCCTCGGCAAGAAGTGAGCCGATTAATAATCGGTCCACTATGACCCAGATAGCATCATGTTGCCTCGGTGTCCTAGGCAACCCATCACAAAATCCATAGTAATTCGCCCCACTTCCACTCCGGAATGGGCAACGAATGCAACTTTCCCATCAAGCTCGATGCTCGCTTAACTCGTTGACATATCGGACATCTAGACACGCATCGCCACTTGCTTCTTCATACCAGCCACCGTAAATGCCGTCTCGTAGTATTATACATCTTGGTCGAACCAGATGCATAAGCGACTGCGCCACATGAGCCTCCTCTAGGATCTCTGTCTCGGATCATCAATATCCGCACACACTGACCTCCGTCCCATCCACAATGTCCCATCTCTCAACTCAACTCGAATCGACACCACCCTCAACTCTATCAATCGCCTCACTAATCAGGGTCCCGATCCTCAACCTCCGAATCCTCATACGCAAGATCGCCTAAGCCTCGAGTAGCAATCGGTGCTCCATCCCCACCTGCATCCATCTCAGACATTCAGCGCTCAAACCGAATCAGACTAGGCAATCTATCAACTCAATCGAGCCGCACTCCCATAAGATCTCCTACTTCAAAGGCATCGCCACCACATTGGCCTTTCCAGGTGGTACTCAATCGCATAATCATAATCCTTCAAGAACTCTACCCATCTCCTCTGCATCTCGATTGAGATCCCTCCGCTCGCCAGATACCTCGATTTGATGATCGTGAAGATCCGGAACATCTCACCATACAAATAATGTCTCCAGATCTTCGTGGCAAATACCATCGCAATTTAACTCCAAGTCATGGATCGATAATTTACCTCGTGAGGCCTCAACTGCCCTCGAGGCATACGCTATAACTCTCCCATGCCGCATCAAATACACATCCCAATCCTCGATGCGAGGCATCATCAGAACCACAAAGCCTCCGGTCCGGAAGGAATACCTAACACCGGCGCGCCGTCAACCGATGTTTCAGCTCCTCAAAGCTCTTCCGCATTCCTCACCCATCCGAACGGTACATTCTTCCTCAATAACCCGTCAAAGGGCGGAGATCAACGAAAACCCTCGATTTAATCTCCGATAATATCCACCAATCCTAGAAAACTTCGCAACTCGCACACCCTAGGGCCTCCCACCATCATCGCTTTATCTATCTTGAGGATCCACCGATACCCTCACCGGACACCACGTGTCCCGTAAATACAATCTCATCAAGCCAAAATTCGACTTAGCAAATTTGGCGAATAATCGCCTCTCTCATGACCAAAGATAATCCTCGATGCTCGGCGTGTTCTCGACTATCCCTCGAATAAACCAAAGATGTCATCAATAAATACAATCACAAATCGATCCAGTAGGCTGAAATATCCTATTCATCAAAGCCATAAAGGCCGCCGGGCATTAGTCAACCCAAACGGCATCACTAAGAACTCAAGTGCCCATACCTACTCGGAAAGCACTCTTAGGCACATCGGCCTCCGCAATCCTCACCGATAGTAACCAGATCGAAGGTCCAACTTAGTGAACACCGAGTTCTCAGAATCGATCAAATAGATCATCAATCCTAGGCGGTGGATACTTATTCTTCATCACACCCGATTCAACCGCCTATAGTCAATACACGCCTCGAGTCCCATCCTTCTTCTTTACAAACGAAGACGGAGCTCCCCATGACGTAAACACTGGTCCGATAAACCCTTGTCCAATAGCTCTCAGAATCGAGCCTTAAGCTCTCTCGGCCCCACGGTGCCATCCTATACGGAGGGATCGATATAGAGCGGCACCGGAACGAGATCGATCTCAAACTCTATCTCTCGCTCTGGCAAACCCAGAACTCCTCGAAATACATCCGAAAGTCCCTCACTACGGAACCTCCTCCAATCTCCGCCCACTCTAGAATCCACCACGTGAGCCAAATAGGCCTCACATCCTCCCCGAATCAATCTCGTACGCCATAAAGGATATCATCCTCGCAGCACCGCCCGACCGACTCCTCTAAACACCACTGGGCTGGCCAGAGATTCAACACGACCTCCTTGGCGTAATAAATTCCATAACAAATTCTATGCATACCAACCAATCCATCCCCAATATCACGTCAATCTCTCTCGAGGCAATATAATCAAATCAAGACTCAAACCGCGGTCGTCAACTGGATCGGACATCCTATACATACCTCTCCCAATACAACAGATTACCCGAGGTGTACTCACCTCCAACCCATATCAGTAACCTCCGCCATTCCCATGCATCTACATGCTAAATGCGGCAATAAAGGAACGGGTGGATCCAGATCCAACAATGCATATACTTCTATGCCGTAAATAAGAAGCATACCCGCAACAACATCCGGTGAGTCCTGGGCCTCCTGCCGTGTCATGGCATGCACCGCCCGTGATTGCCGCCGCCACTCGGTCCCCTGACCTCACCACTGTAACCCTCACTCGGCCTCGGCCGACCTCGGCCTCCATCCCGATCCACCACCACGGCTCCATTTGACCGTGGTATTATCACGATCCGCCACCATAGTAGACTGGCCCCAAAGTCTCGGGCAGTTCCTCACTAGGTGCTCCATCGAGCCACACCTCAAGCAGCTCCCGATAACCATCGGACTTCCATCTGTGCCTCTTGCCACAAGCTTTCAATCTGGGACGATACCGTCTCGACCCTCTGCGCTATCGCCACCACTAGCGATCTCAGGCGAATCGCCCTCCGCCCATACCCAGTCTGTCTGCCCTCCAATGGACCAAGGGCTCGCTTCGACGCTTACTATAACCTCTCACAAGACCGCTCGCTATCACTAGGTCTCTTATGTCGGGTCCCTCGTCCGGCCTCGATCGCGATTCTCGTCAGAGCAATGCTCTATCTCGACATTTGCAGCCTCAACTTCGTAGAATGAGCTCATATCGATCCGGCCACCAAAAGCGAATCTCAAATTGAGTCCACTCTCAAATCTCCCATCTGTCGGCCTCAAGAGCAATCGGTCTTGAAGCATAGCCCATCAACTCGTTGAATCGAACTTCATAGTCACCACAATCATTTGTCCCCGCCTCAACTCTAGGAACTCTTGCATCTTCATCTCTAAGTAGACCTTGGGCATGTAATTGTCCTCAAGGCCCTCGGAAAATCGTCCCATGTCGAGTGCGGGGCTCGGTGGTACCGCTGGGACGATCCTCCACCACCGATATGCAGACCTCAAGCAAGGAGACAGAGTAATCGAACCTCTCCTCGTGGTCGCAGATCCATCCGGTCGAGGACTCGCCATCCTCTCAAGCCATCCTCGGCCTCCGCAGGTCAAGCATACCATAGAAGTCAATCGCCGCCATGCAGCCGATCGCACTGGTCGTCCTGCCTCACAGAACTCGAGGAGGTAACCTCCGAAAGAGGCATAGGGACTCCTACTAGCTCCTACAGATTCTTGGTCACCGTCGTTCTACTCGATCTCCCATTACGGATGACCTAAAATGCATAAGAAATTCGGATCACTCGCTATTCTACACAAAGGATTCCACTTAATAACACTCTATGCCCAAAGATGCCAAACCTGGCTTTGATACCACTAATGTAGCGCCCCCTCATCGTAGGGTACACATCGGGAAACCCGTAGGTCGCTCCGACACGTATCCCACGATAAAGGTTCACTACCAGAAAATTTCGCTAAAATCCACATGGCATCGCAGTAATAATAATTGCAATAAATCAGAAATCAGAAAATTAATATCCAAAATGTAATTTATCCAATACAATCATTCAATCCAGAATAGACAAATCTATCAGTCTCCTAACAAAACCAAAAAGGAAACTGATACAAACATCTATCCTAAGTCATCCTCAAAACACTAATCCAGCTGACCGACCTGTGTGCCATCACGACCCTCGCCGACAACTCGCACGGTAGGAAAGAAAGATCTTCGGAGCTAGGAGTCTACTCTAACAGTCCTGAAAAATAGGTTGCAAATTTGGGTGAGTTTGCGAACTCAGTGAGAAACCATCATCGATGGTTCACTAAATCATGACATTACGCACACGGCGCATAAAGATAGTACAAAGAATATTTATTGTCAAGATAATATAACAATTGCAGATATCGAGTAATTTACAAAGACATGTAACAATAAACAAGAATCCAATCAGCTTTGCAGATAATAAGTAATCTACAAGAATTCACGCCATCACATATTTCAAGAATCGCCACCACACAATAATCATGTAAATGCAATGCATATGTGACTCTTTCCAGATTATTCGATTTTGTGCCCAAGTGCTCAACAAGAATCGGTGTGGACGCTGCTGTGATTTTCTCCCCTGCTAAGCCCCACAAGATAAAGATATGAGAGCTCAAGCTCTTTTCAAAGGAAAATAGCAACTGGGACACATTCCATTACGTGATCATGCATTTATGCATGCAAAGGTCATGTTCGATAATTTACAAGTGTGGCTATAAAGCCCAAAGACATCGCTGCTCAAGAGTTCAATGGTATGGCTATAAAGCCCAATATTCACCCAAGATCACGTAATAAAGACGATTGATTCAAGAAACCAAGAGTCATATGGTAGTCATATAATTCACCTTTCCATGTAATTCACAAGAAGCATGTAGCAACCGTAGATTTGAGAAACCAACTAGGTTACTCACCAGTAACTTCCGAGCACGCTCGAAGTCCCAAAGAATGTCCGTGGAACGACGGTCCAATCGGTGCCTCTGTAACGAAGAGAGCACAAACCCCATTACTAGATGCTCAATTTACTGACAAGAATGCATATGTCTCAATGAAATGATGTACAATGCATGTTCACGATTTAGGTGCTAATACCCAATTTTGGACTCTTAGGTCCAATTCTCACTCTTAGTTCATTGATCGACAAGAATTGCTCCATTCCTAGAATTGGTCAATTTCTCAATTCATATTCTCTATAACCATTTCCTATTCATTCGGTCAAAACCTCTATTGCAATTTCCAATTTAAAACTCCAATTTGAATTTAATCCTTAGTCGATCGAATTTGTAATTTTCTAAGTCCCAAATCCAAAACCTCAAACACACCTCTTCGGACAACTAGGTGGAGGTCGCGACTGTGGTGCGCCTGGTGCTCACCCAGATGCCCATAGCCGCCTCGAGTTATTGCTCCTCTACCAGTTCTCGCCGTCACCGAGCTCTCGCTCCTCTACCAGCTTCTCGCTCACCGAGCTCTCGCCTCTACCAGTTCTCGCCTCGTCTCACTGAGCTCTCGCTCCTCTACCATTCTCGCCTGTCTCACCGAGCTCTCGCCTCTACCAGTTCTCCTTCTTCCCAACACATCCTTAAACACAATTCCAAAGGTTCCGGATCCCCGACTCAAACTCTAACCCAAATTTTCCTCTGTGAACAACTCTCAATTAATTCGATACACAAAATACAACAAATCCTTAGCTTCTATTCCTTCCAAGAACCATTTCCCTTAATTTATCAACACACATAACTCATCAATTTCATCGTCGGAAACCTTAATATATAATCATCAAATATCTAAACCAATCATCAATATAACTCAATCAGTCAACGAATCGTACTATCTAAGGCAAGAAAGAAGCAAACTTTCTTGATGAAAGCCTCCAAGCTTACAACGATCACCAATCCCTTAACTCTACACACTCACGATAACACCGAGTAGAACCCATCAAGAACACTCTCAACCACCCAATCGGACATAATAAATGCCATAAATGCAAGAGAAACCATTAATGACAACATTAAAACCATAAAACTTACCAATCACAGATCGAATCCACAGATCTCTCAAAACCACCAAACCCTAGAAATCCTTCAAAATCCTCGATCTACCAATCTCAAGGCTTCCAACCTTTATCAATCAAGAGACATATTAGACTAATCACCATAAGGAAGAAGCCAAAAGAAATCAAAGGATCTCTCACCGCTGGGAGGAATCGAAATCACCGTAAAGGGAAAGAAGAGAAGCTGGAAAATGCCTTAGCAAACTTTTCCCAAATTTCTTTCAACCCTAGTATTTATAGCCCAACTCTCCAAATCACCCAAATTTGGTCTCAATTTCAATGACTTAACACATAAATTTTCTATCGAAAAATTCTAATTTTCCATTGCCATCGACAGCCCTTTCAATACTATCTGATCAATGATCCATCATCACTCAAATATTTCCGATCCGGTATTTTCTCCTAATTTCCGAAAATTTTCTAAAAGTCTCTATAAATTACCAATCACCCATAAAGCAGATTAAATCACCATTGAACTTAATTACTCTAATTTCTCAATTAACTCCCAATCCAATCAGTCCAAATACCCATAGTCACAATCAAACTCGAAAATCATGAATGCACGCACCTAAGAATAAATGCATATGCAATAAGCCCATTCTCTATAATTAGAGGCCAAGATATCATGCTTCCATCGAATGAAAAGTGAAACCTATCAAGATGGCTCATAAATACCAAAATACCTCGCTAATGAAGAACGGATGTTACAACCGGTTTCTTGCATATGCATTTATTTATAGTATATGCATTCATGATTTTCCGCATTTTAATTGTGATTAAGAATGATTGATTGTGAATCGATTGAATCGATCGAATCGTGATTAATTGAGGAATTAGGAATTTATTGGGTTCAAGTGATAGATTTAGAATAGTTTATGAGTGACTGGTATTTTATAGTGGCTTGTAGGAAATTTTCGGGAAATTCGGGAGGAAATGCCCGGACCGAAAATATTTAAGAGACTTACCGATTGACTGTATGGAACCGAAAGAATTGTCCAATAGAAATGGAAAAAAGTTAGAGTGGGACTGTTAGGAAATAAATATGTTGAGCTACTGAAATTAGAGACTAAAGTTTGGACTGATTTGGAGACCTATGCCTATAAATAGCTAGGTTTGGAAAATTGGGATTATTTTCCTAAGGCAATTGCGAGCTCCTCCTCCTCCTCCCATAGCGTTCTTCGTTTCCTCTCATGGGTGAGGATTCCTTGCTTATTTCTTGTGGTTTTCCTCTTATTGTGTAAGGCTAACAAGTCTATTGTGATTGATAAAGGATTGAGGAGCTTAGAGTAGATCATCGTTGGATTTGAAACATTTTAGGGTTTACGGCGATTTTGAGGAATTTGTGGATCAATTTGTGATTGGTAAGTTTTAATGGCATTATTGATGTTATTAATGGTTTCTGATGTATGTATGACCTTTATTATAGTTGATTTGAGTAGTTGAGAGTGTTTAATGGGGTTTAGAGTGATAAAATGAACGGAAATCGATCAGAGAAAACGATCGGACAGTCGCACGTCGCGACGAGCGCTGAGGCGCTGTAGGCTTCGTCGCGACGAATAAATTGAATTTAATTAAATGTGTTAGTCGCGGCGAGCTTGGGTAGACGACGCGACGAGTGGAAAAATTGGTACGTCGCGGCGAGCCTTTGGCGTGCGCCGTGGCGAGCTGAATGGGAGTATTCGTCGTGGCGAATGTTTTATACGTCGCGGCGAACGACCGCTGTACGTCGCGGCGAAGGCCGCAAGGTCGCGGCGAGGAATTGTTTCATTGGCTTAAATTATGGTTTATCGGGCATATCTTTTGGTGTAGACCTCCAATTAAGGTAATTTCAGATTCGTTATGAAATAAGAAAAGAGGTCTACAACTGAGAATAATTATGAGAATTTGATTCGATTTAATTGGTACTGAATTATAGAGATTAAGGTCAATTGTGATTCATAGTGTGACCTAAGTGTCAAATTGAGACTATTAGAGTTTCAATTGGAGATTGCAATAGGGGTTTTGACCCAATGAATAGGAAATTGTTACAGGAAGTATGAATATAGGAAATTGGATTGAATCATAGGACTGGATCAATTATTGTCAAGCGATTGAGTGAGAAAGTGGAATTGGGCTCAAGGTATCGAAATTGGGATTTAGCACTGGAAAAATCGTGATCATGCATTGTACATCATTTCACTGAGACATATATATTACTGTACTGTTTAATTGAGCATGTAATAATGGGAATGTACTTTACTGTTATAGAGGCGCCGTTGGATCGTCATTCCACGGACATCTTTGGAACTTCCAGCGAAGAGCTTCGGAAGTTACGGTGAGTAACCTAGTTGGTTTCTCAAATTCTCGATCGCTTATATGCTCAACGTGAATTACTTGCCAAATGTGAAACTGTATGACTACTGAGATATACATGATCGGATGGTATGCCTCTCTTGATTGGATTTGTGAAAATGACATGATTTATGAAATGTTTGGAATGTACATGATCAAATGGTGGATTGAATTATCAGATTGAACTAAACTCATCGTGTATTCTTGAGAGATACAATATCGAAGCGACATCGGGCTTTTATAGCCATACACTGAATTACTGAATACTGAATACTGAATATTGAATTGATTGAACATTGCATTGCATGCATAATTGCATGATCAGATAATGGAATGTGACCCAAGTGCTAATATCACTGAAAAGAGCCTCGAGCTCGAACATCGATCTTGTGGGCTTAGCCCGAGGGGAGAAATCCCTGACGCGCATCCCCCACTGAACACTGACTGAGCACTTGGGCACAATACTGAATAACCGAAAAGAGTCTCATATGCATCATATACATGGTGATTGAATTGCTAAATTGTGTGATGATTATCGAAATGTGATGCCATGATTTCATCAGAATTGGAATGTTATATCAGAAATCGCTCGTACATTGTAATATTGTTATCGAGCATCGTATAATCATTATACATTACTATAAACTGTCATAGACTACTGTAAACTGTGTATAATATTGTTAATTGATATTACTGTGTAGTGCTGTACGCAATTTGCGTAATGCATGATTTGAGTGAACCATCGATGATGGTTTTCACCGAGTTCATAAACTCACCCAACATTGCAATTATTTTTCGGGATTGAAGAGTACCCGTTAGCAAAACGGGAGTATGTTTGCAGGATTCAAGTGAAGGTCAGAAGTCGGGATCAGTTCGTGTCTGCATTGCATGTCTTTACTTTTGTACTAAAGTGTTTATTTGTATTTATAAAAATTGACCTCAGTGGCTTTTGAAAATGTGTGTATCTAATTGGATGTGATTGAATGAGTACCCAAATTTGAGCATAGAATTCCGTGCATATGTTATAAAAAGTAATGCACCAATTTCTGAACGAGTGGTTAGCACGTCACCCTCGCGGAGCACGGACCCGGATATCGCTGTGGATGTCGGGTTCGGATCTTGCGGGTGTGGGGTGTTACACTCAGAGTCTGCAACACAATCCTGAGATGCTCCTCATATTCTTCTTCACTCTTAGAATACACCAGAATGTCATCTATAAATACTATGACAAACTGATCCAGAAACTCCTTGAAGACCCTATTCATAAGATTGATGAAAGCAGCTGGAGCATTGGTCAAGCCGAATGGCATAATCAAAAACTCATAATGCCCATATCGAGTCCTGAATGTTGTCTTGCTTACATCAGACTCCTTGATTCTGAGCTGATGATAGCCTGACCTGAGATCGATCTTGGAGAAAACCCTTGCTCCTTGCAGCTGGTCAAACAGATCATCTATCCGTGGCAAAGGATACTTGTTCTTAACTGTCACCTTGTTGAGTCTCCTATAGTCAATACACATCCGCCTTGATCCATCCTTCTTCTTAACAAACAGAACCGGTGCTCCCCAAGGAGATGAACTCGGTCTGACATACCCTTTCTCTAACAGTTCCTCCAACTGTTCCTTAAGCTCCCTCAACTCAGCTGGAGTCATCCTGTAAGGCGGTATTGAAATAGGCGTGGTTCAGGGAATCAAGTCAATGGCAAACTCGATTTCCCTCACCGGCGGTAATCCTGGCAATTCCTCTGGGAACACATCTAGAAACTCCCTCACAATCAGGAAATCCTCTAACTTCCCTTCATTCACATCGGCATCCACAACGTGTGCCAAGAAAGCTTCACACCCCTGGCCCATCATTCTTTCAACTAACATACCTGAAATCATTCTTGGCGATGGTGTCTTCCTGTCTCCTCTGAAGATCACCTTCTCACCATTGCCCAGATCAAACTCTACCTCTTTCCGACCACAATCTATCTTTGTCAACTATTTCTCCATAGTATCCATCCCCAGAATAACATCTAATCCTCTAAGGTCTAGTGGTAGTAAGTCCACTACCAATCTAGCACCATCAATGAAAAGCTCACACTGCTCATACACTTGACTAATCACCACATTCCTCCCTAGAGGAGTACTAACAATCAAAGGCCTATCCAACGGCACAGAATTCACACCATGTAATGCTATGCTTGCAGAAACAAATGAATGCGTGGAACCAGAATCAATCAAAACAAATACTGCTGAATCAAATAACTGAGCCATACCTGTGACAACCTCAGGTGCAACTGTTGCTTCCTCCCTAGTCATGGCAAACACTCTTGCCGGTGCCTGACCCCTTGGCCTTCCTGGAGGAATAGCCTTCCTTGCAGTCCCAGAGCTGCCTACCTCAGTAACTGGCCTGGTTTCCATTGTTTCTGCACGCCTTGGAGCTTGAAACTGCGACCCCTCTTGTCTCGGTGCCTATGGACAATCCTTGGTTATATGTCCCTTCTCTCCGCATCTAAAACAGACTCCAAGTAACCTGAGGCACTCTCCTTGGTGATATTTCCCATACTGGTCACATAAGGGATGGGTGTACCAACTCCTTCCAGCTCTACCGGTGCCTCCCACATTAGAGGCTTGCCTCGACATCGCCTCACCGCTTATTCTCGAAACTCCATCGCTACCCACTTCACTCGATCAGAAGAGCTCCTCGTGCTCCTCTCGTGCATTGGAGCACTAGCACCCTTCTTGAAAGTCTACTCCCTGCTCCTCCTCTTCCCCTTACTTCATTTCGATATTCTCAGGTTCTCACTTGAGAGCAAAGATCCACCACCATCGGTAGTCACAGAAATTGTGGATCAGGACTTTCTCCCTGATCCCCAAGTGAAGACCTCCCTCAAACTTACGGCACTTGTCTTCTTCTGTCGCCACAATGTTGGCTGCATAACGAGAAAACTGTATGAACTTCAACTCATACTCGCTCACACTCATGTCCCTCTGCATGAGATTCAGAAATTCCCTGGCCTTCTCTTACACATAGACCCTGGAGAGATACTTCTTTCTGAACACTTCTACAAAGTCCCTCCATGTCAGCACCGAAGGAACAATCTGACTGTGAGACACTGATTCCCACCAATGCAGTGCATCTCCCTGCAACAAATTGACTGCATAATCTAACTTGTCCTCATCAGAGCATTTCATCTGTATTAGAACCCTCTCGGTCCTCTTTAACCAGGCTTCTGCCTCTTTTAGATTTGTCGTCCCACTGAAATCCACAGCCCCAAACTTCCGGAGATTATTATACTGCCCACTCCTGTCTACTGGAGCTTGCATCGACATTTGAGATCTCTGACCCATGGCATACAAGAAAGCCTGAGCAAAGGCTTGAAAGAAACTCGGATCCATGGGAGTTCCCGGAGGCATAGGAGGAGGCAGTGGAGGCACTTCTTGTTGCAAGCTAGGTGCCTCTGAAATCGAAACAGAATGTCTCCCGGCATCCTGAGGAATATGGGATTCATCCGTGCTCCCCTGACGAGAATGAGATCGAGTCATAGCTCGCCGAGTTCTCCTTCGAGGTGGCATGTTCACTACTTGAATATAAAACCATTGAAAACTTTAGTTCAAGTAAGAAAAATTTCAAAATATGCAAAAACAGTTCCAATCGTGTAAAACAATGCAAGTTATTTCTTGAAAACAATGTCATGCAGCCCTAGATCAAAAACCTAGGCGCTCTGATACCACAACATGTTGAACCCCGCTGCCGAAGCCCAACATCGGACATGAGAGCGTGGCGTGAAACATGTTAATTATACGTTTAAGGAAAAGACCCGCGGAAGATCAATGGGCTTACTGGAAAACAAACTTGAAACCTGCTTTCATGTGATTTAAACAAAAAAATCCATAATTCATGTTCCAAAAGATGAGTTTCATAAAGCTTTAAGAACGTCTCAACCAAATTACAACTTTGAGTTTAAGAGCCAAAAATACAAAATACTCTTGAACCAATAATACTTGAAATGTAACTAAAGCTTAAAAATAAACATGACAAAATGGAGTGCTGCCGTAACTCGTGACTCACTCGGTCTCTTGCTCGTCACCTGGATAGGGAAGATAGAGGGGGTGAGCTATAAAGCTCTTGGGAACATATTTATAATATAGAAATAAGCAAAAGTATTCAAAAATAACTCATTGTCGTGGTACTTGTTGAAATCATAACAATTGAGCATGTATGAGTCATAACTTGAAAATGCTTGATTCTTGAACAATTCATGATGCATGAAACATAACAACAGATCATAAGCATATAACATAACATAATGGTTTGGGTTAGTCCCTGGTTCATGACGTACTACACACTCCCATCGAAATGGTTATTTGTAGACGTAGTTTCGTGAGGGAATCCTTGTGAGAAACCCTGTGCCATTAGCGGGCAGGCGGGAGAAGCCTTTTCATTAGTCAATGTGCACTTGACTATTCGTGAGGGACATATCGCAAACCCACATAAATATGCATGATTCATGTTCTTGTAAACTTGTTTGTCAAACTGGCACTTGCTTGTAAACTTGCTTGTCATATATTCGTAAAACATGATTTCATGTACATGTATTCTTGAAAGGAGAAAAACCCCTTTTGGAATCCTTTTCATAATTCATGAATGCAAATCATATAACAACATATAATCATTCATAATAGTATATAATGCAATCGTTGATGATGCAATTTAAATGCATTAAATCTTTCTTGATTTGAACAAAACAATGAGTAACTTATTTACTCTATTATAAACATGAACCCACCTTGAATTTCTTGTTTGTTCTTGCCTAGGAATGAGCTTCCTCTTGAACCCTTTGGTCCTCTTGCCTTACTTGATTCCCTTAATTAATAACCAAAATCCCAATCAATTTGGTGTAGAAATCAAAAAGTCAAACTTTAACCATTCAAACTACAACCAAAACTGAAACAAGAATTTCATGCTCAACTTCCATCCAAAATTGAAGATTCTTAGAGACTGATTCAGAATTTCATTTCTAACCTCAAAATCATTCATAACAACAACATGATCATCAACCCTAAAAGATCTAAACATTTTTACATAAACTTTGAAACAACCGATTCCTACTCATGCTAAGCTATTCTAGGGTTTCATTCAACCTAAACAAGAAGAAATTAGTACAACTTACTTGATGATGCTTTAATTCCTCCCAAAATCCTCAAGAATGCAAAAACCCTAATTTCTCTTCTTCTCCCTTAAGCCACCAACGACACTCCCTCTCTTTTCTCACTTTCCTTCTTCACCAACGACACTCCTCTTCTCTTCTTTCCTTTACTCTTCTTTCTTCTTCTAATTTTTATCACTTAAGTTAAATGGCATGAACAAAGACCATCTTGCCCCTTCATGTAAGGTCTTAAACTTCCCAACCTAAGTGTTCTTCCAAAATTGCCCTTACACAATTTTTACTCTTTCATTTCCACTTACACCATACTATACTCAAATAAATCCTAATTTTCCATTAATACTTTCAATAAAATCAAACTATGCTATAAATCATACAACTAACATAATTCATACTTAATAACATCAAGAAAAACAATTTGGGGCCCAACATATAGAGGTCCAACTTGAGTAATTCTGGTGTCTATGGGTTCCTAAGACATATGGAAATATGTTGTGATGTGAATTATACGGGAATGTCATGAACATGCATTGTACACGTTTTAATTGTTCCATGTGCATTGTTTGATACTTCTGAACATACATTGAGTAATGTGTGATTATTTTGGTTGTTATAGAGGCACAGTTGGAACGTCATCCCACGGTTGTTGCCGAGACTTCCCGGCATTAGCTCGAAAGATATTTGGTGAGTAACCTAGATGGTTCCTCAATTATAATTTGTTTATATTTTGCACTTATAACACTATGGAGAATAATGGTGGGACTGTTGCGTTTGTTTATGCCTATATTCCGGACCGAATGTTAGGCCCCGAATTTTTTTTTTATGATGTCATTAAGCATGAATTTCGTTAATTATGTGTTTATGGCTTCATGTGATTAAATTGGGCATAATATTGGATAATTGAGTTTAAGATATGATTAAATATGGTTTAAATAAGGACTTAGAGGGTTAAATGATGTAAGGACATTTTAGGAAGATTTCTTATGTGGAATGGATTTGGGCTTAACTAAGGAGGGTATATTGGTCATTGTCCCATGCCTTAGGATTAGGTTAAGAGAAAATAGAAAAGAAAGAAAGAAAAGAGAAAAGAAGGAGAAGAGAAGAGAGGATGTCGTCGAGGAGAAGAAGGAGAAGAGAAGAGAGGATGCCGTCGAGGAGAGGAAGAGAACAGAAAGGATATTTAGACATTTGACGTTTTTCGACAGATTCGAAGCTCATTTTGGGTAAGTTAGTTTCATTTCTTCTTGTTCTG
Organism: Erythroxylum novogranatense; assembly: GCA_029891385.1. NCBI lineage: Eukaryota > Viridiplantae > Streptophyta > Magnoliopsida > Malpighiales > Erythroxylaceae > Erythroxylum > Erythroxylum novogranatense. The sequence goes on along the minus strand of CM057226.1, from coordinate 43,689,152 downwards.
GTTAGATCTAAACTTAGAAAATGCTGAATCGACGAGAATCGACGGTTTTAGGATTTTAGGGTAAAAATGGTGAGATCCTTTGGGTTGATGCGTTTGTGGTTGATTTGGAGTTGAGAATGGGTTAGAAATACCTTATAAAACCTGATCTACTGTTTAGATGTGTTGGATTTGGTAAAGGGGAAGAATCGTATTTGGGTTCTGCAGAGATCTGGGCTTCGGAGTCGAACTCCAGGCCAAACGTCGCGACGTGCGTATGAATAGCGCCGCGACGTGTGAGGAAGGGAGCCACGTCGCGACGTGTAAATAATTTTACGATTATTCGTCACGACGCGTGGATCGCAGGAGTCGTGGCGACGTGTGATATTTGTTCGCCGCGACGAGTAGGGTCGTTCGTCGCGACGAGCGTCTCTTCGTCGCGGCGAGCCCCCTTTTTCTGAAAATGGGAATTGTTCATTTTTTAGGATATCTTTGAGTATAGATGTCCGATTGAGGTGATTTCAGATTCGTTATGAACTAGAAATAAAAGGCTACACGTTCTATGAAGTTGGAAAGTTCGGAATTAGCCTTGAAGGGTTCAGAATTTTAGGAGAAGATCGGATATAGATTTTAATGCTTTATTTTGGATTCCAAGCTTTGAATATTTACTATGAATATTGATTAAATGGAACTTGGTTGTTTTAGGAAACCAAGCTGACCCGATTTCATCGCAAGAAGAAGGACATCAGTGAATCGGATTCTCGAGCGATCTTAGGTGGGTAATATACTTATAGTTATTGTGTGATTAGGCAAATTCTTGCCTATGTATGAATATATGTTATAGATGATGCATGATTAAATATGATGAACTGAATGATTGTAACTTCATACATGTGAAAGAATCATGGAAATTGATAGCCTGACATTGTGATTTTGAGCATGTTATGCCTCGACTTCGGTCATGGCATTTTGAGTAAATGCAAGATATGAAAGAATATCGTATGATTAAACGATGATGAGCATGATTATGTGCTTTTGTTTGGGCGAGTGGAACCATTTCGCTTAAACACGCACGTAGACAAGAGCCTTCTCCCGCTACCGCTTGTGGCATATGAGATCCGAATGGACTCATTTCGTTCGAGGATGTAAACGGTTTCTTCCTTTTGTTTCCATGGAACCCTCGAGCCATTATGATGTGCATTTCCTATGTGAACTGCTTATTGTGAAGCATACTTTGTGACATAATTATGGATTGAATTAATTGTATTGATTGCATAAACTGTTTGAGTAGTATATGAATACTTGAATTAAAGTCTGTATAAATATAATGTATATACATTCATATCTTTGGGATTTGTGCTATTTGCCAATGGCTATAATTATATTAGCCATCGAATGTGTAGCTCAACCCATTACTTTCCCTCCTCAAAAGTGTAACAGGCCGACTATTGATCTTCATGAGGCATCGAAAACTTCGAGTCAATTAGAGCTTTGTTATAAGTTAAGTATTTTGTTTGGGCCTCCGAGCATACTCTCATGGAACATATTTCATGTAATTTGGATTTGAATTTCATTTTTATTTTGCTACAATGGAGAATACTTGATGAATGTCTTTAAATTTGCAAGCGTATGAAATCCCCATGATTACGGGTCTTAAATTGTGAGTCGCTAATGTTATGGCAATGTATGTGTGTACCGAATGATCGTTTTGTGTATGTATGTCTGTTATGTGACTCGCCATTATGGTTATGTATAAATGTTGGGATCGGGTCTGCGGTTTAGGAGCTCGACACGGGCGCGATCCGAGGGGCCGCCTCGGGATTTGGGAATCTGGGGCCCGGGTCCAACATGTTTGGTATCAGAGCGCCTAGGTTTAGGTGTCCTCGGCTTAGAATGCATCGTAGGATGAATTGTGTGGTATGTGCTTACTTGTTGCATTGATTGAGTGCCTTAAGTGACATGCATATCATGCATACATGTAGATTGACGTATAGCTAATCTGTAGTGTTTCCCTTTGAAGGAGTACGATGCCACCTCGTAGAAGGACACGAGGAGTTTTGCAAGGATCCGTTGCACCTGACTCTCCTACTAGAGAGGAGAGGACTGATGAGTCAGTAGCCCCAGGAAATGCTGAGGCTTCTGTAGGGTTAGGCAGTGAGCCTATGATGTCGCAGTCTCAGGAATCGCCGATTCCGCAGGAGCAAGTGCCTCAGTTTGATCCGAGGATGTTTCAGGCCTTCACTCAGGCGTTTGTTCAGGCTATGGGCCAGATGCCACAGCCTTCTGCCTCGACCCCAACCAAGAGGGGAAAGCAGTCGACAAGTCGAGAAAGTATGGGCGCTTGACTTCTTTGGGACGGTGATCCGAGGAAGCCGAGACATGGTTGCGGAGGATGAGTGGTGTTAGATCGGATGGACTACGAGGAGGACGAGAGAGTTGTGTATGTTGCCGGTTTGTTGCGTGGAGATGCTCAGATTGGTGGGAGGCTGTGCTTGAGACGATCGAGATGAGGCCGAGAGGGTTGGAATGGCAGGATTTTGTAGGCGCTTTCAAGAAGAAGTATCTGTCGAAGTCTATGTGCAGCAAGCGAGAGGAGTTCTGAGTCTCACTCGAGAGGATATGTCGATGAGTGAGTATGGCGCCGGTTCACGCAGATTGTCGATGACGCTTCATATTTGATGTTGAGTGAGGCTGCCAGATGTCGTCGTTTTGAGTCGGGACTGCACTTGGCCATTAGAGAGAAGGTTATTGTGCAGAACTTTTGTGACTTCCAGCAGATTAGTGGAAGCGACTTTGAGAGTAGAGAATATAGAGAACATCAAGAGTGCCGTCGAAGAAGAGAAAGGCGGGGAGCGATTCAGAGGGAGGTAGCACTAGTACTCCTATGTCTGAGCGGAGTGCTAGAAGTTTCCCTACTCAGTCAGAGGAGAGGAGCAGTGGTGCGAGCAGATCTCTCCAAATGAGGACTCCTACTTTTTCCCATCAGGCTTCTACGACAGGAGGCAATAGGAGAGGAGATGGGGACAGGTCATCCGCCCCTAAGTGTGAGCACTGTGGCAGTTTCCATGGTGGAGAGTGTTACCGATTGACTGGTGCATGCTTCAACTGTGGACAGAAAGGGCACAGGGCTAGAGAGTGTCCTCAGCCGTCCAGGAGAGAGGGATCTCAGATGCAGGCTCCTAGGAGGACAGAGACTGTGGGTCAGAGGACTGCAACAGAGGTAGGCAGTTCTGATGCTGCCAAGAGGGCGAATCTTCCGGGGAGACCCAGAGGGCAGGCACCGGCCAGGGTGTTTGCTATGACTAGAGAGGATGCAGAGGCCACTCCAGATGTTGTTACTGGTATGGCTCGATTACTTGATGATGATGTGCTTGTGTTGATTGACCCAGGTTCTACTCACTCGTTTGTTTCAATGAGTAGACCTATGTGTGATAGGACTGTGAGTCCGTTGGATACTCCGCTGATGGTGAGTACTCCGATCGGTCAGTATATTGTGATTAGTCAGGTGTTTAGAGGATGTGAGCTTAGTATTGGTGGAGCACTTCTAGTGGTATATCTGATGCCACTGAAGATGCGTGGATTGGATGTGATATTAGGTATGGATACCTTGGAGAGGTACGATGCTCTTTTGGATTGTAAACAGAAGATAGTAGAATTTGATTTGGGTGATGGCAGAAGAGTGGTGTTTTCTGGGGACAGGAAAGCGAGTCCGCCCAGAATTGTTTCAGCATTGATAGCAGAGAAGATGATGAGTAAGGGATGTGAGGCATTCTTGGCCTATGTGGTAGACTCCAGAGCTGATAGTGGAAAGTTGGAGGATATTCCAGTAATCAGGGAATTCTCGGATGTCTTTCTCGAGGAATTGCCTGGACTACCGCCAGCTCGGGAGATTGAGTTTCTGATCGAGCTTTTGTCTGGTACAGCTCCGATTTCGATTCCGCCTTATCGGATGGCTCCGGCAGAATTGAAAATGCTGAAGGAGCAGTTGGAGGAGTTGTTGGAGAAGGGATATATTCGACCAAGCTCTTCGCCTTGGGGAGCTCCGATCTTGTTTGTAAAGAAGAAAGATGGATCCTTAAGGATGTGTGTGGATTATCGGAAGTTGAATCAGGTCACGGTAAAGAACAAGTATCCGCTTCCTCGCATTGATGACCTGTTTGATCAAGTGCAAGGAGCGAGAGTCTTTTCGAAGATTGATTTGAGGTCGGGTTACCATCAGTTGAGGATTAAGGAGTCGGATGTGCCGAAGTCTACTTTCAGGACTCGGTATGGGCACTTTGAGTTTTTGGTGATGCCTTTCGGATTGACAAATGCTCCGGCAGCTTTTATGGATTTGATAAATCGGGTTTTCAAACCATTCTTGGACCAATTTATCATTGTCTTTATTGATGATATCTTGGTGTATTCCAAGAGTGATGAGCAGCATGAGGAACATTTGAGGATTTCTTTGCAGACTTTGAGGACCAATGAGTTGTATGCCAAATTCGAGAAATGCGAATTTTGGCTGAGGGAGGTGTCATTTCTTGGACACGTGATCTCAGAGCAAGGAGTTCATGTGGACCCAAAGAAGATAGAAGCTGTGGTGATTTGGGAAGCACCGAAGAGTGTAGCAGAGGTGAGGAGTTTTCTGGGTTTAGCAGGTTATTATAGAAGATTTGTGGAGGGATTTTCTATGATATCCGCTCCGATGACGAAGTTATTGAGGAAGAATCAGAAGTTTGTTTGGAGTGAGGAGTGTCAGAGGAGCTTCGAGGAGCTTAAGCGCAGATTGACGAGTGCTCCGATCTTGGTATTGCCTTCTGGAGATGAGGGCTATGCTGTGTACAGTGATGCTTCGAGGAAGGGCCTTGGTTGTGTTTTGATGCAGGGTGGCAGAGTGATAGCATATGCTTCGAGGCAGTTGAAGCCTTATGAGCTAAACTATCCGACGCATGATTTGGAGTTAGCAGCGGTGATCTTTGCCTTGAAGATTTATAGGCATTATTTGTATGGAGTTCAGACTCGGATCTTCACTGATCATAAGAGTCTGAAGTATTTGTTGAGTCAGAAGGAATTGAATTTGAGGCAGAGAAGGTGGATCGAGTTACTCAAGGACTATGATATGTTGATTGAGTATCATCCGGGCAAGGCCAATGTTGTGGCGGATGCCTTGAGCAGGAAGTCTTCGATTGCTCATGTGCGATCAGTTTATCTTCCTTTATTGGAAGAGATGGCCAAGCTTAGGATAAACTTAAAGCAGGAGGAGTCGGAGTGCCTTCTCGCTAATTTCCGAGTGAGGCCGATTCTTAAGGAAAAGGTTAGGATTTCTGAGCTCGGGATGTGGATTTGAGTAAGCTCGAGAGATGAAATTGAATGGAAAGATTTCGATATAGAGGTGAGGGATGATGGATGATGACGATGGGCAACAAAGTTGTGTATTCGGATGTGCGGCGGTTAAAGATGAGATTATGGATGAGGCACAATGCGCTTATGCCATGCATCCGGTAGCACCGGGATGTATCGAGATTTGAGATAGCATTTTTGGTGGAGAGGCATGAAGAGAGACATAGCAGAATTTGTGAGTAAGTGTCTAGTATGTCAGCAAGTCAAGGCTGAACACCAGGCACCTTCGGGCAGGTTGAGGCCATTGCCTATTCCGGAGTGGAAGTGGCAAAGGGTGAAGATGGATTTTCTGATGGGTTTGCCTAAGACCAGCAGGAGGCATGACGCCATTTGGGTGATTGTGGATCGATTAACCAAGTCCGCTCACTTTTTGGCAATTAAGCAGACTAATCCTTTGCATGTGCTAGCAAAGAATTATATCGATGAGATACTGAGGTTGCATGGGATTCCGGATTCTATTATTTCGTATAGAGATCCTCGGTTTACTTCGAGGTTTTGGGGTAGTTTGCAGGAAGCGTTGGGGACGAAGTTGCATTTTAGTACGGCTTTTCACCCTCAGACGGATGGTCAATCTAAGAGGACCATTCGGACTCTTGAGGGGATGCTTCGGGCTTGTGTGGTGGACTTTCGAGGAGCATGGGATGAGCATTTGCCGTTGGTCGAATTTGCTTATAATAATTCGTACCATTCGAGCATTCAGATGGCTCCGTATGAGGCTTTGTATGGGCGGAGGTGTAGGACTCCGATCTGTTGGGATGAAGAAGGAGATAGACAATTGTTGGGACCAGATTTGATTCAGATGACGGTTGATAAAGTCAATCTGGTTAAGCAGCGGCTTAAGGCAGCACAGGATAGGATGAAGAGTTATGTTGATGCTCACCGAAAGGAGATGGAATATGAGGTCGGTGAGAAAGTGTTCCTTAAGACATCTCCTTGGAAAGGAGTACTAAGATTCTGCAAGAAAGGGAAGTTGAGTCCGAGGTATGTGGGTCCTTATGAGATCCTTGAGAGGATTGGACCACTCGCCTACAGATTGGCGTTACCTCCGGAGTTGTCGCAGATTCATGATGTGTTCCATGTGTCCATGCTGAGAAGGTATAGATCGGATCCTTCTCACATTGTTCAGGCTAGTGAGGTTCAGCTGAGGGATGATTTGAGCTATGAGGAGCTTCCAGTGCAGATCTTGGATACCAAAGAAAAAGTCCTCAGGAACAAGACAGTTCAGCTAGTCAAAGTCCTGTGGAGGAATCATTCAGTAGAGGAGGCTACTTAGGAGCCATTGGAAGCCATGCGGGAGAAGTATCCGCATTTATTCGATGATTCAGGTAAATTTCGAGGACGAAATTTCTTTTTAGAGGGGGAGAAATGTTAGGCCCCAAATTTTTTTTTATGATGTCATTAAGCATGAATTTCGTTAATTATGTGTTTATGGCTTCATGTGATTAAATTGGGCATAATATTGGATAATTGAGTTTAAGATATGATTAAATATGGTTTAAATAAGGACTTAGAGGGTTAAATGATGTAAGGACATTTTAGGAAGATTTCTTATGTGGAATGGATTTGGGCTTAACTAAGGAGGGTATATTGGTCATTGTCCCATGCCTTAGGATTAGGTTAAGAGAAAATAGAAAAGAAAGAAAGAAAAGAGAAAAGAAGGAGAAGAGAAGAGAGGATGCCGTCGAGGAGAAGAAGGAGAAGAGAAGAGAGGATGCCATCGAGGAGAGGAAGAGAAGAGAAAGGAGATTTAGACATTTGACATTTTCCGGCAGATTCGAAGCTCATTTCGGGTAAGTTAGTTTCGTTTCTTCTTGTTCTGGTTAGATCTAAACTTAGAAAATGCTGAATCGACGAGAATCGACGGTTTTAGGGTTTTAGGGTAAAAACGGTGAGATCCTTTGGGTTGATGCGTTTGTGGTTGATTTGGAGTTGAGAATGGGTTAGAAATACCTTATAAGACCTGATCTACTGTTTAGATGTGTTGGATTTGGTAAAGGGGAAGAATCGTATTTGGGTTCTGCAGAGATCTAGGTTTCGGAGTCGAACTCCAGGCCAGACGTCGCGACGTGCGTATGAATAGCGCCGCGACGTGTGAAGAAGGGAGCCACGTCGCGACGTGTAAATAATTTTACGATTATTCATCACGACGCGTGGATCGCAGGAGTCGTCGCGACGTGTGATATTTGTTCGCCGCGGTGAGCCTTCGCCGCGGCGAGTAGGGTCGTTTGTCGCGACGAGCGTCTCTTCGTCGCGGCGAGCCCCCTTTTTCTGAAAATGGGAATTGTTCATTTTTTAGGATATCTTTGAGTATAGATGTCCGATTGAGGTGATTTTAGATTCGTTATGAACTAGAAATAAAAGGCTACACGTTCTATGAAGTTGGGAAGTTCGGAATTAGCCTTGAAGGGTTCAGAATTTTAGGAGAAGATCGGGTATAGATTTTAATGCTTTATTTTGGATTCCAAGCTTTGAATATTTACTATGAATATTGATTAAATGGAACTTGGTTGTTTTAGGAAACCAAGCTGACCCGATTTCATCGCAAGAAGAAGGACATCAGTGAATCGGATTCTCGAGCGATCTTAGGTGGGTAATATACTTATAGTTATTGTATGATTAGGCAAATTCTTGCCTATGTATGAATATATGTTATAGATGATGCATGATTAAATATGATGAACTGAATGATTGTAACTTCATACATGTGAAAGAATCATGGAAATTGATAGCCTGACATTGTGATTTTGAGCATGTTATGCCTCGACTTCGGTCATGGCATTTTAAGTAAATGCAAGATATGAAAGAATATCGTATGATTAAACGATGATGAGCATGATTATATGCTTTTGTTTGGGCGAGAGTGGAACCATTTCGTTCGTCACGTGCACGTAGACAAGAGCCTTCTCCCGGCTACCCGCTTGTGGCATATGAGATCCAAATGGACTCATTTCGTTCAGGATGTAAACTTCGATTTCTTCCTTTTGTTTCCATGGAACCCTCGAGCCATTATGATGTGCATTTCCTATGTGAACTATTTATTGTGAAGCATACTTTGTGACATAATTATGGATTGAATTAATTGTATTGATTGCATAAACTGTTTGAGTAGTATATGAATACTTGAATTAAAGTCTGTATAAATATAATGTATATACATTCATATGCTGGGATTTGTGCTATTTGCCAATGGCTATAATTATATTAGCCACTGAGCTGTGTAGCTCAACCCATTACTTTCCTCCTCAAAGTGTAAGCAGCCGATTGTTGATCTTCATGAGGCATCGAAAACTTCGAGTCAATTAGGAGCTTTGTTATAAGTTCAGTATTTTTTGGGCCCTCGAGCATACTCTCATGGAACATATTTCATGTATTTTGGATTTGAATTTCATTTGTATTTTGCTACAATGGAGAATACTTGATGAATGTCTTTAAATTTGCAAACGTATGAAATCCCCATGATTACGGGTCTTAAATTCAGAATGCTAATGTTATGGCAATGTATGTGTGTAGCGAATGATCGTTTTGTGTATGTATGTCTGTTATGTGACTCGCCATTATGGTTATGTATAAATGTTGAGATCGGGTCTGCGATTTAGGAGCTCGACACGGGCGCGATCCGAGGGGCCGCCTCGGGATTTGGGGATCCGGGGCCCAGGTTCAACACCGAAGATGTCCAATGTATGTGGGAGATTATGACATAGGAGTGCACTATTTGTGATTGTGATTTTAATGTGATTGAGTGTGAACTATTTGTTGACTTCATTAATTTGAGATTGATTTCTGATGTGGGCTTTGTTGTATATTGACATATGCATTCCATGCATAATGTATGATCAGTAATTGACAGTTGTGACCGGAGCAGCCACCGAGAGCTTAAAGCTCAACGTAATTAGGCCTTGAGCCTACAGTGACTCAGAGTCTCAGGCTCACCGATTAATGTGCCCTTAATGGGATAGTTTAGGAGCTAGGTCACAACAACGTAATAAATTGGAAAAAAAAAGGGTCACATACGCATTACATATGCATTTGATTGAATGTTTTGATTGGGTGAAAAGTAAATTGCTTTATGCTCATGTGAATAATCATGTGGTACTTCTGAATGGATTATTATGGTGTAAATGTGATATGTTTGTGTATGCATGAATTGGGTGAACCATCGATGATGGTTCCTCACTGAGTTCGCAAACTCACCCAAAATTGCAAATTATTTTTTAGGACCGAGAGAGTAGACTCCTAGCTCCAGAGGAACTTTTCCTGCCGTGTAGATCGTGTTGGCAAGAGAAGTCATGGCACACAGGTCGGTCAGCTGGCATTTTTTAGGGATGACCTAGCTAGGTTTTTGTAGTAGTTTTCTTTGAAGCTATGTACAGACAATGAAAAACTGACAGTTATGCACACTACTACTGTTGATGCTATGAAATGAAAAAGAAAATTTATGGTTTAAAAAAAAGTGATTTTCATATTGATGCTTTATGATTATTGATTCCATGTGAAATGTTAATGATGGTTCGTAGCGCACCCTTATCGTAGGGTGTGTATCGGAATGACCTACGGGCGTCCCAGTATATGTCCTATGGTAAGGGGGTGCTACAATAAAGATGCTTGAGCGAAAGGATTGCTAGAGAAGTATAAATGGTAACATAAGTTATGCATCCTAGTAGGAATGCATCGAAAGATCTTTTAGTGACTAAGAATGTCAAAATAAGCAAGTGGATGTTTGAATTGATGGTCTTAACTATCAAGAATATGCTTAAGGCATAGGGTTTGAATTTCATAGGGCCGTGAGATCCAAGTATAGTTCTATTTGACTTTAAGTACGACAATCACTGTCTTAGTGATTTCTTCTCGAATATTGTATGAGGAGTTAGAAAATAGAAGGAGTCATCGCTTTTTTATTATGATGAGTAAGGCCTACAAGTCGTTGAAGGCTAGAAGTGGAGATGTTATGGACAGGTGAAATGGATGAATGATAAGAATTAGGTGAATTAAGAAAAAATGAACGAATTAGAAGGATCAATGTCAAGGGCATGAAATTTAGTAAGTTTAGGCATGAGAGTTAAGTGTGTTAGCACACAGTCGCTTAACACTACCCTGATGTGAATCATCAAGTGTAAGATAAATTACCTCTGTGATTCTCTCAGAGTTATATGTTTATACTCACATGAGTACATGTTTATGAATACCACCATACCAAGGTGTGCTCAAGCTCGAGCAAGAATGTGCTCAAGCCCGACATGAATAGGTTTACATGAAATAGTTATAAGTGTTGCCACTAATGAAAGATGTCTCACATTCGAAATGTGATGTACGTGAGTATGTTAAGAAAATTGGTAGGATATAATATGGGTGTCATGGACCCAGGAAGTGGGAAATAAAATTGTGAATAGTTTGAAGAATATGGAAGAAACAGATAAGATGGTGTAGCATCCGAGAGGGATTGTTTAAATCCGTTAACCAAGGTCATTTGAAAGAAAACATTGGATTGATGGAGTAAAATGAAAAAAAAATGGAAAAACAAAAGAGTACAAGCGGAAGCAAACCCTTAGCCCTAGATCAGTAAGGTATAAATTTTGAGGACGAAATTCTTTATGGGGGGAGAATTGTTAGACCCCGAACTTTCCTTGAAAGCTAGAAATATTAAGTGAGGAAGTTTTGGCAATTCTTCATGTGTATAGAAAAGGAGAATTCTTGAATTTGAAATAAAGTAGAAAAGATTGATTGAATCAAAGTGAGAGGATCGGTAAATAGAGTATAAGTTGGATATTTTAGTGAATATGCTTCAGTATTTTGATGATATTTTGATCTGTAGAACTCTAAATGAATTGATTCTTATTTCTAATTGCATTAGAGACATAGAGTTACAAGTTATCTGAAGGAATCGAATTTCAATTCGGTCTCTAAGAAAGTCAAATTTTAGATGGAAGTCGTGCGCAGAATAATGTGTTAACATAAGAACAGTCCGAAATGTTTAGAGTATAACTTTTGGTGTAGTGATCCAAATTAAATGATTTTGGTGACGTTATGAAATTAAGACAATGAGAAACATTTTTCTAGAAGGAAGTTTTAGCAAATTACTTCAAGTTGATGATTTGAAAAATGTCCTAAGTTAAGCATGATTTGATGAATTTTGAGGCTTGGTTATATTTTATGATTTTGAGGACTTAATTAACATGTTAATGTGATTAATTAGCATGTAAATTTGAGTAAGAGCATATGGTATATATTGATTGGATTGAGTTAAATGAAAGTGTTGAAATTAAAGTGTTAGAAATGTAAGAGGGCAAACTTGGATGAGTGCTTAGGTGTTTTAAGTTGGAAGGCTAACATGGAGGGGCATAAGGGTCCTTTACCATTCATTTAATGACATGGCATGTGGGTTAGTATATAAGGGAGAGTGACCCATGAAAATGAGAGGGAAAGACCAAATAAAATAGAGAAATGAGAGAGAGGGTCGGTGGAGAGGAAGGAGAAAGAAGGAAGAAGAGCAAGGGTTCGATTTTTCAAGGTCCTCAAGGGTGATTTTTCAAGTTGTTCATGAAGGAAAAAGGTGGAGGAGCTTGAGAGCTTCCTAAAGAATCCATAAATGTCGATTTTGGGTGAAGATATAGGTAAGAGTGTTTTTGATTTGTTGAGTTTTTGAAAGGGGTATTGTTTAGGTAGTCTAAGAATGATATGGGTTTGTGTTTTACAAGTTGAATTTTGGTGATTATATGTTATGGGTTTGTCAATTTGAATCACCATTGATTTGGGGATTTTGTGAATGTTGATGAAGGACATGAAGGTAAGCTAGAGAGGGAAGAGGAACAAGAGGGGAAGCATGTTGAACAAGTTTATAAGCAAGGATTTAAGGTGGGTATCTTGTTTATAGCAGAATTTACGAGCCATAAATGTTTCCTTTGAAAGCCATTGAAGAAAATGATTTCAAATTGCGTCATATTTGTTGCATTATTTATATGAATGCATTGTGAAATTGCTACATGTTGCTATGTGAAATTTGTGATGATTTATTAAAAATATTTCTTTTGAAAAGATTGCAAGATTATGATTTTATGTTTTCGAACATGGTTTTCGGAATATATCAAGTGCATGGAATCAAGTTTTTTTGAAAAGTGCCATTTATGGCAACAAGCTTTGAATTACATGTTATGTGGGTATTGGTAGTCTATCCAAGAACCGTCACATGCACGTTGACCCAAGAATAGGCTTATCCCGCCTGCCCGCTAGTGGCACGGAGCTCCTTTAAGGATTCCCCAAGTTTACGACTACCCAAGGCCATTATATGGAATTGTGTAGTTCGTCATGTTTATGGATCTACCTAAACCATTTATATGCTTATGTGTTCATGATTTGTGAATAAGTTGATGCATTCATGCTTTGTGATTATGAATTTGAATACATGATGAGAATTTGAGAAACGAATGTTTTATGGATTTTCAACAAGAATTTTTCCATGATTAAGGACTTTTGAAAGGTTTTGCTTGTTACCCACAGGCTTTTAAAGCTCACCCCCACTCTCTTTCCCCAATTCAGGTGTTGACCAAGAAATAGGGAGAGAACCAAGGCATTATTTTGGACTTTGTATGTTTTGTATTGTTTTGGAATAATTGATGTAAATATAAAGCTGTAATTGCAGTTTGAGCAACTAAATGATGTAATTCGTGATTTTGTGAAATATTGTAACATGGCTTGAAAATGTCATTGGAGCTTGTAAACTCTTATGTATGATGTGAATGAAATATGGAATTGTGTATGGATATGAATTATGGAATTTTGTATGATGATAATGAAATGTGAAATTGTATATGGATGATTGTTACTGTTGAATGCGAAATTGGGTATGGATTAAGGTGGATTTGAATTATGGATTAATTAAGGATGAGGATAAATGGGAAGCGATCCATGTGAGTTAATGAACTTTGCATATAAATTGATATATAAGTGAGGCAATATGGACAAGAAAGATAGGAATGTTACAATGATGATCATGAGATGTTTTGAATAAAGTGAAGTGATGATTTGATGAACTTCTATTGGTAGTTGAATTTAAGTACGCCTAAAGAAGTAATCCAACTAGATTGATGGACCTTGAATATGATTTGCCATTACTTATAATTGAAATGTTATGGAAAAGAAGGATTAGTATTTGAATGGATAAGAATGATGGTATATTAGCTAAGGAAGTGAAATTGGGACAAAGTTCAGGTTCTCATAAGGATAAGATTTGTGTTCAGGATTTAAGAGAAATTCTGGAAAATTCTGGGTAGAATCAGTGAAAATGGTCTTCTTTGAAGTTGTAGATAATCTTCTTATCTTTCCGACGCTATAAAGCTTGTAATTATTGGACATCGGAATGAAGAGATATGAGGGTTACAAGCTGGGATGCTACTTAGGATTTTGGGTGTATGACAGCTATGGCTATTGATGGGAATTTGTCGTTTTGATGGACCAATTGGATCAAGAATTGAGAGTTTGTAAAATGAATTTGGGTTTTGGGTTTTTATGAAGTGTTTTGGCAGTGGAATAAGTAAATTTTGCAAGATTATAAATGTTTATGATGTTGAATTGGAGGTAGGAAGCATTGGAGAAGGTTTGAAGGGTTTTGGAAAACCCCATGTCCGTTAAACGGACATATATGTATGTCCGTTTAACAGACAGTTACAGGTCAAAAGGACCCTTTGTACTGTCTAATGGACATTCTCGGATGAAATGGTGCATTTTAACCCGTATGTGTCCGTTAAACGGACATGCATGTCCGTTTAACGGACAGCCACGGGTCAGCTTGGGGAAATGGCAATTTTTGACCATTTTAGAGGCTGAATCAGGTTTTGTGGTCTTCATCAAAGTTTTAGACCTCGAAGTCTTATTTCTAGTAGTCCAAGAACGAAATCAATCTAACATTTGTGGTGAAAGTTATGACAATCGTGCCAATACATGTTACTGCATGATTGAGTTTATGAACATGTTAGATACTTTCAATCATAACTCGCTCATCCAACCTCCGAATGAAGCGATTCTTGATAAGATGAATTTCTAAGACATGTATTTATCTCTACATGAAATTTGGTAGCTTTTGGTTTTGATTTGAAAAAGTTTGATCAAAAGAAAGTGAGAGATCAGTTTAGAGAGCAAGATTGAAGTATAGACAGACTTTGAAATTTTAAGCATATATTAAGCTATATAGCTCCAATTGAGGTGATTCTTACTTCAAAACAAATTTGAGGCTTAAAGCTACAATTTCTTTGAAGAAGTCAACTTATGATTTTGGTGATTATTTAGTGTGTGCTCAGCACCATTGTGGAATGACAGCAAATGACCCTTTAGGAAAATTTGCTCAAGGTCTGTGTCTCCAAATGTTGGGCTCCGGGACGGGGTTCATAAGCGCAGGGCCAATTTTATGTGGGCACGCCATTGAACAAATTTTGAAAAAAAAATGAAAAAAATTATTGGGATTTTATAAGAATGAGAATGAACCGATGAAGCGCAAGTTTCATGATTTCACAAGAGTTGGGCTCCGGAAGCAAGCGGGGTCCAACAACTGTATAAGTCTGCAAGAGGGTTGGGTTCCAAAATCGGGATTCAACAGATAATGCACATGTAGTAGGAGTAGTTAGTCACTACATGAAAAATCTTAGTAGAGAGCATTAGAGTACTATAAAAAACATCCTAAGTTATATTAAGGGGGCCATTGATGTTGCATTACAATATGGCTATGTGTTCACACTGAATGGATTAGAATTTATTATGAAAGGAGTTATGTTTTAAAGCTATAATTAGTTGTATCTAATATTGGCATGTAAGTTTGGTCCTAGCCTAGTTTGATCAAGCTTTAGGTCTGACAGGCTTCAATTAGTGTGCAAAATAACACCATCTTATACTAGGTAAAACGACATCATTCAATCCTCTAAGTTCTCTTCTTCAAACAAACTTCAACACTGTAGATTAATTATAATAATTAATCTATAATTTCATATCTTCTCCTCATGCCTCCTTATAATTTCACACTCCTTATAATGTTATCCTCTAATCTCCATTCTCCTTACAATCTCCATTCTACTTGTAGTTCCCAGTTCTACTACTCTAGTTGCTCCACTACTCCATAGTTGCACTCACAGCTCCATTATTTTGGAAGAAATGTTGGAAGAATAGAGAATAAGGAAAGCTTTGATCTCTCTCTCTTTTCCAATTTTCTTATTGGAACTATTTTTGTTATAACAATTATTAGCCTTCACAAAAACTCCACAATTAGGAAAATCAATTGCAATTTACCCTTTTGATATTGCTCTTATAAAAGTGAAGAAAGATAGTAATCACAAATTTATGAGGTTCTTTATAATGTGTCAGTCCTTTACATGGTATTATAATTGGAATTTATGCATATGATTGGAGGTGTAGTCCTTTGGATGTATCATATAGCATTCACAAGCTTCTTTGAATTCTATAAACCATAAGTTTACTTGCTTGGAATTTTTTTTGTCACTTAATTATTTATTATTTTATTTTTTTATTTGTTTATCATATGATGGATCTTTAGCTTTATAATACTTATCACAATTCACGTGAACAAAGCCTATATTTGGCTATTCATACTTTTATAAGATAACTTTTTGACTTTGTTTCTCTGCCTTATTTATTCATATGCATTGCTTGTTAATTGATCACCTTTTATTACGTAATTATATAGCTTGGAAAAGCATTCACTTTCACTATTAGGATGCCACAATTGTCTTAGCACATAGCTCTTTTTCCCTTTTCCCATTTGAATAACAAGTTTATGAAGTTGAGGAACTATATAAAAAAAGGGGGAGAAGAGCCGTATATATTAAATTATATGCTAGAAATGGTTGTGATTCTAGGTTAAGATGAACTGAGGAATTTATTGCTAAAGAACTAAACAAAAGACAATTTAGATATTTTAATGATTATGCCTTCCTCCTGCATGTTCTTTGGAAGCATTTCAAGTGCTCTTCCACTTACTACATCATCACGTGAGTTTTAATGGCCTTTCTTACCAATTTGGCCTCTTTTAATTTACTATAGCAAAGGCAATTTACAACAAAAGTTGGATGCAAAACCAAATATGTAATCTAAATCACTAGTATGTAATGTGAATAATAAGGTGAAATATATGTTTTGTTAAGTTTAAGCAAATTAATTTTTCTAATTAATTTCTCTTGTGCTGAGTGATGTTACGCATCTAATTAATTTGTCTTATGGTGAGTGTTGTTATGCAACTAATCATCTGAGCATCTCATTCATGGAATTTTATTTCATATCAATTAATTTTAGTTAGTGGCTCTCTTATTTACTTTGTTAAATGTGATTTAGGATTCTACTTTTACAATTCATTTAACTAATTAGTTAGCTAACATATTTTATAAGATTGAACATAATTTATAATAATTTAAATCACTTAATGATGTTTTAATGATCATTTATATTGATTGTTTCAAATGGATAAACATTTTCTTTCAATAGAGAGTTCTAATCTGGTACTAAACGGATAATAGTAGAGATTTCTAATTTAGTACTAAGTGAAGCAATGATTCAGGTTAAAGGAGTAACTTCATTGAGAAGTGATGTCTACAATCACTTTAATAAGACTAGATCAATGGATGGAGTAGAAAAGGAAAAATGTAAGTATTTCCATAAGATGTTGGCTGAGAGTTTTAAAGGTAGAACATCTCATTTGAAGACACATATAGAGTCGTTTAGCATAGAGAAGATCGTAATAAAAGGTTAAACATTTTTATTTATAATCTAATAAGAGGGAAGAATGAAATGTCTATCACAAAATTATGACAACAAAAAATCAAATTTTTTGCTAGCTGAAATGATTACTAATGATGAATGGTCACTCTTTACTATTGATAGTAGAAAATTTAGAATGTTTGTCACCTCACTCCAACAGACCTGCAGGATCCTAACTTGAAATACCTTAAAGAAAAACAGTTTAAAGATATATGAGGATCAAAAGAAATAAATATTAATGCATTTTCGAGTATTAATAGATGGGTAGCCATCACATCAGATATATAGACAGTTGACAACTAAAAGAAGGGTTATATAGTGGCGATGACACATTACATTATTAATTATTAGACTTTATGTTGTCAACTATTAAGGTAAATTATATTATTTGATATTACTACAATTTATTTCTTTATTTAAAATAAAGAAAACGTATTAGTGAAATGAGTTTTATAATTACATTAGTAGATGGCCTAATATTAACCTTTATATCCAAACAATTATGAAGGGTTTAAATGAAGCCAAGTGTTAAGATAATCTTACACTACAAGTATCATAGGCATCATTATTTATTGATTATATTATAATTGATATTTTTCATACCTTTAAATGGTAGGTTTGTTTATGTGTCGGGATCATATATAAGTGAAAGGTTAACAACCATGTTAAGGGATAAAAATCAGGATTGCAGTAGTCAAACTCTAGTTTTAATTTTAGCTTTAGATTTTGTTTATAAGACTAGTGTTAATCCCACATTTGCAAAATTCATCAAAGAAAAAAAGGCTAAGATTTTTTATAATAATGTGGAGTTGGAAAACTATTTAAAGGTAAGTGTTGTGGTCAAAGTTAAAAGTTTGAAGTACGACGTATTGCTATGATGGAACAAACATGGAAGCACTCTTCTAATAATGCAAGAATTACACAAGATCTCTTTGTAATTTTAGTATCTACTGTTGCTTCAGAGTTTGCTTTTAGTATTGGTGATCTGAAAATTAGTCCTCATCATTCTTAACTTCATCCTATTATTGTAAAATCTTTTATATGTTCTCAAAATTGGTTAGATGATGGAGATATTAAGGGTAATCATATATTATATTATCTTTTTATATTAAAACAGATATAAATTGAGAGACTATTCTTTCAAATTTAAAATTTCTTTAAAAAATATTCAATAATGAAGGTATATTTAATTTTGATTATTATCGTTGAATATTCATTTAATTCAATTGTTGCATAATTAGGTATAATTTACATGATAATGTTGGATAAAGTAGTGTGAACTATTGACGATCCTAATTATAATAATTAGTTAACCTCTTTCCTTTATTTCGGATTTGTTTTCTTTAATCTACGCTTTTGGATTTACTTTTTTTTCATATCATTACTTTGCTTTTTACAATGAAAGATATAAATCATTACATGTGTATTTTATATAGGTTAACAAAGAAAACTTTATACAATTATCTCTACCCATTTATGGTGATGATGATTTAGTTTTAATAATAAGCATATGATGTAGCAATAGCTAACACTGATCAGTACGAGTCAATTCTACGAGAACTAAAATTAATAGTACTTTTCATCTTTCTATCGCCTAATCTAACAAACTATGATGATTACGATTTATCAAATTAAAATTAAAAATAAACTAAAATAAATCAACATAATTGATTAAATATCTTTATTAAGTTTAACCCTAATCTAAAGGATTTATATCGACATATATATCTCTAAATTTGCATACAATTCCTTTCAATTATAGCATATCTTTTCATACAAAAGGATTTCTCATTTCTTATGACTTGAAATCATACATGAATCAACATGCTAACAATATTAATTCAAGAGTAATTAAGAACACATAATTGAATCTCAATGAAACTAAAGAATAAATTAAATAACATAAGATAACCACAAGGTCTATCCCAAGGTTCATCTAATCCAACTACAGACAAAGGTTCAGTTCATAATCATATAATACATAACATCAAAACTAAAGAAAAATTAAAAATTAAAAATATGATGAAATCCTTTTAATCTTTATGAAATCCACTTTATATTGATAGAAATCTACACTAATTATGTTTACTTTCTTATTATTTGTTTTTCTATTATTTTAAGCCATTAATGTTTATCTTCGTTTTAACATTTTATAGCTTAAAATTAGGGTTTCTAAATTGTATATGATCATCCATATGGTCGTGTGCATGACCATTTCTCTCAAACTCACTTTAATTCTTCAAAAATTAGCATAAAAACATAATTCTAGAAAGCTACAGAGTTTTGGACACAACCGTATTCACCTCCATATGGTTACGCCCTTTAAGGACAACGTCAATCCTTCAAATTTTTGCTTCAATTCCATCCAATTTCTACTATTTTCGACTCACGAAGGCAATCAAAACCTTAAAAAATAATATGAACAAATTAAGTATAAAAAATAATTAAATAAACTCTTAAATAAACCAACAAAATGCAGTAGAAATAGGATTAGAAATATGGTCTATTAAGCATTTATCAATTTATTCGACTTCAATCTCTACTCTCTAGCTACGATTGATAATTTCAGTTTGACTTTTGTATCTTTTTTATTTGGATAATATTGGCATTATGATAATTTTTATTTGATGACAAAATAATTTTCTTAATATTATTGTGATTTTATTACAATGACAGACTTATGAACTGATTTTTTTCATGTTTTATAGGAATCAAACACAATTTTATTTTTGACTTAGATAAGAAAATAATGAATAGTAAAGAAAAGTTAATAATTTAAAGCAAAATTAATTTAAAATGTCAAACAAATCGATTTTAATTTTTATTCAAAAGCAAGACATTGGACTTAACTATATAAATTTAATTAAAATATGGATTCTTTATTAGAGTTGAGATAATTTGACCAAAAATAAGTAATTTTAGAACATTCAACTTCAAGATTATGTTTTAAAATTGAACTTAAGGCCTAATATAATAGATTTTATTAGAAAATTAAAAGATACAAAATATATTTTATATAAAATAACATATACTAAATTTTTAGTGAAAATGAGTTTTTGGATAACAAAGCTTATTATAAATTTTTTTAAAATATTTTTATTTAAAATTTTTATTTTTAATTGAAAAAGGGCCTAGCCTTAGCTCGATTAGATTTTAGGTTAGAGAGGCTCGATTAAGCTCAGGGTTGAATCCTATATCTAAAGCTCGGTCCCTACTACCATTGCCAGTTTGTATCTATGTCAACAACAAAAGTTAATTATGTAGCAACTACACAAACTAGGAAAGAAGTAAGATGGTTAAAATTGGTGTCGGAAGAACTTGAGCACAAATAATAAAATGCTTTGTTATTTGTGACAATCAAAGTGCCTTTTATCTAGCAATGAATCCATTAATTTACTAAAAAGTCAAGCACATATGAGTTCAATTTTACTTTGTTCAAAAGAAAGTAGAGGAATAAATTGTGGATATGCAAAAAGTTCATATCAACGACAATAATGGATTTAATGATAAAAGCATTCAACAATGATATGTTTGTTTGGCTCGCTTGATAAAGATATAAATAACATGACATTGACACGGTGGTGTAAAGATTGATTGAATTTCTATCAAATCTTTAAGTGAGAGATTGTTATATATTATTTAAATGGAATAATCTAGAAATTGCTCACAATATTTAGATATTATTAACATTAGAAAATTTTGAGTATTTACAAATATCTAGATAAAGATAAACAATTTATGGTATAAAGTAAAAATTAGAATATGCAGTAATTATAATCAATTGAGGTGTATTGTTATAATTAGTTTTTCTTTTATCACAAGAGAAATACACGAAACTTTAATTTACTAGTCGGAAAAAAGACACCCCTAAAATATCCTCCAATAAGATAGATAGATAACCCACAGGCGGGTTTTGGAACAGATGGATGCCAAGTTCAAGAGAATTAGCGTAGGTAACTAGACAATCTACAGCTCGGTTATCCTCACGGTATACATGTCGAGCTTTCACGTATCAAGAAACAAGTTCAAGTATCAAGGATGTAACTTGTGAGAACTCTAATTTTACAAGTTCTAAACTATAAATCAATATTTGTATTATAACTCTTCTTTTCATTCGTAATAATATTTTTATATGCTTTATCTCTTTCAGATTGAATTATCTAATCATTGCAACGCTCGTATGAACAAGAATAATGAGAGATAAACTAGTAGACTGGAATTGGATAATGGAAACAAAACAAGGTGGCAATCGTATGTCATTGGAGAATGAAAGCTGATAAGTTCATGGTAAAGGACCATGCATCACAATATTGGTGCCCTGCTTCAATTTACAAGTAAAGTTAAAAACATGGTGATTTATATAAAAATGATGAATGAAAGAAATAAAAGAATATTGTGATCACTTTGCTTCCCTCCATGATACACCAACCAACCAATTATAGTTACAGCATTAGCCTCCTTTTTTGTTAGCTTTACAAATACGATTGACTGTTAACAGAGCCAAGACGATATACTTTCCCATATTTTTTCTTGTTCCTACCTCTACCACAAGTAATTGAAATTTCGCACCCGAAAGCATTACCGAAGCACGAAAACAGCCCTCCACCGTCTGACTTCCGCCTCTGCTGGCTCCGCCTGTTCGACCTCGATTGCTCCTGACTATTATCCCTATCGTAAACTGAGGGAAGCTCAGCTCTCCATCTCTCTAGTTTCGTCCTTAATCCTTCCACACTATCATTTTCTGTCCAGTCGTCAAGTATTGAGCTCCCTGCACCCTCTGCATTGTTTGCAGCTGTGTTTCCTGGTGTTTTTATCAACCCTTTCGCAATTGCTGCTGCCACCACCGAAGCTGAAGGCCCCACGTCGGAGCAAAGAGATCCATTGACCATGCTGCCATTGCCATTCCCTCCATTTCCAATATTCTTCTCTTTGTGATGGGATTTCAATGCAGAACTGATCAACGACCCGCCACCAAGAACTGAAGACCCTGCCCCACCACGACTCTTCACGCCAAAGTCGTCAGTTTGTGTGGTGATTTCAGATCTGTCACTCTTGGACCGACGCAACTGCGCTGTCTTCTCCTCTATGCTCTGTTTGTTATTCGTTTTCGCATCTATAAGCTCATTGAATCCTATTGCAGACGCGCTAAGTTCTGTTAACAGAGGCATGCTACGCATTGTGTTGTCCAGAATCTGCACGCCCATGTTTAGGATACCTTGAGGCCTGCCTGATGGTCGACGAACCTGAAGCGCAACGAAGTGCATCTTGGAGTTGTTGTTATGAGAAGGAAACAAATTGCTGATAAGAACCCGGACAGAACCTATCTGAACATCGCGCAACCAAGCAGCCGCGAAGATTTCAATCATGATGGCGGACGTTTCAGCGTTCAAGAATGTGTCGTCAACACGAAACACGAACTTTTCATTCCATTGTGGGTTGATGTGGCCATGTTGATCCACCTTAGTTGTCAGCTTTCGTTCTTGATGGACCCAAACAACAGCATAGGTGCGCATGGACTTGGACACCGGAGCCAGGTCCTGAGCAGATATGACATTGATTTCTAAAAGTTGGAAAGGATGACCATTGTAAGGCATAGTTGTTGGTACGGCACGGCAGTGATATCCAATTCAGAGCCTTTCTTTTTTCCTGGATCACTGCCAGATCCCAGAGGCTAACGCAAATTGGAAAATGGCATGTAAGGGCTTCTGCTAGGTTTTGATGTTTATATGTGATTTGAATTTGGATGTAGAGTTTTTGCGGTTTTGGCTCCTCTCCAATGAATCCTGATAAATTAAGCCAAACCGGTTATAATCTGCAAGGTTTCTACCAACATCATGTTTCGGTGGTTCTTTTCTGTCTGTTTATCGTTACAAATGCCTCCGCAGTTTATTTTTAGCAAAACCATCTTTAAATTAACATGAAAAACTGACTTGTCTTATTGCATTATATGTATTAACTGGAATTAATCTATGATTTGGAGAGTAACTAAAAATAAACAAATGAAGTTGATACTATCATTTTGTTGTGTCATTCCGGAAAATCTAGGCGGAATTCAGTTTATCAGTTTTTACCACTTTGTATGCCAGCAAATATTTCAGAACATCCTTTAACAGATTATCAGCTTCATTTGATCCTTCGTAAGTCGTGATTATGTACATTTCAAGCAATGGCCATTAAAAGACTGAAATGCTTAATCACCAAAAAAAAAAAAAAAAGAAGAACTATTTGCATTTCATGGACTTCTCATGCAGTCTGGTATGTGAGACAAGATCTTCTGTCCAATATTACTCTGTTTTATTTTGTCTTATTAAATCTCAGTCATTTATTTTGCAGGACCTATGCGGGATCCACATAAATAAATGATTGAGATTCATTGGACACAATAAAACACCATAATATTAGACAGGAGATCTGAACTCCTGATCTGTAGGGTGCTGTCGCTCCGCAGTCACATTTAAGCTGAAATTATGCATGGTCCAACATCATCGCATCTGGGAAGACTCCACAGATAAATACTTGATGTATCCTTGCCAGCATATGTTTTCAAAACAAGGCAGATTAGGAACTTGTTTGAAGCATAATTTGGCATGTTTTAGTCTTTTCTCTATAATAAAAGTAGAGCAAGGCTTCGGATGGCCCTTTACTTAAGTGTCACTGTACCAACTCTTCTTCCATTTCGGTTGTTCTCTTTTTGTTGCATCCCCCTCGGAAGTTTTATGCCCGTAATCTTCTTTGATTTCTTGATCCGGATAAGGGCACAGGTTTGGGGGTAAGAGTTCATGACTCTCCAATGACAAGGCTCCAATAATTAGCACTTTAAGTAAGATATCTTGTCCAAGATTGTAGGAGATGAAACCCTTCTTTTCATACTCCACGAATAATAGAGAAATTGTAGTATATCCTGTCATCAAAATAAGGCAAACAGGAGCAGAAAAAATGACAACTTTTCTGGTGGGATTCTTCTTAAACAAATGATTGACTTTTTTTATTTATTAAACGATGGATTAAACAAGGACTTGAGCATGTATACATCAACAACTCAATCTTTTTCTTTTAATTTTAATTTGGTTATAAAAAACACTAAGAAAGTCATGGGGCATCATACATATAGGTAGAAAAATAACAACATGGCTTGAAATTTAATAAAAGAAATCAAAATGTTGTTTTATTATGGTAACTTGAATATTGAAGCACTAATGGATTAAGCTACCTAGTTAGTGTAATAAGAAAACTCATATATAACTGAAACAATAGCATCTTTCAAGAGACCAAGATATGCTTGAAGTACATATACAAAGTGAACTTTTGGAAGTTGTTAAGGTGAGCAAAATGGATGATAAAGACAATATAATCTTTTTAATAATCAATATCTCTAATCATGGATATGTTGAACTTGTCCAAATTCTACAAATAATGTTGAATCGGTTAAGAGAAAAGTTCAAAAGGATTAAGATACTGTCGCTCCTAGTTTTGAACCTCGAAACATATGGCCTAGTCGACTTCTGAGATAGGTGATAGTGAAAAACCAAAAGTACTAATTGTTTTACAAACTTTTCACAAATTTTTTTGATACCAACAAAATAAAAACAAGCAAAATCGAAATAATAAAAATATCAAAAACTTGGTAATGTAGTTTGGCACACCTTGTCTATGTCTGCGAGGCCCTCACTCAGCTGATAACTTTCACTGAAGTACAATAGATTTATCCAAGATTTTACTGAGCCGATACTATTGAACCCTTGACACTATCTCTCAACTTCACTACCCGTGAAAGAATTTCACATCCAATAATACAATCGACTTGTGTTAACCTCGTCAAATGATTTTTCTAAACAACTTTTACTCAAAACATTAATAAATAAACATAGCTCAAGTATTTAAACAACTTAAAATTGAGCAACAAAATACTTGAGACAAGAAAGACTTCCCTATGGCTTTTATCTTCTTAAAATAACCCAACTGAAACTCTCTACCATAGCCTACTCTTTCTTCGTAGAAAAACAATTCACAGTGTTCCTTCAATTAATAACCGATACCTACTTCACAGAAGATGATCTTCACTGTATCTTCAATGCATTACTCATAAATCAACTTCATCATATCTCACCCAAAGGACATGTTAATTACTGCAATGAGAAAACCATTGAGCCTCCAGTAAACTATCTCACACACGCATACAACTTGCACCGTGAATCTAACGCCAGATGCGTTATACTCTCTATATCCCCATATGCGCAGCTAGCAGTATTTTTTTTATTTACTTACCCGTGACTTCCACAACTTCAATGATCAATTTACAACGCCAACCCTTGCTCTCAAATAAACTTGATCAAAGCTCACACATCAAAGAGACGTTATGCACTGTATCAATTAAAATCATTGAACCTTTTTGCAATTATAACACATACACACAATAGTCTTTTTGTTGCTGCAAGACCAATAACAGATCATTATTAGCCACTCTGCACATATGCACAACCAACAGTTAATATTCCACACATGCACATGACTCCACTTTACAACAACATCCACTCACACTAGGTTTCTTGCTATGACGTGTTTTATTAGACTTCTATTAAAACATCAACTGTGGAGATTCATTAAAACACCCACTCTAGAAATTCATGCCAGCTGCTTATGTACGTATATGACCCCAACTCAACCAAGTCACAAGAGTCCATGTTGACCACGCAATTGTAATATCCCAATTCCAAAACTCAACATTCAATTAATGCACAACTTCATTATCCCATATAACAATTTCAATTTTCTTATATGTCTAATTTAAAATGTCAAAACTAAATAAGGGATTTATAAAATATATCCTAACAATCTCTCCCTTTTTGGCATTTTTGTCACAACCCTTAAACTCCACATAAATAATCATAATTGGACATATAAATATCCAATTCACAATTCATACGACAAATACTCCTCCTTAATTAAACATCAAGTTCCAAAGAACATCAAGTATAATCATTCAAATTTCTCCCCTTAGGACAAAAAGATACCAAAAAGTAAGACAAATAGTCAAATATATATCTTGAAATCTCCCCCTAAATGAAACATTCACCATAAACAATCTGATGTCTTCCCCTTGGGACAAAACATTGTCAAAATGCATAATCATAGTAACGAAAGAATTATAAGCACGTCAAGAAGACAAATTTTTACCATTCAAAACACTAAAAGATATGCCTGAAAGAGTGAAAGATACCTGAAAGAGATCCATATCAATGAGAGAGCTGAGAAGTCTTCGATGGAGCCAAACAGAAGTCACAATGCAAACAATTAAAAAGATGAAATGATAATAGCAACATAAAACTAAAGAACTATTTTTTCCTTTTTTCCTTTTTTTTGTTTTTAACAACACAAAAATACTTAAAAAATATATAACACACTATCCTTGTGGCCCTCGAAGAATCTCAAACCTAGGCTTATTCCTCGTCACATTATCTCGATCATTGGTTTCATCTTTAGAAGTAACTGACTTGTCCTCTATTTGACCAGTTACTTCACAAATAGTAACTAACTGTGAATCTGTACATTTTCTTATTTTTCTTTCATTGCGTTTTTGTGCTTGTACTTGACCCTTTCTAATCTAAGCTTGCTTCGATACCATGAGATGCTGCTAGAAATTTAATAGAGAGTATCTAGATTTTCGATTTTGACCCCTTTGAAACATTATTTGTAGTAACTGATAACATCTTGGCCTTATATGTCCAATGACTTCACAAAAATGACATGTGGGTATAAATCTTCGATTTTTTCTCGATGTTTCTTCTTCTCAGGAAGATTTGGATGTGCCATCTTTCTTCTTATTCACTTTAGAGCACTCACCTTTGTAGTCAATGCCTCAAAGATCCCTTTTAAGTTTACCAATTTCCAACATACCTCCATTTAACATTCTCAATCCCTTTTCGATACTTACTAATTTCATTCTAGCCTCACCAAGCTCATTTGATGTCAACATCAATTTCTTTTCTAAGTCTTGGATGGTGTTCTTCATGAAGAGATTCTCTTCCTTCAATCTTTCATTCTTTCTACATATTTTCACCCATTTTTTGTACACTAATTCGTAAGCCTTGTAAATATTCTCTATTTTATTACTTGACCCACTTTCATCACTGTTATAATCTGAGATTGAGTTTTGAGCTGAAGTGTTTGCATTTTTCCTGAAATTTCTCAATTTATTCACTCTTTTGTCTTCAGTTACTTTCTTCTCGGTTATTGTTAAACAAGTAACTGGACTTTTACTGTACAAAATAACTATCATTATTCACAACTTCTTCTTCACTTCCAGATTCATTATCACTCTAAGTGCTTGTATAGAATTTTCCTTTTCTCTTCTTCATAGTATTAGCACACTTCGCTTGAGCATGTCCGAAGCATTGACACTCATGACATTGAATTCTTTTTACCTTTCTTTCTTCCTTTTGAGTTTTGGCTTGTTTAAGGTTGTTGTTCGATGGGCTCCCACCGTTTTTCCTAAACTTGGATTTGTTCTTTTTCACTCTCTTTAGCCACTTACTAAACTCTCGTGTTAATATCTCCACATCCTCATTCTCGTCGGATTTATCTTCTAATTCATTCGCAAATTTGCCAATCTAGGCTTGCAATGCTAATCCTTTCTTCTTCTCTCGATTGTTCCTCAAAAAATTCATTTCAAAATTTGTAAGAATTCCAATTACCTTCTCCAATGACAAATCATTGATGTCATGAGCCTTTTCGATTGCTGCAGTTTTTGGAATAAATTTTGGAGGTAGTGATCTCAACGTCTTCTTGACTAGTTTCAGATTGGAATATTTCTTCTCGAGTTGATATGCATGTTCGCTATATCGCGCAATCTTTCATGAAAGTCTCCAACAGTCTCATTTTCATCCATCTTCAGTTTTTCAAACCTCATAACTAACATCTGTAGTTTTGATACTACCACAGATTTAGACCCTTCATGAATAATCTACAACATATCCCATGCTTCTTTAGTTGATTCATATGCTGATATTATTGAGAAGCTTCCTGTATCAACAGCACTGAATATCGCATGCATTGCTTGGGAATTTCTAAGTGTACTTTCTTCTTCGGCTCTTGTCCATTCAAATGGATCTTTTTGAACTTCCTCTCCTTTATCATTAGTAATTATTGGATGCGTCTACCCATGTATTACCAAATGCCAAGCTCTCGTGCCTTGAGCTTAAATGAAGACTTTCATCCTTGATTTCTATGCAAGATAGTTAGATTCGTCTAACAGTGGTGACCTGATAATCGTTGCTTCTTCTCTTATAACTATATTTGTGAAACTAGGATCTGCACTAACTTGTTACTAAGTTCTGAATCGGTGACTTTTCTATGATACCAAAAAGCCAAAAGTGTTAATTGTTTCACAAATTTTCCGCAAATTTCTTTGACACCAACAAAATAAAAACACGCAAAACTGAAATAATAAAAACACCAAAAATTTGGTAACGTTGTTTGGCACACCTTGTCTACGTCTGCGGGGTTCTCACCTAGCTTAATAACTTTCACCGAAGTATAATAGATTTACCCAAGACTTACTGAGCTGACACCACTCAACCATTGACACTATCTCTCAATCTCACTACTCGTGAAAGAATTTCACATCCAATAACGCAATCGACTTGTATTAACCTCGTCAAAGGATTTTTCTAAACAACTTTTACTCAAAATAATAATAAATAAACATAACTCAGGTATTTAAACAACTGAAAATTGAATAACGAAATACTTGAGATAAAAGAAAGATTTCTCTATGGTTTTTGTCTTCTTAAAATAACCCAGCTGAAACTCTCCATCATAGCCTACTCTTTCTTCATAGAAAAACAATTCATGGTATTCCTTGAATTAATAGTCGATACCCACTTCACAGAAGATGATCTTCATTGTATCTTCAATGTTTTACTCGTAAATCAACTTCATCATATCTCATCCAAAGGACACGTTAATTACGGCAATGAGAAAACCATTAAGCCTCTAGTAAACTATCTCACACACGCACATAACTTACACCGTGAATTTAATGCCAGATGTGTTATACTCTCTATATCCCATATGTGCAGCCATCAGTATTTTTTATGTATTTACCTGTGACTTCCACAACTTCAATGGTCAATTTACAACGCGAACCCTTGCTCTCAAATAAACTTGATCAAAGCTCACACACCAAAGAGATGTTATGCATTGTATCAATTAAAATCACTAAACCTTTTTTGCAATTATCACACATAGGCACAATAGTCTTTTCGTTGCCGCAAGACCAACGATAGATTGTTATTAGCCACTCTGCACATATGCGCAACCAACAGTCAATATTCCACATATGCACATGACTCCACTTTACAATAACATCCATTTACACTAGGTTTCTTTCTATGATGTGTTTTATTAGACTTCTATTAAAACACCAACTGTGGAGATTCATTAAAACACCCGCTTTGGAAATTCATGCCAGCTGTTTGTGTACGTATATGACCCAACTCAGCCAAGTCATAAGAATCCAAGTTGACCACGCAATTGTAATATCCTAATTCCAAAACTCAACATCCAATTAATGTACAACTTCATCAATCTATATAACAACTTCAATTTTCTTATATGTCTAATTTAAAAAGTCAAAACTAAATAAGGGATATATAAAATATATCCTAACAGATAGTGAGAGTGATGTTTCACCTTCTAAGAAGCCACATTAGTAGCTAAAGAGATGATGATATCTCTAGCTCTCCTTAAGCTTCTTTGAATATTAAAAGGGATTGCAACTTTTCATTAGAATTGAAATCATAACAATGTGTGAAAATTTCTTAATCCATTAATGGTACAATGAAAGCTAACAGAAAAGAAGAAGATTAGCTTGCAGTCTTTAATTGGTTATAAAGTTATGGCCTTAAAATTTCCTAATATAAAATTATTTATTAGAGACTAATTTTTTTCCATAAACTTATGATTTTTGGCCTTCTTGAAACCAAAGATCAATGTTGGTTAACATAATGATGGATTTAGTGCCTTGTTTGGTTATTGCCTTTCCATCAACAACCTTACTAACCACTACAGTGGTAAGATTCTTGTTTCCTAAAATTGTGCTCAATGTTCTATTAATATGTTGCTAACTATTAACTAATTGATCAATTTAAGATTACATTCTCCTTTTTTCCTAATCAAAGGTTATGCACCAAACAATATCTCTTTAAGGAGAGCTCTTTGATATGATCTTGTACGTAGCTATTAGTCTCAACACTTACAAAGTTTGGATCATGTTAACTCCCACTTAGAATCTAGTGAATCTATTAGAGGTAATGATAGATGAAACCTAAACATGAAAGAGTTTAGTAACTTCTTTTTACCTAATCATTGATTGATATATTAGCAAGTTCCTCACTTAAAGTAACAAACATGTTATAAAAGTGCTTATTCAAAACAAACTTGATATTGCTGTAGTAAATATATATTGGTTGCAAATGTATCCTCTTACCTGAACAACTTTTGAGCCTCCACTTGTCTTTTATCCTTCTCTAATTATCGTTAGATTATCTAATTATTTACAAGCTAAGAAGTCACCCTTCATATTTGAGAATATTCTTACTTTATGTGAAGAATTTGAGGAAGCCTTGGTTAAAGGTTGAAATAGTGAAATTAAATAACTTCCTTTTCACAATTAATGTGTCCAAAACTTTAAGCCAATCAAACATGAACTGAAAAAATTCAGCATCATTAGAATTGATAGCAAAATTGTTAAAAACTTAAGCACAACTCTTTCTTATCCTACTTAATGACTTCAAAATTAGAACAAAAAAGCTAAAGTTTGATCATTTATAGCATTAGAGCCAAAAATCACTCATGAACACTTGATTGAAGGATAGATATTCAAATATTGCCTGCTCTTCAATTTAGTATTAATTAGGAGAATTTTCAACCAGATTGTTGCCCTTGTAATGGTTTTGGAGGTATTTCCACTTGTTAAGCTGACATGGAAGAAATAGCTTACTCTGATTTCAAATATTTGTTGAAAACTTTCAAGCTTTAATACTTTATTCAAAATGTCATAGGAAGGCTTTACCAAACTTCAAGATGATCAAAAGCTCAACCTACTTAGATCGTTTAACAAAAATAGATGTTGACAAATATGTGTTTAACATCAACTTTAACAAAGTTTAAGAATAGGTGAGCGAAACGACTTTTTATTCATAATGCTTGGCATATCGAATACCCTATAAAGGATCATACTTATGATGATAATTCAGAGGTTAGCATAGGTACTATACTTATAGATGGTTCATTCATAAAAGATGTATTAAGACAATATATGGTTAGCGTAAGAGTTACTAAATGATTAATGTACAAGCAATGGAGCTAAAAGTGCATGATTGAGATATATTTCAAGAAAGTTTTTTACAAATTGCAATAATTAAAAAAAAAAAAAACTAAGAACTTACTTCTGATATGCATAAACTAAAACAATCCATAATTGGAGATGACCAAATCTGATCTCCGAAAATGTTTTAAGTTCAAATTCATTGAGGACCTTAGCTTTCCTCGAAATCTATTACAGAATCTCGTTTTTTTTAAAAAAGAAAAAGGTGACAATTTGTTGATGGGATCTTTGCAGTCCATTAGACCTGTCAAAAATTCACAAACTAGTTTAATCCAGTCTATATAAATTGATAACGTGTGGCCTCATCATTCTGGGATCTAGATGATTCGTACGTATAGTGAACTAACTGCATCTAATTACTTGTCTCGATGGTCATGCATAAAGTGAATTAAACACGCCTCTAGTGATTCTTCACCCTCGAGTAGTTCAGTGACATAGCGCTATATATAAATGATTTGTCTGGTCAATTTGGTCCTGTATACAGAGATAGTGATAGGTTTAGTAAATAAAAATTGGAAATGTTTATAGAAATTATAATTTGATCGATATCCTTAAATGTTTTGTTAAAGATAGAACGCTATATATGAATCAATGCTAATCGCCTTACTCTATAATATATATATATATATATACATGTTATAGAGCTGGTTGCTGATGGTTTTGAGAAAAGAGAAAGAGTAGCTTGTTTTAAATTCCTAAAAAAGAAAAAACTGGTATCAGTTGTTGTCTTTCGGTACGTCATTTACTAAGGGAAAAATGCAATTAGATATGGATATTCTGATACGCAAGTGTTGATTGTGGTTGTGATTTGGTGGATGGATTATTGAAACAGATCATCTCATCTCATGTTAGGAGAAGTTAGGTTTGAAAATGACTTCTTTACTCAACTCCTGAGCTAGTATCTTCTGGGAACTTTCGGTGCATCTTATTCATTGGTTAAGTCCAGTAACAATTTGTACTTTCCTAACGTGATACTTCAACATGGATGGAACAACTTCGAAACCATTTTCTCTTGTATCTCACACATTGTTGTCCCTCTTAACCACTTTTCATCTTCTCCTGCTATCCGTTACATGTTATTCAGATTATACATCCTTAGTATATCACAAATGTTCCAACAAAAATTATACAATTTCCGCTGAATCTCATCACTCACGACTTCTTTCATCTCTTTTCCAGGAACTCTCATCAGAATCATCTCATTCCAAGTTCTATAAATCGACTGTTGGAGACCACAATCTTGGTATCTCTGGTCTTTTTCAATGTAGAGGCGATCTGGTCAACAAGGAGTGCAATGATTGTGTAAATAAACTTTCTGACATATCAAACAGCAAGTGTAAACAAGCTGTTGCAGCTAGAGTCCAGCTTAAGGGCTGCTATTTCAAATATACTACGGATGGATTTTCTGATGAGACCCCAAACCATGCCTTGCTTCATGAAACATGCAGCGAAAACAAGGTGCCTAATATTGCTGGTTTCGAGGAGGCAAGGAATGAGGCTTTTGCAACACTAGAAACTGAGATATTAAGTACTAATGGGTTGTATAAAATAGTCCATGAACGTGTTGATGTTGTGGGACAGTGTGAAGCTGATTTAGGTCCTTGCGATTGTGGTATATGTATAAGCATCGCAACACAAATTGCACGAGAGGATTGCGGTACCTCAGCTTCGGGACAAGTTTTCTATGATATGTGCTTCGTGAGCTATTCTTACCATCCGGATGGGAATACAGGCAACAGTAATTCAGGTAAAGTGGAAAGATTTTAGTTCATAACGTACAAGAGAACAGCACGTCTAATTCTATAAGTTGCTGCCATGGCAAACACCTGTTGACATTGTTCAATATAACATATTTGCATTTGGCAGGAGATGAGTCTGGGAAGATGATTGCAATTGCTTTGGGTGGGTTGGCAGCTCTGTTTATGGGCTTCATCTTTTGCAGGTTCATCAGATCGTCAGGCAAGAAAGGTGATGTTTAGGGGGTAATGAACACATATTTGGCACATGTAAATACACAAATCACTGTCTTAAGTTTTCTTCCCGAGTATGACGAATATACAGCTATGTATCACGTAAATTTTAGTTTTACGTACTGATTTATAATTGTGATTTACGAGACTCTTCAACTAATTGTAAGGTCTAATGAAATATTTCTATTTCACTATCACAATCTTCCAGAATTAGTTATGAGGGAAACTGGTTCTATCTGCATTTTTGTACTTCATACAAAATGAATTTAAAAGAATAGATATAATTGGAATTTTAAAATAATAATTTTTTTGCTTTTATTTCTTCAGAAAAAAACACTTTTTTAAATATAACTTTCAATATATAAATAGGAGGCTGCAAGCTAATGACCCCTTTCTTGATCTTGTTCTTTGTTAGTGGAACGCTCCTTAATTGCATTCCCTTATTATGATTTTCTAATAATGCAAACAAATGATTTAGTCATGCTGCGTTGCATATTCTATTACATGCTAAAATTAAAAAAAATTATAAGGAAATCGGTTTTGTCATTGACTAAATTTTACGTCTATTTGAATCTCATTAAAAAGAACAAAAATTTAATTTTTAATATTTGATGTGGAATTTGCTTTTATTAAGTTCAAGGAGGAAAATAGCCAACACCAACTTAGCTTGAAAATTGCAGTAAAACTTATTATTTTTATAGTAATTTATGATAGTTTAAGTGATATAAGAGTAAAATAAAACAATATTTAGTTTGAATACTTTTTATGTTGTATTTAAAACTTAACGTGATTTTCTTTGAAATTATTTTTGTTCTAGAAAGAGTTTTTACTTACTAGAAAACTAACATAATATTTGTACAGTGAGAGGTCCATTAGAAAGCATAATAATTATGCAAATAGATACAAGAATATGAAAGTATTAAATAAAATGTATTAGACTCTAATACCACTTGTTGAGACTCCAAGCAATAACGCTTATAAAATCTCTAAGATCATTCAACTAATAACAAACTGCTCACACAATAAAGATGATTGAAAAATTATGAATGTGGAATTTTAACATAAAAAACTCTCTAGTGTAGAGGTTAAACTACAGAACAAACTGATAATAAAATCCATTAAATCAAAATAGTGTGATATAAATGATAAAGGTTTGAAGCTCTCTTACTCAAGAATACCTTAAAAGACAACTACATCTTATATAGGTCTTTTACCTTTCTCTAAAGCTCTCTTAAAAGACTTCTACTAACAACCTCTGAAATTGAGTACAAATTGATACACATACACACCCACACACCCGCCTACCAATACTACACCTAAATAAAATCTAAAAAATCAAATTTTAATAAAATTGCTATTGGTGAAAGATAATTGGATTCTAAAACTCTTATATCATTATGTGTTTCTATCCATGCAACTTCTTTCTCTTAAACTTATCTTTAGATCTCAAAATAATAAGATTTTATACTCTATAAGGTCACCTACAACTTCATTAAAATCCCTTTGATCCAGGAAGACAACTAACACTTTCAGAGTCTACATTTAGTGGAATTAAACAAAAAAAGTCCATATAATAAGGTTGGACCCATAACAATCTCCTCCATTAAGCCCAGTTTAGAGGAGAAATCAACCACCTCATTGATCACTTGAAAACCATCTTGATTAGCCCACTATAAAACTCACCCTTACTCCTAGGAACTACTTTTGTTAACACGTCGACACTATTCTTGTCTATATGAATCCTTCTCATCTTACGTTGTCTTGAGCCAAGAGTCTTTGACATTGAGTTCTCTAGCCCTTTATAGCAGTGACTACAAGATATTATGAACTAGGGTATCTTATTGAAGGCTTCTTCTCTATAATCGACCTTCGAAGTTAGACATCTTTTAACACTTGATTGGGTTGCTCACCTTACTCATAACACTTATAGACCTCTTCTATATTATCCATAAGAAATGACTCATATGCATGCACCCTCTTCATCAAGTTAAACCTGATTATTATCCTATTTTAACTCAAGTCCTTCACGTTCTTCACTTTTAGGCTAATCAAAGGAATCTGGAACAAGGGTAGAATCTGTAGTACTAAATGACAAACTATTAGAAGTTGTATTGCCTTCTATGATGTGATTTGCATCCATCTCATGCTTGTAGAAGATTACGTCCTTGCTTCAACAACCATTTCGTTTTTAGATAGTAGAACTTGTAGCCAAACTCCACTTTACCATATCCAATGAACACATAAGGAGAAGTCTTCAAATTTAGTTTCAATCTTTGCTCCTTTGTCATATGCTTATAATCCTTACATCTGACCACCTTCGGATGTGAATAAGTTAGATCATTTCCTTTCCACACTATTTTGGGAATGTCAAGCTCTAAAAGGACCAAAGGAGTTATGTTGATCACATATACATTGATTTTGACAACCTCACCCGAAAAGGACTTAGTAGTTTTAACATTTAGAGTATACATTGAACCTTCCCCATAATGTTTTTATTCATCCTCTTAGTAAAACTGTTATGTTGTAGGGGTACCAAGATCCACATTCTCATGCCTTATACCATTTCTTGCTCAATACTCTTCAAACTTGCTAGAGTATCTCTATTATCAGTTCTAAGACACTTAACTTCTTCTTTATCTCCCTTTTCACCATGACATGAAATCTCCAAAAGGCCTCTAACCCCTGCCTTTTTGTTTTCAGCATACTAACCCAAGTCTTGTATGTAGCATCATTGATAAACATAAAAAAGTATTTATTACCACTCAAAGACTTCACCTTTATTGTACGACACATATCGGAGTGCACCAGCTCTAACTTTGTCTTCCTCTTTGGGGACTTCTTATGGAAAGACACTCAATGTTGCTTTGCAGCTATGTAATGATCACAAGGGTTAAGGTAAATTGTAATATTTGTAGGGATAAGTGTTTTTCCAAGTAACAACTTGATCCTTTTCTCACTAACATATCCTAATCTTTAATACCATAAATTTGGTGAAGTATTTTCTTAAAAGTCACGTAATTGTCTAGCATATAACTTCAAGTGTGTCTTGTACAGAGTGCAATGCAACTCACCACGATCAACCATCATTATTCCTTTAGACAAATTCCATTTTCCATCACCAAATGTATGTTGGTATCCCTTTAGTTCCAGTACATTTGCAGATAATAAATTGAGATGCAAGTCTAGAATGTGTCATACATCTCTTCAGGTCAACATGCACTCAATATCGGTTTGAACTCAAATGTCTCCCATGCTGATAACGCTAGTGGGATTTTGATTTCCCATCTTCATGGTTCCAAAATCACCACTCCTATTATTGGTGAAGTACTCTCTCCTTGGAATATAATGATGAGATGCTCTTGTATTAGCAAGCCACTCTAAATGTGAGTAAATAATATGGAGAAATTCACTTCTTATACAAACTAATAACACTTTATCATATATGCTTGATGTATTGCTACAATGTTAGTTATTGTCTCTATCCTTATAGTTGTCTTGCTTTTTCTGATCTCTCTTTTACTTATAGTTGAACTTCTTTATATGTCCAGGTTTGGTGTAGTGGTGACATGTTTTAGTCTATTTGCTTTCTCTCAACTTTAACTTGTTCTTCAACTTGCCTTGCCTTTTGCAACCTTTGATCTTGTTTCTTCCTCTATTTTTGACGAAAAAATCTTGCAAGTTGTCAAAACTGATCTCCTTCCTTTTAATCTCTTCATTAAGCATGCTCTCTTTCATCACGTCTAAAGAAAGCACACCAATTAGGGCAAAGTTGCTAATAGTCACATCTAAAGTTTCCTAACTATCTGACAAAGAACTTAATAGGAACAGTGCTTGTAATTTATCATCAAGGATAATTTTGATAGTGGTCAACTTGTTGATGATGTCTTAAAAATCATTGAGATGTTACAAAATTGATTTCCCAGCCTTAAAATTTATGTTTACAACTTTTTTTTATCAAGTAGGCCTTTTTATGAGCAATCTTCCTCTCATATAGACGCCCTAACTTTTTTACAGCTCAAAAGGATCTCTCTTAAATACGTGATTGAAGATTTGTCAATCTACTATCTAATGGTTTCCAAGGTCTTCCTCTTTATCTTCTCATACTCTTTATTTTTTATCTTCTCCAATTTAGATAGGACATTGTCTTTTAGCTTTTATCCACATCTATTGGATCATAGAGATCCTAGCAACATAAGAGATATGCCATCATTAGTCCCCATATCGAGTAGTTGATCGATGTCAAATTCATTATAGAACTATTGCCACTCTATATAATTAAGGTTTTGATACCATTATTGGGCTCTGATACCACTTATTGGGGCTCCAAGAAATAACACTCATAAGATTTCTAGGATCACTCAACCAATAACAAACTACTCACATAATAAAGATGACTTAAAAATTACAAACATAAGATTTTAATATGGAAAATATCCATTATAGATGTAAGAACCACAAGAAAAGCTGATAATAAAATCCACTAAATCAAATAAAAAGATAAAAACAATAAAAGTTTGGAGTTCTCTTACTCAACATGTTGGACCCCGATTTGTAAGTAGAATTTGGAAATATTCAGTGAAATTAAATGAGTGGTTTTATGTAAGTATTGTGAAATAAAGGTAATTGTGCTTTGAAAAAATTCATGAGAAAAAGAATTATTAGGTTTTGATTATTTTGATTTTTGTGGAGATTGTATAGTTTATGAACATTTAAGTGGATGAGTTGATTGAAATGAAGTTGAATAGCAAGAATTAAAAAGAAAAGGTGTGAAAATTTGAAGAATTTAGAAAGTTTGACTTTGGGGATGAATAGTGATAAAAAGTTTGACTTCAGAGTTGACTTTTTGTTTGAGGAAAAATTTGAGAAAATGGTCTTCTGGAAACTTGTAGTTTATGTTAAGAGCTTTCTGTCGCCATAAAGTTTG
Source organism: Erythroxylum novogranatense (assembly GCA_029891385.1). Classification (NCBI taxonomy): domain Eukaryota; kingdom Viridiplantae; phylum Streptophyta; class Magnoliopsida; order Malpighiales; family Erythroxylaceae; genus Erythroxylum; species Erythroxylum novogranatense. The sequence goes on along the minus strand of CM057226.1, from coordinate 43,650,766 downwards.
CAATTTTTTCGATATCGGAAGTGAAAGTTATGATCAGTCAAAGTTTAGGTGTGTTATCGGTTGACTTATGTTATGGCTAAACCTTTGACTGACAAATTGACGTCATTAGAGGTCAAATTGATTTTTATGTCCTTCATGAAAGTAGTAGGTGACATTCTAATCTTCGCAGTGATATAAAATATGAGGCGTTCGGAATTTGGAGTTGAAAGATAGAAATTTCCAGAGTTGAGTCCTTGTTTAGGGATTTATTAATTGGGCAAAATCTTTGATTAGAAATTTGATCACATTAGAGACTGAATTAGTTGTGGAGTTCTACATGGAAGTTGTAGAAAGTTATTTAAGCTTTCTAGTGATACCAAATTTGTTAATTTTGGAGTTAGGGAGCAAAAGATATAATTTGAAAATTTTGAAAGTTTCCTGCAGATCCAGATTTCATCCTTAGACGTGGTTACGCCTAGTCTCTAAGTTTCTTAGACGTGCCCACGCCTAATCGCTAAATGTCCTCCTCTCGCTCTTTTGCTCATAACTTTTTCGTTTGATGTCCGATTGAGTTGATTCTTGAAGCGTTAGATTCCTAAGACAATGAATTTCATTTTATGGGAAATTTGTGAATTTTTGAGATTAAATTGAGTTTGATTAAATTAATCAAAGTGAGTCGAGAAATTTTCTGAATATAATTCAGTATTTTGAGAAATTCGAGATCTGTAGAGATCCGATTGAAGTGATTCTTGAGGTAAAATAAAGTTAAGAGATGGGGCTACAAGTTATATGAAGAAAGTAAAGTTCAATTTTGCCCTTAAGATTTTTAATTTATGAATGGAAGTTCGGATTAGTGTGCAGTTTTTGGGTTAGGAACACCTGAAAGTATTTTGAGCATAACTTTTGCTTTGGAAATCGAAATGAGGTGATTCTTATTTTGTATTAAACTGGAGAAATAGGGCTACAATTGTTATGAAGACATCAAATGTCAATTTTGGGATTAAGAATGTAAATTTCTGGATGGAAATAACGTGCTAGAAAATGTGTTAGAATATGAATATACCCGAAATGTTTTACACATAACTTTTGATGTAGTGCTCCGAATTGGATGATTCTTGTGGCTTTATGAAATTAATACATAGAGAAACATTTCTCTAGAAGGAAGTTTTGACAAATTTCTTCAAATTGATAGTGCGAATCAGATCCGTAAGTAAGCATGATGTTAGGGGCATTTTGGAAAGTCCATTTAAAGAGAGGGACAAAAGAGTCTTTTGACCCTCATTTGATGACATGTCTATAAGACAAAAGAGGTGGCTGTCACTTGGAGAAGAGAAGCACGATACCTTAGGAGAAAATGAATGAAAATAAGAAGAAAGGAAGCATAGCCGTATGGATGAATGAGAGCCACACAAATTTGCAAGGGAAATAAAAAGAGCATGAAACGTTTTAGTTTTATTATAGGTTATAAGTTAAGAAGTAGCTATCGTTTTATATAAGGAAGGGCACGATATAGAGGGAAATAAAAAGAACAAATGAGAGGATAGGGTGGAGTTCGAAATTTTACTAGCTTTCAAGGATGATTTTAAGTTGTTTCTAAAGGGAGAAGATGGAAAAGAAGAAAAGCTTCCCATGGGCTTTGCAAATTTTGAATTTGGAGAAGAAAAGAGGTAAGAGAAAATGTTTAAGTTTTGAATTTTCTTGAATTTTTGGTTTGGAAATATGGAAAATAACTTGGGTATGTGATTTATGAAACTAATTGTGATGTATATGCCTTAGGTTATGTTTAATTTTGGATGGAAACTTATTTAGGGTTTAGGCTTAATTTTGTGTTGGAGGATTTTGTGAATGTTTGGTGTAGAATCATAAATAATAGTATGGGTTTGTGAAATATGAAATCAATTTTGAAGAAATTGTGATTTATGATATTGAATTTGTGTAAATTGGTTTAGGCCAAATTTGAAATTTGAGGATTTTAGAAATTGGTGATTTAAATATCTTGGAATTAGTATGAATTGATGAATTATGACATCAATTTTAAGGATTAAGTTATTTATGAGGTTGAATTTTGATGAAATTGCTTTAGGGAATGTTAAATTGGAAGGAAGAAAGGAGAAATGGCCAAATTGAAACTTAGAACAAGTTTCTAGCATCAATTCGAGGTGGGTAATGTATTTATATTTTGAATTATGAGTAAATTATGTGAATTTGAAAAATCAAGAAAGGAAAAATATTTCTAAAATTATGTTTTCAAAGGATTTGAAAAAAAAATGTGAACAATGCTGCTTTATGCATTTGTATATGTTGATTTATGTTTGAAATAAATAATTGCATTCATTTTTATGCATTTGATTTTTATGCGATTAATTGATTTATTGAATATGATTGTTATATAGATTGATGTGAATATGTGGAATGTGCATGTGTCAAGCTTTTTGACACAATTTGATGTTATAATATGAAGATTGTGAAAATCAAGATTTCGAAACGTGCCTTCGGGCAATTTGAAAATTCGTTTTCAATTGTGTGTCTATGTGGGTTTGGTCAGGTCCTATATGTGGGACGAATGCGCACTTGTCTAGTTTTATCGCCTTCTCCCGGCTGCTCGCTAGTGGCATGGAGCTCCGATTTCGGACTCCCTTCACGGCTACACTGGACCACTATGCGGGAAAGTGTAGTACATTCTGTTCACGGCTGTACAGGACCGCTATGCGAGAATATGCAGTACGTTCTGTTTTGGACCGAACCAAACCATTTGATGTGTTATGTGCTTTTGTTTCGTTTCTAAGTTTGATGCATTCATGTTTTTAAATTTGACCTTGAAATAAGAAAGAATTGAGAATTTTGAGAAATGAGAAGATAAGATTTGCAAATGTAAGATTTTGGAAATGTTTTTTGAATGGTTTGAAAAGTGAAAGATTTGAAGATAAGTTTTGAAAGGTTTATACCGTGAAATGTTTAAAAATGACAAACTTCTTGAAAATGAGTTTTCCGCTTATTGTTCAATTTGTAAATATATTATCCACGAGCTGTATAACTCACCCCCCTTTCATCCCCATCTCTAGGTTTCGAGCAGGAGATCGGATGAAAGAAAGTCAGGCCAACTGTTCGTTTTTGCTTATTTTGTAAATTGTGTAGTTTGGATTTTTAGAAATGGTTTGTAAATGGCTTTGAATGCCATTCAAGTTTAATAGTGTATCTACTTCGGAATGTAAGTGATTTATGGTTTATGTATTGAATGTGAGATATAAGTTGGTATATGATTATTGGAATTGTGTATGGCTAAGGTTATGAACTTGTGTATAATTTTGAGTATGATGTATTTGAATTATAAGATTGTATATTAATGTGAATTATGGATTTGGTTATAATTATGATTGAGTTGTGTACGGATGTTTCTGATTAAAGATTGAGGATTATTGAAATGTTTTAGATATAGGAGTGTGTTTATCTGCTGAGATCCCAGACGGAGGGTCCGGTAGATTTGGATGATTTGTGTGATGACTTGGGCATTTTAGAAGTGTTTTTTTACCCTTGCAGGTTTTGGGTTAGGTTAAATGCAGCCGTTGTGCTGCCGAATTTTCAATAAAATTTGAGTTAAAATTGTAATTTGGGGATTTGTATGGATTTATAAGAATATGATCAAGTATTGAGTTTTGTATGAGTATCCAAGCATATGATTAAGTATTAAAATTTGTATATGGATGATTTTGTATGTGATGGAATAAGGTGAACAAGAATGAAAAAAAAGGAATAAGGAAAAAAAAAGAAAAAAAAATTATACCGGTTTCGGATGGATGTTTCGTCTAGGTTTCCAACGCGATCATTTTTCTCTATTCTTTGTTTTCAGATGTCGGATCCACTTTGTTAAGTTTTTGTTCTGCTTCCGATTCGATTATTTGCTTTGTTTTCAATTCGTGTTTGATTTGCTTCGATTAGTTCACTTTTGGGTTTCGTCCGTTCATTCGCATTTGTTTTGGCCCAATTTGGTTTGAGATCCGTTTTGTCATTCGATTCGATTTGTTTGTGTTTCGTAGTTTGTTTTGGCCCAATTTTGGGTTTCCGATTCAATTCGATTCGTTCCGCCACTTTGTTTCTGATTCGTATTTTCACTTTTCCGGTTGGGATCCGGTTCCGAGATCGGGTTTTAACACAACACCTCATAAGATAATTATACCTAATCTAGCTCTTTTGTCTTTGTCCAAAGCCCTCTCAAAAGCCTACTACTAGCAACCTCTAGAATTGAGTACAAATTGATACAGACACACAAATAGACGCACACACGCACACACGCACACACGCACACACACACACCAACCTCTCAAAAGGATAAGATTTTATACTGAACAAGGTCACCTATCACTTCATTTTGTAAAAAATTTGAAATTAGTCAATGATTGCACTATTTTTGATAAAACATCATTCATATTATATTTCAAATATAATAATTATCAATACTTAAATTAATTAATACATAAATATCACATCTTTATGGTTATACTTATGGTACGATAAAGTGTAGGAGTGGGAATACAAGAATAATTGTGAGAATATGAGATTAAGGTGAGTATGGGATTAACTTGGAAATGAGATTATGTTACTTTATATATCACAATTAATTCACTATTATAAAGTAATTGAAATTTATTTTAATAGACTTATTTGAATACAACTTTTCTTCTAGTAAATCTTAATATTTTTAGAAAGTTTAAAAATTAAGTTTAAAAAGGAGTCTTTTCTATGAAATATAGCAAGATAAGGACTACAAAAGTAATTTAAAGCTAAAAATTCTAGAAAGATTCAACTAAACTACCATAACAAACATATATACCAATTTAAGAGACAACTAAATGAATAACAAAAGGAGAAGAAAATGTTAAAATTGTACTAATCAATTATGTGCTAAATGATTGCTCAAACTTTTCTTAACCATTTTGTAAGAATTATATCTCTAATGTATTAAATACACATGTAATCATTTTTGAAATATTTTGGACTTGTAAGGAAATAATTTGACATTCCTTTTCTTCTAGATCATATAAACTCAACAACTAAGGGAGATAAAGAACTATGGTATCTATACTATTAAGTAATGAGTAGTGGAAATCCAATTAATAGTCACTTTTGAATTCTTGTATGATCTAGAAATATTGAAATTTTCATAGGAGCTTATTGTTAAATTGTAGAGCAAGCAGGAATTTAAAGAAATGGTTAAGAACTTCTAATATTTATGTGCATAGATAATATCATTTTTCAATATCCTTCATTAATGATTAGGACAAAAGAGAGTTGGTCTTTGATCTATAAATTATCTTTTATAACTAACCACAAGATGAAACTTGTTTTAAGAAAGTGTTAAGGGAATTAAAAAATTCTTCACCAATGAATTGAATAGTTTTTTCCTTAAAAGTAGGTAATGTTATTGAACTTACCCTATAAGTTAAGGTTCCATTTCATTAGGTTAGTACGCAGGAAGATTGGTTTTGATATTAAGTTATCTAGGCATGTACATTAGCTACTTCAAAAAGTTGTTATGAATGGCAACTTTAACCTTGATTTGAGCTCTAAGACCATTGGTAATGGCTTTGATAAATGTAAAGTTTTCAACAGCACAGTAGGATTCCAATTGTCATACCATAAGAAGGCATTATTTCCATTACCTATCATGTGTCCTATAATAGTTCTCATAGTGGTCTTTTTTGTTAAGGATTAGCTTGAGAGTCTAACAAGTGTGAATGTTAAGATTAACTATATGTAGGATTTTAGCTGTAAATACATATGTGTGAATCCATTTAATCGATAAAGAATGTTTATTAATGCACAATCTCCACATTTTTATACAAAAAAGTGTTTTATTTGTGATTATAATTGAATCTAAGCTCAAGACAATTTATCTTTTTATTGAAAAAATTTATTCCATTTCACTTTTTATATCATTGGCTCTATTACTAGTCAATAGGAAGTTTTTCATTTTCCTTTCAATGGTTTTTATAATAGATATTGGAGTGCACCAATGGTATTTCTAAGTATTTTATCTTTTGTGTAATCAGTTTAGAGAATCAAATGCCTATTGATCATCGAGTTTCCTCTAGAGAAAACATATAGCTCTTGTTTAGTTTAACATTCAACCCTGAGAGATATTTGAATTGTTTTAATGACTTGGTATAACAAGATATTGAATCCTCATTGGCTTTTAGAGAATAAAACAAATAATTATTAAAAGATAAATTCAAAATTTTCATAGTTTTGTGTTTTAAGTAATGTTAGAAGATTCAGATTTAGCTACTAATTTATGATTTAATCAGCTAATTTGTTATTGAATTTTATATACTTTCCTATTTAGGTAGTCAACTCTATTAAAAAAACTGATTTTTAGTTCTTCCTTATTTAGATAGGTATGCTCCTATATATTTCTTATAAAGGTAAGGTTTCTTCTATATATATATATATATACACACACACACACAAATGTTTTCTTTTAACAAAACACAAAATTTATGTTGGAAAATTGGGGCAGGATCTAATCTTGCATGCAGCGAAATAAATAACCAAAATTTTTTATTTTGGTGTTCAAAAAGCCAAGATAACTTGAATTCTATAATATGATTAACGTATACAAAATAACAAAGTATGAATACTAATTTGTACCTCAAAGTGAAGCTTGATCCTTTTCTCATTGTTTCTCTCAAATCATTTATAAAATTGGCTCATCTCAACCATGCTAGCCGCATAAGTGTCTGACCTTTAGTAGTAATCACCCAACGAGTTAACTCAACAACTGTTGTAGAGAGGGTTAAATAAGAAGTACAAGCTTCTTTGGAGCTGAAGCTTATCTATAATAGGTCTTGGACCTTTTAGTAATTTAATTGGAATAAATTCTAATTTTAATTAAACCTTGATTAGAATTACAATTAATTCTAATTAAATACCAATTGGGTCCAAATAAGATTCAATATCTCATTTTGGTCCTTATTTATTAAATATTTTATATTTAAACATAAAGTTTGTCAAACTTTATAATCAAGTCTAACTTAATTAAGATATCTTTCTCTTCTCAACTCGTTCTTTGTGTATAATCCATTAGGTACTTAAAATGTTAGCAATGGATGTAAATTATAACCATAAATCACATTTAGAAGTAGATAAACAAAATTATTTAAATTTATCTTTAATTTTATAATTAAATAATTTATATTCATAGGTCAAGATTGGTGTCTTGTAACACTTCATGATCACCCAAATATTTAGGATTGTTAAAGTAGTTTTAAATAACCTTTTCAGATATGATTTTTTCATATGATGTAATCCTTTTATCATAAAATGTTCTAATTAAACATAGAGTATGTAAATAATGTCTACTCTATTTGAGTCCATTCATGTTAATTCTCTACCATTAGTAATTGATTCTACTATTGAAATATGTAAACAATTTAAAAAGTGTCATTTCACCTTGGCTAAGAATTTCCAATTCAATACTAACTAATAACAATGAAACATTTCCTTAGTTACTTTAGGGTGATGGATCCTATATTGATAACTTAACTTCTTCCATACAATTCATGTTATATTAATGACTACTTACTGAACTACTCATAACAAAAATAGGTCATAAGTAGCATTAAAATATAGAAATTCCTATGTGAGATATTTTAATAATCTCAAGTCAAAGGATCACTTATACAATCATCATAATGAAAGTTTTCCACAGACATACAAGCAATGCTCTAAATGAAATTTTCATATGAGGTTAACTCAGTGAACTTGTTCTCTAATAAGCACCTATATATTTGTTTAAGTATCTTTATAATTTAGTCTATAAGATTGTCTATTTCCTTTATAAGAAAGAAACATAATATGTGTTAGTATTTTGTGCTCTATTAATATCCAATCTTAATAGAACAATGACTAGAAATAATTTAGGAATAATAAAAATGTCATATGAATCTCATAATTATGATCCCATCATAATTTTATTTTTAGTGTATAATTAATCCCATAAACTTTATGATATATATCTAAATATGCATAAGATAAAGAGTACATTTAAATGATTATGTCACTAAATTACAACCAGTTGTTTGACTATAGGGCATAATCCATCAATCTCCCACTTTCAATAAGCCAATCATTTAAATATCTTATACCATATCATCAAATGATGATTATGCTACTATTGGGATAATGGCTTAGTAAGAAAATTTTACAAGATTCTCTATAGTGAGTACTTGCTTAAATTTTATAATTTTTATCTTAATTATCACCGAATTAACAAAATTTCCTAAATACATGCTAGGATCTTTGATGAGATCTTAGCTCCTTTTGCATACCTAATGGGTCTAATATTCCACAAGAAATTTTCTTTTGAATAATGCAAGAAACTATACCAAATTTATTAAAGGACTTCTTAATCTAATTAATCATTTTCATTAAATGAAAATTTCTTATGGCTTAATTGGTAATTAATGCTACATTGGAACCTTTTCAATATTAAAATAATATTATTTGGAAAAGGATATAACTTAACAAAGATTTACATTTAACATTAATACCCTTATAAACTTAAACTCAAATATCAACTCATATAGAATAATGGATATCTTAATACTTCATAAGTATCAAATATCTCAAACACTAAACACCTTTAGTACATTATCTACATATTTAAGCTAAAATAGGTAAATATATTCCATATCTATCTCTATAGATTTAATTTTCAAAATTACGTTGTTACTTTCCATATTCAACAAGATTTGTACTTGGACAATTATATTTTCAATAATTAAAATATGATTATTATTCTTTATGAATAATACGTCTCTATATAGTCTTACTAAAGAGGACAATTGTACTCTTACTAACTTTCTTATAAACACGATAAAGTTACAATCATCTTTAAAAAAATTCTTTGAATTTATTATGAAAGCGAATCTTTCAACGTCTCATAGCCTTTCAACTATACATCAAATGTATAAACAAAGACATTAGTTCCACTTGGACGTATTGCCATGAGATATAAACTTTTCAAACTTCACTTACTTCTACTACTCATCTTAAAACAATTCTCTTATTAGTTTTCATCAAAATAAATAATTTATTCAATAGGTTTATAATATTATATATAACCTTTTGGAGCTCTTATAACTTTATATTATCTAATTTAGTTATGAAATTATTCGATAATGCATGCTTCAAGTAAGCATCTCATCCTAAAATCATTAACTTTAACTCTTTTAAAGTCATAACATTTCATATCTACTATGAAATCTTACTAATTAACTTAATTAGAACTAATTAAGGTAAGTTGCAGTACTAGGAGCAACTATAAAAGAAACAAATATCTCATCTTGTATGCACCTCCTTACAAAAATTCATACTATTACTAAATTTAGTTATGCTGGTCTTTTAGTGAAAAATTTTGTTCCCTATAGATAACTGAAAATTTTAAGTCTCATCACATCAATTTCATTAAAGTTCTTTGATAGGTGTAGAATATATTATGTTTTTAAAGGTGTTTAAGTGTGTTTTAAGTGTTTATTAGATGATTATAATGTGTATAAACTTAGAATTGTGTTATTGTTAGTGTTTGTATGTATTCTAAGTGTTTGTTTGATTTAGATCAAGAATTGGGACTTAATTTTATATTTCAAAGGGAGTTTCATGTGTTTTTGAGTGTTAAAAATTAGGAAATATAAAGAAGATGTTAGAAGCATGAAGGATGTCACGATCGTGCACAAGGAGCACGACCATGACAAGTTTTCATAAGAGATGCATAATTGGATATCTAGGGTCAAACATAATTGGATAAACAAGAATAAGAGGAGATAAAACAAGGATAGAATAATTCCTAAGTTTCCAGTCTTGATCATATTAATTCTTATTCGCAGCTCAATCATTTAAGTGATCGTTTTATTAGTTGTTTTAATTTCAATTATTTATTTTAATTCAAATCAATCTTTAGTACCTTAGCCAAAGTTTTATTTACGTTATTAGGTGTCTAATTTGCCATCGTAGGAATGATACCTTTTGTTTATAAGTTACAATATGTATACATACGGTATTGAAAGTTTTCTATATAAAACTTATCAACACACGGTCACTTACACGTGCATGTAAGTGATCATGTATAATATTAAAAAAAACCTAAATTTGGCGTTTCACACAAATATAGAGACTTACATGGGAGACACATATGGCTGTATATATCAATATACACAGGCATGTAACTTCGCACTACAAAAGCTCAAATTCTTCAATCTTGTATATATCAATATACACAGGCATGTAACTCCGCACTACAAAAGCTCAAATTCTTCAATCTTCACACATTTATAAAGACTTACACCATCACTATACACAATCTTATAGGTCCATAGTTGTTTCAAATCTTTCTTTTGTACCACTTTTTCATCTAATCTTCTCCTTTTGGTCCATGAAGGCAATTACAAACTAAAAATGCACTTAGAGTTAATTAAATACCAAATATATAACAAAAATATGAAATATCAAGTAAAAAATGATGAATATAGTTGTATAATTATAGTCAAATATGCATTTATCAGTTTTCTTTATTATGATCCCAATCTATGTTGTGTTCAAATTTCTAGAAATGTATTTCTTTAGAAAATCAATATATTTTCCCACTCATCAAGATCATCTTTCTTTTTTCATTTTTGTACTACTTATATTTATTAATTTTGTTATGGATCAAAAAAATTCTAAACCATTTTTAGTGTATTAGAGAAATTCTAAAGCTATAATAAATTAGAATTTAGCACCTCTAGATTCCCCTTAAGATCAATCATTTGTTGTTAATCCTCTTACGTGAATGCACTTGCCATTCTCAAATGCAATTCTTGAGTTAGTAATCCCCTACATAACTACGGTTTTCCAAATACTATATCCTTGGTAGCCATCTTGTTTTCATTCCTATCCCCTTATCTAATAAATAGGCAATGGAGCATGAGTGTTGGTAGAGAGCTATTGAAATATAACCTCTTAAACTCGAAGAAAACCAGACTCGGGATGTCATACCGTAACCTCCACTATTAAACCTTTTAGCAATAAATTTGTGTGTTTTTTGTTAGACTTCATTATAATGGATCTAGAGATCGTTACTAGGCTAGGTAATTGGTTTTTAGAAAAAAACCAAAAGTATGGCCTAGATTACAAAGAGACCTACACATTAGTAGCTAAGATATCCACTTTACAAACCATCCTAGAACTTGTTGCATCGTAATTATAAACTTTATTTCAAATGGATGTCAAGAATATATGGTGATCTCAAGGAAGAAGTTCATATAAAACTTTATATAATATGCCTACTTTCTCTTCTAATAATATTTGCAAACTAAAACACCCTTTCTATGACTTGAAATAGGCACCACTCTCTTTGGTTTATCATCTACTCAGAGTCAATATGTCTCCTCTTTATTTTTGCAACAGACATACAAAGGGATAGTTATTTATGTGAATGACATTACTATCATTGGTTCTAATTAGAGGCCGTCTTTGAAGTTTAGAAATTGTTGCACTCTACTTTCAATACACATGACTTGGACAGCTCACATACTTCTTAGGGTTAGAAGTTCATCATCAATCTCAAGGTATTTTTTGAATCAACACAAATACATTTAGAATATAGTTAAGTTAGTCAAACCGACAGATAATGCTTTTATTGAAACCCCAGTGGTAGCTAATATAATATATTTATGTGACAAAGGTTAGCTTCTTAATGATCCTACATTATATCATAAGCTGGATGATAGTCTTATTTATCTAATAGTTACTCAACTAAACATCTCTTATGTTGTTCATATTTTTAGCACGTTCATGCAATCTCCTTAGCATTTATGTTGGGCCTGTGTTTTGCATACCGTGGCGAAGAGGCCACGCGTACTTCAAGGTTGCACGCGACCCACACACTAATTGGTATTGTCCTCTTTGGTACCATTGAGCCAATGACCTCGAGGTAAGAGTTGCTTTCTAGCAGAAAGCCTCAAAACCTTGAGCGATGGTCGATGGGTTCAACTCACCAAAGAGGACAATACCAACTAGTGTGTGGGTCGCGTGCAACCTCAAGCACGTGGCCTCTTCGCCACTAAGACGCAAAAACACGGACTAACATTAAAAGACATTTTATGTTGGACCCCACCCCACCCGTAGGTGTTTAGGGGTTATACCGGCGTGTATTCTTGGGTTATCTGCTGCATCCAACCTTAATCAGTATTGTCCTCTTTGGGAATCAAACTCGCGACCCCTCAAGATTTTGTTGTTTCTAAGAACACGCCTCTTACCATTGAGCCAATGGTAAGAGGCGTCCGTGTAAGCGGAACAAAACTGTGAGGTCGCGTGTTCGATTCGCAACCAAAGCGGACAATACCAATTTGTGTTGGATGCCACGGTATCACCCGCAAACACACGCCGCAGTATCACCTGCAAACACCTATGGGTGGGGTGTGGGGTCCAACAAGAGGAGAGTGAAAGAGGAAGTTACTGCTACTACTGCCATTCCAATCCACTCCAAGTTATATTTCTCTTTTCATTTTATTATTTCTTTCATTTTTGATGTTGTAAGATGAATGTGATGATGATGAATTTAGGTTTAAGGATGTCTAAACACTTTTAGGGATTTGCTCTTAAATCAAGGTTAATTTGATTACTTTTGATGTTAATGAATAGGGTAGCGTGATCATTTGTTGTATTTGTATGCTTCGATAATAAATTGAGAGAGTGAGCCGATAGCAAAATGATTAGATTGGGTAATGAGAGTTAAACAATCTAATAGATCATACAAACAATCAAATCGGTAATTTGTACAAAGAGAGATCTCATTTGAGGACATTTAGGGTCAAATGATTATAACTTGAAAGAGAGTAATCACCCTTTGAACTTCTAGGACCGATACTGGATTAACTCAAAAGTGATTAAGTTAGCATTAGATGATAGGATAAATCCCCTTCTCTCATAAATGGTTAATCTTTCTTGTGTGAATTTCCAATTGTTAACTGATTGTGTTCAACTTTGATTTCTTTGTGTTAATTTTACAATTTTATTCTCAATCAATTCATATTCAATTGCTTAATATCCTACTCAATTTTATTTTCATTTTAATAACACTTTTAAACCTTAGATATATTAGGATTTGATTAGTTCACTAATTTCTCATGGGATCGACACCTCATATATTATGCTATGACTTATGTGCTTGTGGAATTTTGAAGATTAAACCTTGCTTAATAACCCACACAAATGCTAATATGGATTTTTATCTAAAATGGAAGTGGGTCTCTCAAGCTAAAACTCACTGTTTAATTTTCCTATAAAATCCCTAATTATCTCTATTTGAAATTCCTAATTCTCTACAGTTTCTCATAAATCCCTAATTCTCTTAATTACTCTCTCCTATTTTCTTCAATCACAATAATAGTAGTATCAACCACCTTCATTGCAACATCAACATCATCTTTAAACCCTAACATGCATGCTTGTGCCAACAGTAACACCCTAACCTGCACGTTGGTGCAAAATAAAATCGTTCAATGTTATTATTGTTTTTGTTATGAGGAAGGTGGTTCATAGACATTATGGATATTCAACAGTTGTTAAAGTTTCTAGTTAGGTTAACTAAGATAGGAAGCCTATTCCTTAGGACGTTGACATTGATGACCAACCTAAGGGGGGTGCCAATGCCTTGGATGTAAATAGGTCAACCTATATGGGAGGATTGTATGCATATTTGGTTGCTTATAATTTATATGCATTACACCATAAGTGAAGAATTATTATGTATGTTCCTATTTACATTTCAACTTAAGAAGGCTACTGCACAACTCATCTAATCTAGTCCATCAGATATAGAATGGAGACGAGAATGCTAGATTTTTCGTGAGGTAGGTATTGGAAACTAGTTTGTTGAAGTTACAAAAAGAACTAAGAAAGTAAATCAAGAATAATATATGGGAGCTAGGAGCATGTTAGGTTTAACATTTACAAAATTAGACTTAAGGAAAAATTGGATTGAATAAGGCTGAGGCAATAAAACCTAAACTTACAGTAAAGAGTCTTGGAAAGTAAGGAACATTGCTAAAGAAAATTAAGAAGAAAGTAAATGTCACAAACAAAACTAAAGAGAGAAAATATGCTTCTTTGGTTGACAATCTTGACCTGAACAAGATGATGGATATCTTTAGTAAGAAAGAATTGGGGAAGAAAGAAGAGAAAGTCGTAATGATGTAAAGAATCAAACGATGAGTTTTGGCTTCTAAGACCCACTTCTATTTTTTAGATAAAAAGTTCAGATTGTACGTGTGTTATGCTATTATATAAAAAATTAAAAATATGTCACATCAATTAAAACTTCGTATTTAATTGTTGTTAAAATTTTCATTCTTATAAGGTCTCTTATAAGGTCTCTTGTGAATGTTTTAAAAGTATTAAAGTTTAATTAAATGCTCCGTGATTTAACTTATATTATGCTCTAAATGTTAGAGTTGAATTGCTCTTTTGTCCAACGTTATTGTTGGGTTTGCTATTTAAAAGCTTTCAAATGATATTTAAAGCATTTGAATTACACTAATCCATTTCTTCTTACGGAATTCGGATTTCGTCAAAATATAAAAGAATTACGGATATGTCTAAAATAAAACTAACACAAATTTATAAAATTACATTAAAAAAAAAAGTTACGCAAGCAAAATCAACGTTTGAAATAAGAGACCGGTGCGGAATGAAAACCCAAATACAAGACGTCTCACACGTTCTGTCTCCCTCCTCCGAAAAAGCAACTGAAACGCTTCGCCGGATATCTCGTGGGTTCTTTCTCCAGATCACTGCGAATTCTGTGATTTTATTAGTAATCTAATTTTGTTCATCCAAACCTCATTGTGTGTTAGGTTTATAGATTTTTGTTTCCGACTGTCAGTCCCTGTTTGTCTCTGTGTCGAAAGAAACTCCATTTTTCCTTGCATGCATTCCTAAGTGAACCCAAAGAGCCAATAGGTTAGTGTGCTCTGTAAGAAATTTCTCATTTATGATTAATGTTTGATTCTCTTTGAGACTGAGTTGTGTGCTTTGCTCCTTGGTTTTTTTTTTTTTTGAAATTATGTTTTGCTCCTTGGTATTGCTTTACTTACAATTTGTTGGAGAACGAATGGTTGTTCTCTGTTGAAGTTCAGCTTCAATTTGATCTGGGTAACCATGTTGATGCCATAAAGTTTAACTGCTAACGAAGCAAGTGAATTTGGAACCCAATCCATAGTCATGTAAACTTTGTTGTTTCTTTATCCTAAAATATTTCACTTGTTTGTTGATGATTGTATATAATATATGTTGAATAACACTAGAATCATTTGTATATTACAATTTTGCAAAAATAGAAGTAGTTCAATCTGCATTTTTGATTACCTAATGGCATATCGAACTCCATCTGTCTGTGAGTACGAGTAACCTTTTGCTATAGTTGCTGAATTATGTGCAAAAGTATGAGTTTGTAAGATTGTTTATGATTACGATAATTGCTATACTTATTCCAAATATTCATCGCCTCATTTTACATAATTTTGATTCTTATGACTAATTCCGATTGAAATCCTTTAACTTTCAAATCTTCTGTAAGGTTATGTAATTCATTTTTGACCAATCCAACTTTTAACTTCATTTTTCTGGACCAAATTAGTTTAATTATGACTGCTCAGAGTTTGAGGTGCATACAGGCATAAATAATAGTATGTACTCTTAACAATTATGTTCGCAAAAAATTGGTCAATTTAACTTCTAACTTCATTTTTTCTGGACTAAATTAGTTTAATTATGACCCACTCAGAGTTTGAGGTGCATTCAGGCATAAACAATAATATGTTTACATATCTGGGCATGCGATTCACTTCCTGTTTACTTGTACTGATTGATAAAACAATAAACTTTCATATATACGTATTAGGTCCTTGGTGTTTACATAATGTAAATGCTCATCTATGGAGATTCATATACAAACACATATGTATCTAGCGTTTGGATCTTCATATTTTGCATACTGCTTTGCAATTTTATTTTTTCATTTGGAATTTGTTACTGAAATTTGCATTATTGGATTGCTGGGGTTAAAAATTATACATTGCAATTCTTAAAAGAGAAACATAAATAGATGATCTATTACCTCCAGTTGTGTTAGCTGCCTTATGTTTGTGGTTATGGCTACAATGGTAGTTTGCTGCTACAGTGATTGAATATAGTTGACTGCAATGCTGTGCGTGTTCATGAACTGCACAGACATGATATTTATGAACTCATTAATGCAATTGCTGGTCGTTCATAGTTGTGGTACCTATTTGCAAATCCTTGTAGAAAAACATTTTATGTCAACTGTTGGAAGTTTGGACCTGTGTATATGGAACCTTTGTATGTGACTTTAACGTTTTTAGTTACAGGTCTTGAAGACAAAAAAGCAGGTGCTTTTTGGTTTTCATAAATCGGGAAGGTACCACCTTTTTAACTGCATATATGGCCAGTAATAAGAAACTTAGCAATGCTTTTAAAGTGACAAGAGCTTTGGATATCCCTGATGATGAGGTCAAACCAGTGCTGGAGGAGTTACTGAAGGTGTATGACAAAAGTTGGGAACTTATAGAAGCAGAGGAATATCGGGTGCTCATAGATTCATATTTTGAATTGAAGGAAAGTAAGGTAATCTTTGACTATGCAATTGCATACCCACCTCAGTAAGTTTAATTGCTTCTGAAGATGGCATATGTTCTCATGTTCCACAGTGTGACATATCAAGTTCCTGGCCTCATGCTTTTTTTGTAAGACATATCAAGATCCTGGCCTCATACTATTTTTTTAACTGATCAGGGAAGAGATGATCAAAATGATATTCATATGAAGGATGATAAGTATGGAAGGCCTCCTAAAAAGTTGTGTGTTGAAGACAAAGAAGATCACGTGTCTTCTACTAGAGATAAGGTAAACCAAAATTTATCTTGGGTAGTAGATGATAACAAATTTCTGATGAATGATTACGCATCTGAAAGACATAAGAAAGTGCATGTTAAAGAGAAAGAAAAGCAGATGTCTTCTTCCGGAGACAAGGTAAACCATAGTGTGGCTTTGGCAAACGATGGAGATAAAGTTCATATGAAGAATTATATATGTGAAAAACCTCCAAAGAAACTGCTTCCTAAAGAGAAAAATCAGTTATGTTTTACCAGCAACAAGGTAAGTCAAAATATAGCTCGGGTAAAAGATGGTGATGTGGAAATTACCACATCTACAGTGAAATTTAGGGGGCCAAGAGAACTGACCTCTGATCCTAACAGAAGCAAAAGAAGTGAACTTCCTGTAAAACAGCTTTTCTCTAAATTTAAAAATTCAACTGCTGAGACAGCATTGCTCGAATCGTATCCTAAACACAAACTTTATGGGAATGGCCCTTCTCTTCATCTGGAAAAAAAAACATGTAATTCTTATAGCAGAGAGCCGACTGTTGGAGGTACGGAACAAATCGCCAATGACTTGACAAAATCTGCGGTTAAAAAAGTTGGTGATAGCCTTCACTCTCTTGGTCCAAATAATGAAGCATCAGGAAGTAGTAACTCAAATATGGCTTCAAGAAAGAAGGCTTTGAAGTTCTCTAATGTTCCCCAGAAAAGATTTATTCCTGGTGAAAATAGAAACAAACATTGGCTAAGTGATATTACAAAAGGTACAGAAAACATCAAAATTTCATTAGTAGGAAATGAGGAGCTCCCAAAGTTTACTTACATTCCACAAAATATAGTCTATCAAGGTGCTTATGTGCATATATCACTTGCCCGGGTTTCGGACATGGACTGCTGTTCAAGTTGTTCTGGAGATTGTCTGTCATCTTCAATACCATGTGCTTGTACCAGTGAAACTGGTGGAGAATTTGCTTACACACGCGAAGGCCTTCTAAAAGATGGATTTCTAAACACTTGCATACTTATGAAGCATAACCCTGAAGATCACCATTTTGTATTCTGTCAAGAGTGCCCCATAGAAAGAGCCAAGAATGATTATATACCTGAAGACTGCAAGGGGCATTTGGTTAGAAAGTTTATTAAAGAATGCTGGAGAAAATGTGGATGCGACATGACTTGTGGAAATCGAGTGGTTCAACGTGGTATTTCATGCAACTTGGAGGTTAGATGATCTCTGAAATCCTAGAAGTGGTTCTGATGAAAATTCTTTTCTTATATATGTTAACCAATGAACTTGAAATTACATTTAGCAGTAGAGCTGTTTCTTGCCTTTGATTTATTGGATCCAAAATTTACATTCCCTCTTACAAAGGTGCATGTTGCTGGCATTTTTTGTTTCAGGTATTCTCGACTGCTGAACGTAAGGGCTGGGGTGTTAGAACACTTAAAGACTTGCCGAAAGGAACCTTTGTTTGTGAATACGTTGGAGAAATAGTGACGAATATGGAATTATATGAACGAAATCTGAAAAATAATGGTAGTGACAAACATACATATCCTGTCACACTTGATGCAGACTGGGGATCAGAGAAGGTTCTAAAGGATGAAGAAGCACTTTGTTTGGATGCAACATTTAGTGGAAATGTTGCAAGGTTTATTAATCATAGGTAATAATTATTGTCTGTATATTGATTGATTTGATGTGTATAATGATTGGTTTTACGGATAGATTGGCAGAATAGCATATGGACGAAAATCAATAAATTGGAGGAAGCATTGTGAGAATGATAAGGGAGATCAAATGTGCAAATTGGGAAATTTTTCATTGGATTTTTTTTCTTATTTTCTTGATTCTAAGAACATCTCTGGTAATCCTAACATAATCTGAGACCATGGAACTCGGATGAAAGTTGAAGTTGGAGTAGACGCCAGACTTTAAGTAACATTCAACTTTCTTGAATGAACATTCTTATGAAACCTCATCATTGATTAAGTTGACAAGGCTATTCTGTTTTGATTTGTCATTCATGTACTCATAGGACCTCCTTTAACTTTCAACTCTGATCATTCATCTTTATTAGTTTTCTTTCCTCCTTTACAGATGTGAAGATGCAAACTTGATTGACATTCCCGTTGAAATTGAGACTCCAGATAGACACTATTACCATGTATTATCCCAGTGGCTTTGTTTTTACATACTTTTGCATGGTTAATTGCCAGAAAATGAAAATTATTCTTATCTTATTATTGAAGTTCATTAGAAGATCTGATCTCTGACCCTCATTGCAGCTTGCTTTTTTCACGGCAAGAAAGGTAAATGCTTTGGAAGAACTGACTTGGGTAAGTGCTTTTAGCAGTAAACTATGTGATTATATATATGAACATGTAAATCAGATAATAAAAAACTGGCAAGCGGACTTTGTTTGTGAAATGGTCAACCACAAGAACCTCAAAAACTAAATCCATGTCTTAGGAGGTTTTCTGAAAGCACCAACACCATAGGGGGACTTTTGAGTGTACTTTACCTACATATAATATTTTTATTGATTATTAGAAAAACATCTTAGTAATCTAAAATGAATTTTTATGAAGATAATAGAATGAATAAAAATATGCATTAAAATTTAAAATTTTTTCTGCTATTAAATTAGTATTTATATTATTTATCTTTAAATTAGAAATAAAGAAATTAAAGAAAGCATTAGAATTTATGATTTTAACTCAAATTCTTGAGATCCTGATCCATAATAAAGGTTGATGTATATTGGTGAAGAATTCATAATTTTTGCCTAAAGTAATTGACATAACCATGAAAATTGGTACTCATTTTTCTACTATACATCGTTTAGTCATTTAATACTGCCATTTGGTAACTAATTTTTGGTAAAGTTTTAGGTGTCATAATTTCAAGCACTCCAAAGTTTACTCAAGCATTAGAAGTATACTTGATTTCTTATACTTTATTGTTTGAAATACTTTGTCTTGCTTATTGCATTAATTATTGCTTTGATGCCATCGTATGATTAAGATGAAGATTAATGTTAGAGATAATATTTTACTCAATTTCTTACCAAATGTCATAGTTCGATTAAATTGTGCATTTACAACTCTAGTCATGAGTAAAACTAGGTGAGGTCCGTGAATGAAAAACTAGTGATTGTCCATATAGGATTCTTAGGTAAACTTTTAGTATTCTTAGTTACCCAATTCGAGATATTGCCATGTTTAGTAATAATTCTTCCTGTTTTACCTTGATTATGTCTCGAGAAAAAAAAAATTGCATGTGCCTGTCTTTTTTTTTTTTTTTGGATGCGTAAATAAAAATTTGATGGAAATAACTGTTAATGTTATTTGTATGAAATTGTTTTCAGGACTATGGAATTGACTTCAGTGACCATAATCATCCAATAAAGGCATTTTCATGTCTCTGTGGAAGTGCATCTTGCCGAGATGCAAAACAAAAAGGTAATCATTAGATTAGTTAATATTACAAGTTTTATCTGGAAGAATAAGGAAAGCTTGGGCCACCTGTCCCATAATACTTATCTTAGCTTGTTACTGTGGTTATTTTGTCTTAGGGAATAGATTATACTCTGTGAAAAGGTGATCATTTTGGTAGCGGAGAACAGAACTTTATGACTATGATCTTATAATCATTAATGGCGACCATCTTGCTATGATTATCAACCATTCAATACTGCAGTCTGAATCTGGCGATTACTGGATTTTTGATGGCTAACGCTACAATACAGCAGATGAAATTTTTTGGTACACAGAATGGCCCGTTGCAAATCTTTGACGGGATGACTGCTGGTTATTTTAGTGAAAGTCTACAGAACGCTTCTTTTTGGGGGGTGTGACAAATTTAGTGGCCCGTTTATCCAGAACATACAGCCAATTGGTGAACAGTTTCAGATTGTGGCACTGATTATATGGCTCAGGACCTAATAGAGCTCAGGTCCTGTACCATTTTTGCTGCATTTTGTTCCAGTTTCTGGAGAGAATTAATAGTGTTCTTGGCTAGCAGAATCATGTTCATGTTAGTTCCTAACAATCACGTTTCTTTGACCGCCGTTGTAATAAAAGAAGGTACTAGTACTTAGTAAAGATGACAGTAGACTTTCAACCCGATTAATATTTGTACCATCCGACCCTAAAAAATAGATATGAAGGCACAAAAATAGATTTTAAATAGATGTTAAAAAAAGGATGTGAATATAGATTTAAATATGGGTTTAGTAATAACTCGAACTGATGAATACTTATATTTAACTTTTTTTATTAACTCTATTTTTTATGTACATAATTTGGTATTTTCACTTTACTCTTAAAGGAGTAGCCAATTCTTTTATATTAAATAGAAAATGTTGTATTCTTCCAAGAAAGAGAAACAGAAAGTCTTTTGAAAAGGCATTATAAAGAAAGTCTTCTCAAAGCACCTACTCAACTAAACCACTAAACTACGCCTTATTTATCGCTTATATGAGTCGTCTCTTTAAAGAGCATGTATGTCATTTCATAGAGATGAATTGTTATCAAGGATACAGTTAAGTTTGTGAGTGGAAGTATGGAGCTGATACCTATGCGAAGTCCTCACTTGATTATAACTGCATTTATAACTAAAGCCACTTTACTTTCAGTCGGTACTAACTCCTCACCCTTTTCTAGGTAAAAGGAGTCCCTTTGTATTGCAAAGTTGTCTCAAAGCATATTATCTTAATTAATTCTTTCAATTGGTGACATTTTCCTTTACACTTTCAATCTTTTATATACCATCGATCCTTTAGTTACTTTGGTAGATTCCACTCTTTTACAAAAACAAGTCATAAAATGTTGTATATTTCTTGTCTCTTTGTCCTTATAGGGTGATTGCCTAACCTCCCACTCGGGTGATTTTTCGGTCATCGACACCACTGTATCTCAAACTTTTTTGATGTATATTGGCCACTTTGTAAAGCCTATATCTGCTGACTCTTAATACTTGGTATGAATGTTTTTTTTTTCAAAATACCATTTTACATTCTCTAAAAAGTCTCATTCTCTCAACAAATTAATTTCAAAATCATGTTTTTATTTCCTTTTTCATAGATGGAAGAACAAATTAAAGAGGTTTTCTTTGCAACTTATAAGTTAAAAGAGATAATGTCTGAGAATCATCAAGAGATCATTAATAAAGGAGTTGAGAATCATACAACAAAGAATTTCTCTAGTCCACCTTATGAAGAAGAGGAGCTTGCAAATATGGCCTTTGGTGATCATGGTACAATTAAAAGCAAGAAGCGTACTTCTCCTGTGTGGCTAGAGTTTACTTTGGTAATTGTGAAAGGTGTTGGTAAGGCTGAGTGTAAGCATTGCAAAGGGAAGCTTTTTGCTAAAGATACAAACGAGACTTCACATCTGCGTGAGCATTTGATCAAGTATTGTCCAAAGAAACATTTAAGACTTGCTAGAGGCTAGAAAACATTATTAATTGAGAGTGGGACTAAGTCTAATGGGAAAAAAAACATTGCAAACCTACAAAATTCGCCAGGAATTCTCAAGAAGAGAGTTAGTTAATATGATTGTAATGCATGAGTATCCTTTATCTATGGTTGATCACTTTGATTTCAGAAGATTTATTGTGAGTTTAAACAATGAATTTAGGATGATATCTCGTAATACATTGAGAAATGATATTCTAAAAAAGTTTCTAAGTGAAAATCAAACTTGAAAAAAATGTTGGAGGATCATAGTGTTAAGTCAAAATGACTTTACATCAATGATTTTGATGAAGTACAAATAATGAAAGAAAGCAAAAGCAAACAAAAGGAGAAAAACAGACGGAAGCTGAAAAGCAGACAAAAGGAGAAAAATAGACAGAAGCTGAAAAGCAGACAAAAGAAGAAAAAAAAAGACAGAAGCCAAAAGCAGACGAAAGAAGAAAAAAAACAGACGGAAGCCAAAAGCAGACAAAAGAAGAAAAACAGACGGAAGCCAAAAGAAGACGAAAGAAGAAAAACAGATGGAAGCCAAAAGCAGACGAAAGAAAAAAAAAACAGACGGAAGCCAAAAGCAGACGAAAGAAGAAAAACAGACGGAAGCTAAAAGTAGACGGAAGCAAAAGCAGACGATGAAAAGTAGACAGAAGCAAATTGCGCCTGATTCAAGAATCAGTTTGAGTTAGTTACAGAACTCAACTGAATAACCGCTTCTTTCAAGAAACAAGATTAAAGAAGTAAGAAGCAAAAAGCAAGAATCAAGAAGCAGTTGCAAACGAAGACTATAAATATAAGTCGAAATCGAAGATTGCATAGTTACACACTTGAACGTTACAAAAGCTGTCAATACTTGAGAGAAATTTTTGTGCGATTTGTCTAGAGCTATCTTACTATAATAAAGCTCGAAATATCTTTTAGTTGAAAGTTGTACAGATAGCCTGCAGAGGCTAAGAGTAAAAGAATACTGACTGTAAAGAGACCTGAAAAGGCTCAGAGAAAAAGAATACTTGTAAAGTTATTGAGAGATAGTGAAATCTCATAAAGACTTCTGAGGACTGGACGTAGCCCACGGTTTGGGGTGAACTAGTATAAAAATTGCTGTGCCTACAACTCTCTATCCTTATCTCTCTTATCTTTCAAAGTTTCGATCTTACTAGTTTTTCAACAAGTTTTCGAAAAACATTTTATAACTTTGATTTACAGTAGTTCTTATGAAAAGAACAAGTTTCTTCTAACAAATCGTTTTTGAAAGGATTTTAAAAGAGGGGAAATACACAATTCAACGCCCCCTTCTTGTGCATTTATACATCGTATAATAAGCCTTGTATTAACGTGTGATTCACTTCAATTGGTATCAAAGCTT
This sequence comes from Erythroxylum novogranatense, assembly GCA_029891385.1. Taxonomy (NCBI): domain Eukaryota; kingdom Viridiplantae; phylum Streptophyta; class Magnoliopsida; order Malpighiales; family Erythroxylaceae; genus Erythroxylum; species Erythroxylum novogranatense. The sequence continues at coordinate 43,627,016 of CM057226.1, read as the reverse complement.
GGTGTCAAAGGATCACATTAACAACGTTTGGATTTAAGATTATGGCAGAATCACATATATACATTGAGGAAAGTGCCTCAGTCACTAGACCTCGGGCGTTTAACGGAGAAGACTACCACTACTGGAAAGACAGAATGCGGTTGTTTATCGAATATACTCATATTGACCTTTGGGACAAAATAGAGAATGGACCATACACACCGGTGGATGAAGAAGGAAATCTCATTCAACGAATTAGATGGTCGATTGATCAAAAGGCAAGATTTCAACTGAATTTCAAAGCGAAGTTTTTCTTGAGTTGTGCCCTAAGCAGAAGTGAGTACGACAAAGTTCATGGATGCGACACTGCGAAGGAGATGTGAGATACGTTATCTATCGCACATGAGGGTACAAACCAAGTCAAAGAATCCAAGATAAGCATTCTTGTGCACCAGTACGAGCTCTTCAAGATGAAAAATGAAGAATCTATTGATCAAATATTTGGACGATTTCAAACAATTATCAATGGATTAAAAGCTCTCGGAAGAACTTACGACAACTAAGATCACGTGCGTAAGATCCTGAGGAGTCTACCAAAGAGGTGGAGACAAAAAGTTACGCTGTGTAGTAAGCGTATTAAAGCTTGACGAACTACTTGGATCGCTAAAAATACATAAAGTTGAGCTCGATGCTGAAGACAAGCCCAAACGGGACAAGTCGATAGTACTAAAGGCTGGACAAAAGAATTGTAAAACTCAAAGAAAGAGGAATCCATCAGAAGCGCTAAAGATTGAAGAATCCAAGAATTATGATTCTAGTGAGTCAGAACAAGAGTCTAGTGATGAAGATGACAAGCTATCTTTCATTTCAAAGAAGATCAGATGGATGTGGAAGAAGAAGTCTAAAGGAAGTCAATTCTTCAAGAAGAACGACAAAGATGATGGAAAAGTAGAAAAGACATCCATCATATGCTATGAGTGTAACAAACCTGGACATTACAAGTATGAGTGTCCAACTCTAAAGAAGAAACCAAAGAAGAGTAGAGAAGGCAAGAAAAGCATGATGGCAACTTGGGAGGATCTAGATTCATCTGAATTAGATACAAGCTCCGAAACATCAGAACATGCAAATATTTGCCTAGTAGCCGAAGAGGAAAGTGATGAGGAGGTAACTTCTAAATATGATGATTTGCATAATGCATATTCGGAACTACTAGAAAATTCTCATGCGATTCTGAAACAGTACAAACTGTTAAAGAAAAAGTATGTAGAAAACCTCAAATATACAGAAGAAATAGAGAGAGAAAATACCTGCTTGAAAAAGCAAGTAGAGGAAAGTAAGAAAAAGAAAGTTGTAGATAGATATAAAGAGATCAATTAGTTGAAGCTTAGGATTAAGAATCTTTTAGTTGATCTAGCGAGTTCAACTGAAAGTACGAAGAAAATGAATGAAATATTAGGTAAAAGTAGACATCCGAGTGATAAAACTGGATAAGGGTTTACGAGAAATAAGCCCCAACATGAAAGAAAGTTTTTCTTTCAGAAAAAGAAGTTCCAACAATTTCATCAACAATCTTATAAAATGCATCATTATCATTCTGTGCATTTTACTAACTCAAAAGGACCCAAGAAAATATGGGTACCAAAGAATAAAATAGTATCTCCTGCAGATATCCTTCCTTGGAAGAGGCAGCAAGCACCATTGGTATTTGGACAGTGGATGATCGCGACACATGATGGGAAGAAGGTCTATGTTCCTAGATCTTCAGTATAAGAAGGGAGGATAGGTAACTTTCGGAGACAACCAGCAGGGCAAGATAATTGGAATCGGTAAAATAGGTAAAGATTCCTTTGCATGCATTACTAATGTGCTGCTTGTTGATGGTCTGAAACACAATTTGATTAGTGTCAGTCAATTGTGTGATTCTGGTTTTGAAGTTACGTTCAATCAAAATCTTTGTGAAGTCAAAAATAAAGATGGGTCTATATTCTTTTCTGCCAAGAGAAGAAATAATCTTTACAAAATTGATTTAGAAGATTTTCAAAATCAAAATGTTTCATGTTTCTTATCAACTGAAGAAGAAAGACTAATCTGGCATAAAAAGCTAGGTCATGTCAGTTTTAAACATATTTCAAAGTTGTTAAAACATGATTTGGTAAGAGGTTTACCAAAAATAAGTTTTGACAAAGATTTCTTTTGTGAAAGTTGTCTTAAAGGAAAACAAGTCAAAACATCGTTTTCTTCTAAAAATACTGTAACATCTTCTAGACCTCTAGAGTTGTTACATATGGATTCATTTGGTCCAACTAGGATGATAAGTCTTGGCGAACAAAAATATGGACTTGTTATTATTGATGACTTTACTAGATTTTGTTGGATATTATTTTTGTCACACAAAGATGAGTCTTTTAAGTGTTTTAGGACCCTTTCCATAAAGTTACAGAATGAAAAAGGAATGTCTATAGCCAGCATCAGGAGTGATCATGGTGAGAATGAGAAGTTTAGAATATTCTATGAGGAGAATGGAAATTTCCACAACTTCTCTGCTCCTAGGACTCTGCAGCAAAATGGAGTTGTTGAAAGGAAGAACAGGACGATTCAAGAGATGACAAGGACTATGCTGCGTGAGATGAATCTTCCTAAGTACTTCTGGGCAAAAGCTGTGAATACAACATGTTATATTCAGAATAGAATATTGCTGCGACCTTTATTGAAGAAAACTCCTTATGAGTTATGGAATGGAAGGAGACCGAATATATCTTAGTTTCATCCATTTGGTTGCAAGTGCTCTATACTGAATACAAAGGAGTTGTTGGATAAATTCAATTCAAAGACCTTTCCAGGTATCTTTCTAGGCTACTCTTTATCATCAAAGGCTTTTAGGGTTTACAATCTTACCTCGAAGACTGTTAAGGAGACTATTCATGTCAAGTTTGATGATAGTTTCCAACCAAGTAAGGAAGATGACATGGATAGTGAAGTCCCTTCAATGCCCTTAGGTGATACTATAGAAGCTTCATCATCACAAACTCAATTAGACAAGGTTGAGGATATTCCAGAGACTCTTGAGTTAAAAAGAGATTGGAGATATAAGAATTCTCATCCAGAAGAGTTAATTATTGGAGAGACCTCAGAAGGAGTCCGAACAAGGTCAAAATTCAGAAGAGAAGCTAATGTAGCTTTTATCTTTGAAATAGACCCTAAGAAGATTGAGGAAACTCTTCAAGATGAAGCATGGATTTTAACCATGCAAGAGGAGCTGAACCAATTTACTAGGAATAAAGTTTGGTCCTTGGTTCCTAAACCCTCGAAGAAATCTATTATAGGAACTAGATGGGTTTTTAAGAATAAGTTAGACAAATCAGGGAGAGTAACTCGTAATAAAGCCAGATTAGTAGCATAAGGCTATAATCAGCAAGAAGGAATAGACTATAATGAGACGTATGCTCTAGTAGCAAGACTTGAAGCTATTAGGATACTGCTGGCATATGCTGTTTGTCATGATATAAAGCTTTCTCAAATAGATGTGAAAAGCGCGTTTCTGAATGGTTTTATAGATGAAGAGGTGTATGTTAAGCAACCTCCTGGTTTTGAGGATGTTAAGTATCCAGATCATGTCTATAGACTTCATAAGGCTTTATACGGGTTGAAGCAAGCTCCTAGAGCTTGGTATGATCATTTAAGTACCTTTCTTATTGAGACTGGTTTTAGTAGAGGTTAGGTAGATAAGACACTCTTTAGGAAGAACTATGAGAATGATTTCATTTTAGTGCAAATTTATGTTGATGATATCATTTTTGGTGCTACTACAAAAAATTTATGCATGAGTTTTGAGAGTTTAATGAAAAATGAGTTTGAGATGAGTATGATGGGAGAGTTGAAGTTCTTTCTTGGGTTGCAAGTTAAGCAAACCGAAGGGAAGATCTTTATCCATCAACAGAAATATGTGAAAGAATTGCTATGTAAATTTGATATTAATAAAGTGAAGCCTATGGCAACTCCGATGCATCCTTCGAACCTTTTGTCGAAAGACGAAGTTGGTAAGAAGGTGGATCAAACCCTGTATAGAGGGATGATCGGTTCTTTGCTTTATCTTACAGCAAGCAGACCTGACATATTGTTCAGCGTATGCTTGTGTGCAAGGTTTCAGGCCGATCCTAGAGAGTCTCATTACATAGCTGTTAAAAGAATTATGAGATATCTTGCAGGTACTACTGATCTTTGCTTAATGTTTGAGAAAGGTAAAGATTTCAGGTTGATTGGATATTGCGATGCAGACTATGCCGGAGACAGAATTGAAAGGAAGAGTACGAGTGGAGGCTGTCACTTTCTTGGCTCAAACCTAGTTTCTTGGTCAAGCAAGAGACAAAGCTCAATCGCTCTATCAACTGTCGAAGCCTAGTATATGTCTGCCGCAAGCTGTTGTTTACAAACATTATAGATTAAATACCAACTAGAAGATTATTCAGTTCAAGAAGAGGATATCCCAATCTTCTGTGACAACACCAGTTCCATCAACTTATCGAAGAATCCAATACAACATTTGAGAGTGAAGCATATCGAAGTCAGACATCATTTCTTGAGAGACTACGTTCAGAGAAAGGTTGTGAGTCTATAGTTTATTGAGACGAATTTTCAATAGGCGGACATCTTAACTAAACCATTAAGTTAAGAACGTTTCAAGGAAATCAGACGGAATCTCAATATGGTGATGTTAAATGACCAACCGTCTAACACGTCACAGGCAAGTTAAAAGGTCGTCAAGGTTAACGGCATTAGTAACAGTGAGTTACAGCTAGTAACTTCTCACAGAAGGAACTCTTGGAGGGAAAGTTACATAGCTTTGAGAACCTCACCTATTCTAGAACATGCCTGAAAAGACCATTCGAGAAGTCTCAACTCAAAAACCTTTTAGCATTCATCTTTCTCAAAATCTTTGTAACCAACCTTACCTTCTGAAGAACAACTCTGTGTTAACTCAGTTTCTACTCATCAAAGAATCAATGGATCAAGCAATGATCTACGGAAGGCATGTGGATTTTGAATCCTTGAAGAAAGATGACATGGATATCGAACTAGAAATAATAGAAGCAGGTTGGACGAAGTTCTTCCAGGTGCGGGAGTATGTATATCAAAATGAAGTGTACGAATTCTGGAAGAATGTGCAGTTAGTAGACAGTGTTATTGTTTCCTCAGTAGATAGATTGTCTATTGTGGTAACAAGGGAGTTGATTGAGAAGGTGACTGAATGTCCACCTGTCGGAGAAAAACTTACAAGCAAAACCAGATGGATGACGAAAGTTAGTATGAAGGAAGACGAAGTCAGTCGACGGTTGTATGGGGATAATGACCCAACGGAGAGGAAGACCTCGAGTCTGGTGCCGAAGGCTAGGGTCTTACATGTGATACTATTCAACTGCGTCTTACCAAGAGCGGGTTCAAGGCATTTGGTGACTACTTTGGATGAACAATGCCTATTTTACTTGCTGAATTACCAACCTATAGACCTACCATTTCTGATTTTTCAGTATATGGTTAAGGGGATGAAGAATACTAACATCTATCCTTATGGAATGTTGCTAACAAGGATATTCAGGGAGTTTGAAGTCCTTCTTGACAAAGGAAACAGAATGAAGATATCTGTCAAGAGTTTTATCAACACAGGTACTGTAGCGAAAATGGGCTTAAAGAATCTGGAGAAAGTAGAAGCAGATTCTGAAATAAAAGCAAGAACTGAGGGGGTGCGTATCAAGAAGAAATCTCCTATAAAGAGTTCTAAATCTCAGGATAGTGGAAGAATGCTCATGGTTGAAAGAAGAAAATCATCTGAAGAAGTTTTGAAGGAAAAAGATGATTTCTCAAAAAGAAAGTAGCCAAGTTCGGATGACAGACGAAGGTGCTTTGAAGAGAAAAGGGGAGAAGCTTCTGAGTGAAATTCCAAAGAAGGCGAAGAGATCACCCAGGATTCGAACCTTGAGACAACAGGAAGAAAAGAGGTCCAGAGAATGAAGTCATGTAGAAGTCTCTGAGACAGACGCACCGAAGGCTACAAGGTCTCTAGTCTCTATTCTAAATGAAGATTCAGCCAAACAGGCTAAGGAGACTGAGAGGAAAAGAAAATTGGAGTCTGAGAAGCAGAAATCCCAACCTCAGAAAACTCCAAGACTGACTGAGGAAGTGAAGAAGACTAACGAAGTTAGTCAGAAGAAGAGTGTTACTACTGCTAAGGAAGTTAGTCAGAAAATGATTACTTCAATTTCTGAGAAACCAAGTCAGGAGAAGGCTACTCCTACTATTGTTTGACCAGAGAAATCAGCAGAAGTTAGTCAGAAGAAGAATACTCCCATTGTTGTTCAAAAGGAGAAACCAGCAAAGCTTAGTCTGGTACAGACTACTCCTATGAATGATCAACAGGAATCAACAGAACTTAGTTTAGTACAGGTTTAACAAGAAGAATCGGAAGAACTCAGTTTGGTTCCATACAACTATTCCCAACTTTTGAGGAAAGAAGAATTGGGAATCAGATTGATTGAAGAAGTTCAACCTGTGACTAAAGGGAGTACTTCAATAATCATCAGGGATACACCGAGGAGGTTAGTGAAGGCATACTTACAACCTATTCCTATAAATAGTGGGACATGGCATCTGTTGAATGAAGATGAAAGGAATTTTTATGAAGCCTTGAGATATGTTGCTACAAAACCATACCCTACAAAGATGACCAGTCAACCATACACTATTTACCCAATCACAGAGGAAACGGTGATAAAGGTTGTACCAGACCTTCAACCAAGGAAACCCATGGATGATAATAAGGGGAAGAAGAAATTATACCCAGAAGGGGTGATAGATGATCTGTCAGCAGATCAAATTGCAGAATAGGTGCGAAGCATTGATGAAGCATGTTCTGTAGAAAACACAATGACGGGAACCTTCATTTCCCATCATATTTTAAGAGCTAGTAGCAGTTCTACAACGAAGGATGAACACTGTCCAGTGGGGGGAAAGCTTACTAAAGGGACGTTTACTGAATCCCTTGTGCAGACGATAGTGCGTATTAGGCCACTATCTAATACATCTTCGATTAAAGAAGAAGCCCTACCCTTGCGTGGAAGACAAGTGTTAAGGCTATCGACTCTTTATGACTTAGACCTTCCTGAGCCCAATCTATTGGTTCAACCTCCTACTTTTGAGATTTTTGAAGACTATGTTCTATCTTCAGACGCATATGTTACTACAATTGCTTTTGAAGAAGAACACCCGGAGGATGATGACCAACCCACCTTATTTTTTGACTTGCAAGCAGAGGTAATGCACCTATGAAGAGAAGTCAAGGAGTTGAAGGAGATGGTGAAAGAATTGTTGAAGCATCATTGGTCCTAATCATTTTTTATTAATAAAAAATAGGGAGAGAATGGAAAGCAGAAATCAAAGGGGGTGAACGAAGTAGATGAACTTTTGAAGAAGAAAGAAAAAGATAGGGGGAGGAAGAGTAAACAGAAAATGTAGAAGTCAGAAGAAGACAGAGAGTGAAGCTATTTTTTTTCCTATCTGTATATCATCTTACAGTTTTTCATCTTACTTGTATAATTATTTGTTATCATAAAAAAGGAGGAGATTGTTCAATCAAAATGACTTTACATCAATGATTTTGATGAAGTACAAATAATGAAAGAAAGCAAAAGCATTTAAAAGAGAAAACAGGCGGAAGTCAAAAGAAGACGAAGAAGAAAAACAACCAAAGCCAAAAGGCATTTAAAGAAGGAAAAAACAGATGGAAGCCAAAAGCAGACGAAAGAAGAAAAACAGATGGAAGCCAAAAGTAGATAGAAGCAAAAGCAGACGAAAGTGAATTGCGTCTGATTTAAGAATCAATTTGAGTTAGTTACAGAACTCAACTGAATAACCGCTTCTTTCAAGAAACAAGATTAAAGAAGCAAGAAGCAAGAATCAAGAAGCAGTTGCAAACGAAGACTATAAATATAAGTCAAAATCGAAGATTGCATAGTTACACACTTGAACGTTACAAAAGCTGTCAATACTTGAGAGAAATTTTTGTGTGATTTGTCTAGAGCTATCTTACTGTAACAAAGCTCGAAATATCTTTCAGTTGAAAGTTGTACAGATAGACTGCAGAGGCTAAGAGTAAAAGAATACTGACTGTAAAGAGACCTGAAGAGGCTCAGAGAAAAAGAATACTTGTAAAGTTGTTGAGAGATAGTGAAATCTCATAAAGATTTCTGAGGACTGGACGTAGCCCACGGTTTGGGGTGAACCAATACAAAAATTGCTGTGCCTACAATTCTTTATCCTTATCTCTCTTATCTTTCAAAATTTCGATCTTACTAGTTTTTCAACAAGTTTTCGAAAAATTTTTTATAACTTTGATTTACAGTAGTTCTTGTGAAAAGAACAAGTTTCTTTTAACAAAACGTTTTTGAAAGGATTTTAAAAGAGGGGAAATACACAATTAAACCCCCCCTTCTTGTGCATTTATACATCGTATAATAAGCCTTGTATTAACGTGTGATTCACTTCACATAGGTCTAGGATTGCTATCATTATAAACTTGTGGATAGCTTTTAACTAAAAGAAAGGATACATGGTTCTGACTGGACACTTCATTGATAGAGATTGGATTCTAAGAAATCGAATTCTAAGGTAATTAATTTTATTAGATTTAAGATGTTTCCTTCCTTATTGACAATATCAAGTTTTCTTAAGATTTTATATGCAAATACTTTTATATTTATCTTGGTTACCATAGATAGATATAGTAATTCGCATGTTTAGTAATTAGTTCCTTCATACATGCTAAATATTAATTACTTAGAGAACCATTCTATGTTCTGTATTTAAGTTGTAATAAATTTTTATCATTTTATTTTATAGGTTTATATTTGTGCTATGCCCATATACAAAGGAGACTATTGAAATTTTTAGAGGAGTGTTTGTATGAGTTTAGCCTAGAAACCAAGATTTCTTATGTGGTTGTGGATAATTGTATAACAAATTATGCAATGGTGAACCTTCTACGTGAGAAGTTTGATGCCAATTTTCTTATATTAAATGGAAAAATTTTGCATATGCAATGTAGCGCTCATATATTAAACTTGATTGTCAAGGATGGTTTGGATTTCATGGGTGAAGCGTTAGAAAGAATTCATGATTGTATTTTATTTTGGGCATCAACTCAAAAAATGATAGAGGAGTTTGAGGATGCATCCAAGTTTTTGAAAGTTTCATTTTCTAAAAAGTTAGTTCTTGATTGTAAGACAAGGTAGAATTCTACTTATTTGATGCTTGAGGCAGCTTTGTCATACGAAAGTGTTTTCAAGAGGCTGGAACATTTGAATAATCAACTTAAGTTTACTTTGCCTAGTGATGAAGATTGGAAGTTGGCAAGCATTATTTGTGACAAATTGAGAGTATTTTACAAGGTAACAGAGCTTTTTTTGGTAGAAAATACCCCACTGCAAACTTATTCTTTCGACATGTTTGTGAAATTAAGTTGAAGTTATTTAAGTGGACGTCATCTCATTGTGATATTATTCAAACTATGGCACTAAATATGATTAAAAAGTACGATGAAATTGGTTTCATGTAAATGGAATACTAGCTATTGCTTATATTTTGGACCCAAGAAATAAGATAGATTGCGTTGAGTTCTATTCTAATGACATTTATGGAAGTAAAGCTAATATTGAGATTGAGAGGGTGAAGAGCTTGCTTTATGAACTATTGTTAGAATATCAAGACAAATATGCTTTGGACATAAGGAACTCTATAACATATACTAATTTAATTGTTTCATCGTCTTAATATGAGGCTATCCATTTTGGAAAACATCAAGAAGATTGTGGAGATAGCGAAGAAATCAAAGAAAAGAAGGGTAAATTTAAGATATGATCAGGACCATTATTTAGAGGAAGATACAATGCCTGAAAATAACTATTTTGACATTTTGGCTTACAGGAAGCAAGAATTCAAGTATGCAACATTGAGGATGATTGCCTGAGATATTTTATCAATACCTATTTCTGCAGTTGCTTTAGAAAGTGCATTCAGCATGGGTGGTAGGGTTCTTAGTCCACATTGCTCAAGACTTCATGCTAATACTGTTGAAGCATTGATGTGCTTGCAAAATTGGATGCTTAGAGATTATTCAGGTAATATATATTTCCTTATTAATATATGTAACATTTGTATTTGAAACTTCTTACTTGTATAATTTTCATATTGAATCTTGCTTACAAATTTCACTTTACAAAGTTCATATATGATTGCTTCGATCTTTGATGATGCTAACGCAAGTGAAGAGGAACCGGGTGAAATGATTGATTTGGTAATTCATTTTATTTCTCATCATTTATTCATTTTTACTTAAAATATTAAATTAACTTATAATTTGACTTTATTTGTTAACATATTTTACTTTCTTATAGGATGATAATAATGCAAATGATATGGAGATGGAGTTTTGAATGTTGTGGAGTTCACACAAAGACAATTTGAAGTTTTGGATGTTTCAATCTTTGTTCCAGTTCTTGATTGTGAAAAATATATGTTGTCTTTGCATTATACATTATGATTTTTATTATTCTAATTTTATGGTTTTTTAAGACATACAAATCAAAATCATGACTTATTATTATTAAAGCAATTTTGATTTAGAGCCCTACCCATTGCCATACCTAGTGAAATTAGTTTTCAAAATAAACTTGAATAGAATACTGGAGGAAAGAGCGACATCACGATGCTACAGTTGTCGAAGTGTTTTTCTGGACAATTCTTTGAGTGTTAGAATCTTAATATAAGAAAAAACAACCAAAAATTTCCTCGTTTATTATTCTCAATCAACAAACGAGTGGGCAACATGTATAATGAAAAATCTCAATCTTTTTCACTAATCAACAAAGTATATTATGGACAACAACAAACAATCCATTGAAAGTTTTACTAATATGCGAGGTCTGAAAATGTTTATTAGTTTGCAATATTATCTATAACTCATAGAGAAACTGTTTTTAATAAATCCAAATGAATGTGTGTGTGTGTGTGTGTGTGTGTGCGCGCGCATATATACATAATAAACTAATAATAATTAAAAATAGACATAAAAGACAATAATAAAAATATAAATAAATAAATACGTAATAAATAAGAATATAAAATAAGTAATAAAATAAATAATAATAAATTAATAATTGTGTTATGTAAATTGTATATTGTAATTCTGTTGTGTCTTGTGTGTGAATGAAATACTAAAATCATGTGAAATAACTGAGTTATGTAAATTATAATTTTGTTAGGTCATGTTTGAATGAAATACTACTGAAAGGGCCCAACTAGTTCTCCATCTACAGGTAAAACCCCGGTTGCCCCAGGCTCTGACAAGAGGGGCTAGCATGGAATCGAACTTGGGACCTAACCAAAGTCAAGCCCCGCTCTCAACCATCGAGCCACACCCCTTGAGGGCCATGTGATTAATTCTACTAAAATAGGAAGATTGAAGTGTGAATAATGAAGATTGAAGTGTGAATTATATGGGCGTGAAGTGCGAATTGAATAGGTGTGAAGTATGAATTGTATAAAGTAGTTTTCTGTCATAATATTATGCGTGTAATTATGTTGTAATTGTGTAAGTATATTTTTTTTGAAAAATTAAATGAATTTTATAATGATAATATGAAAGACAACACATGAATACGATAACTACTCTTACATACAGGAGAAGCTAAAAACGACTATAGGCAAAGCCAACACGACACCGTGGAAACAAAATGAAAAAATGACAACGTACGATGGGTAGATGTAAGAAGCATTAACTATCGTTGAGTGTTGCATATGGTAAAGAAAATATCTCATCTCAAAAGGAGACTCAAGAAGCTTCTGAATTATGGCAACAGGTGGGTTCTTCATCTTGAAGCTGGACAACTGAGGTAAGGAGTCGAATCTTAAAAAAATTGTGCATTTTTCTACTTCTACTAATCTTTGATGGCTCTATTTAGGGTTTAATAATCTCAAGATTCCTCCTACCCATCACTAGTGGAAAGGAGTAAAGTCTCTGACAAAAGGTAAGCATCTTATCCTTCACGATTTGTATGTTTAGCAAATAACTAGAGTTGGTATATGTGTTATTTGCTTGAGATTCACCTCTTCTAGCTCTCTTTTACAACCTGCAAGACATAGTCGATAGAGAAGAAGATTCCAATCATCTACAAGAATTGCTTAGGACAACAGCTTTGGGAGTACGTCTTCTAATAGGTAACAACTTAATCACTTTTCCTCTTTCAATTTGGTACTCCATGTGTTAGGGTTAGCCCAGATTCCATGATCTAACTACATGTTCACTATAGTTAGTATTACACAGGTTTTCCTTCAAGCACAAACTTATCACACAAGATACGTCAACCCCTTTGCATGACAATACCACGTAGCTCTGTCAAAGTAAGATTTAGCCTTGTCTTATGATTGTCGACCAACCTACTTGTTCTCTAATGCCTCACGACCCTCATAGTGTTTCGCTCTTACACCCTTGCAAGAAAACTACGAAAAATAAATAATCATGAAAACAAAAGAACACGAGAAAGAGATACAACTTACAACTTAAAAGCCAATCTTCAGTACTTCCCTTAAAGTATACAAAGGAATACTCTTTCAGTCCCTAAGTGTCCTTTGCACTCATCTCTTTTTGAGTGTCTCTAACTCCCACAAGGAGAAAAGTGATTGAGCCAAGTTTATACTATGAATTGGCAGCATTTTTATAGCTGCTTGTGCATGTGTTGACTCCTAATTGATGATTTTTGTGCTTAAATTAGTTCCTCATACCGAGTTCTTTCAATTCTTAATTTGTCAGTAAATTGTCATGATTTGATACTTATTTCTCTACAATTTTTATTGGGACAATTGGTACTGCAAATTGTTGCTATTATCTTATTGCAGGAACAAAGGAGTCAACGTCAGGAAGTCAACAGCCATAGGTCTTTCCGCACGTCGCGACGCACGGCGATGCACACAACGCGATGAGCAGGCGATTGCTCACGTTGCGACGAATTTGATTTATTTATTTTATTCGTCGCGACGTACGAGCGGATATCTGATTTTTAATGGAAAGTTTGTCTCACTGTTTCGACCCGGCCCGCGCTCTATCATATAAAAACTTGTCATTTTTAGGTCATACGCAGACAGAGATAGAAAAAACTTTGAACACGCAGACTCGGGATGTAGCACCCCCTCATCGTAGGGTACACATCGGGAAACCCGAAGGTCGCTCCGATACGTATCCCACAATAAAGGTGCACCACCAGAACATTTCCCTTAATAATTCACATGGCATCGCAATAATTTAAAACCATAACACAACACGATATCAGAAACCACTAAATTTAAAATCATAATATCAATCACATACAGTCATCCAATAACAGAATAGACAAGTCTATCAGTCCCCTGAACAAAACCAAAAAAAAGGAAACTGATACAAGCATCTATCCTAAGTCATCCTCAAAATCCAACCCAGCTGACCGACCTGTGTGCCATCGCTTCTCCTGCCAGCACGCTCGCACGGTAGAAAAAGGCTATCTCTGGAGCTAGGGGTCTACTCTATCGATCCTGAAAAATTAGATGCAATTTTGGGTGAGTTTGCGAACTCAGTGAGAAACCATCATCGATGGTTCACTCAAATCATGCATTACGCAAATTGCGTACAAAGACACCGCACGGTAATATTCGATTAACAATATTATATAACAATTTCACAGGAGTTTATAACAGTTTATAGTATCAGTAACAATTTACAATAGCATAAAACAGTTCACATCATAATTTCTGAAGAAATTATGGCATCACGCAGATTCAAGAATCGTCACACAATTTGGCAATTCAATCACCATGTATATAATGCATATGAGACTCTTTCCGCTTATTCAAGATTGTGCCCAAGTGCTTAGTCGTTGTTCGATGGGGACGCGTCAGGGATTTCTCCCCTCGAGCTCGTGGCCCTGTCAGTACAGTGTTCGAGCTCGAGGCTCTTTTCAGTGATAATAGCACTTGAGTCACATGTCTATTATCTGATCATGCATTTATGCATGCAATGCAGTGTTCAGTAATTCGGTGTATGGCTATAAAAGCCTAGTATTGTGATTCTCAGTAACGAATCTGGAATCACCTCAATCGGAGGTCTACACCATGAATTATGCCCAATAATTTGAAATCAATCCAATCGAATGCCCTACGCGCGACCTTAGCCCTTTGCACAAGATACGGTCGTGGCCATGGCGTGAAGCACGCTTCGCATGGGCGCTTCTTCTTCCCACTCGTCATGACGATATTCAAAGCGCTTCACAAGGCGTCCCAAGCGCTTCGTCGCGGTGAACACTAAATTTATTCGCCGCGGCGAGGCACGCTAGACGTCGTGACGTGCGACTGCGCCACCTTCTTCTCCGATCGATTTTCGCCATTAAAGCTATCTAAAACCTCCATTAACTCTCCCAACTACTCAATAAACCATAATAAAACCATTAAAACTTACCAATCAAGCTCTAATCCACAGATCTTTCAAAAATACCGTAAACCCTAAATCTTTCTCAAATCAACGATTAATTCACTCTCCAAGCTTCTCAACCTTCAACAATCACAATAAACCACTTAGCCTAGCATAATGAGGAGAAACCATAAGGAAGAATCGATGAAACTCACCAATAGGGAAGAAATCGAAATCACCGTGGAGAAGGGAGAAGAAGAAATGCCTTAGGTAAATTTCTCCCATTCCAAACCTATCTATTTATAGACAAAGGTCTCCAACTCAGTCCAAATTTCAGTCTCAAAATTTCAATGGCTCAACATTTAAATTTCCTGACAGTATAACCCTAATATTTCCTTAGCCATTGGATAATTCTTTCAGTACTATACAGTCAATCAGTCTGTCACTCCAAAATTTTCGATCCGGGTATTTTCTCCCAAATTTCCAGAAAATTTCTTACAAGTCACTATCAGATGCCAATCACTCTTAGACTATTCTAAATCAGTCATTCGGGCTCACTTACTCTTAATTCCTCAATCAATTACAATCCGGTCACCAAATTACCACAATTCAATCGATTCATACTTCCATTTAAAATGCCGAAAAATCATGAATGCATGTACCTATGAATAAATGCATATGCAAGAAACCGTTCCTTTATAATTAGAGGCCAAGAATATGCTCAACGGTGAATGCAATGAAACCTATCACCTAACCTGAATTACAAAATACCCTTGCTAACAGTAACGGAATGTTACAATTCACCCCTCCTAATAAAAATTTCGTCCTCGAAATTTAATACCTGTTCGATCGAATAGATGAAGATACTGACTCCTCATATGCTCCTCAGTCTCCCATGTAGCTTCCTCAGAAGAGTGGTTCTTCCAAAGGACTTTCACCAATAGAATTATCCTGTTCCTCAGTTGCTTGACCCGTGATTCTATAATCCGTACCGACTCCTCAACATAGGTCAAATCACTGGCTACCTCAATCTCCTGAGCCGGAATCACATGCGTCGGGTCAGAACGGTACCGTCGGAGAATACTAACATGAAATACATCATGCATCTGGGACATCTCACTCGGTAATGCCAATCTGTAAGCCAACGGTCCTATCCTCTCAAGGATCTCATACGGACCGATATACCGAGGGCTCAACTTGCCTTACGGCCAAATCTCAAGATCTTTCCAAGGAGACACTCGGAGAAACACTGTCACCTACACTATATTCCATCTCTCGCCGATGCTGATCCACATAGCTCTTCTGTCTGTCCTAAGCCGCCTTGGTGCGACTCTGGATCAACTGTACCTTATCTACTGTGTCCTGAATCAGTTCGGGACCCTCTATCGATCTCATTCCCTCTTCATCCCAATACAGTGGCGATCGACACGGCCTCCCATACAAGGCCTCATACGGTGCCATCCCAATACTGCTCTGATACTGATTGTTGTAGGCAAACTCAATCAGAGCCAGATGCTGATCCCATGATCCTCGGAACTCCAATACACACGCTCGAAGCATGTCCTCAACAGTCTTAATCGCCCTCTCACTCATCCATCTGTTCGAGGATGAAATGCGATCAAGTTCAACCTCGCACCCATAGCGATCAGAGGCTCTTCCAGAACCTCGAGGTGAACCTGGGATCCCTGTCCGAGACTATCGACAACGGAACCCCATGCAACCGTACAATCTCTGCCACATACTTCTGGGCCAACTGATCGAGAGTATTACTCTCCCTCACTGGCAAGAAGTGAGCCGATTTGGTCAATCGGTCCACTATGACCCAGATAGCATCATGCTGCCTCGGTGTCCTAGGCAACCCCGTCACAAAATCCATGGTAATTTGCTCCCATTTCCACTCCGGGATGGGCAACGAATGCAACTTTCCCACTGGAGCCTGATGCTCTGCCTTAACTTGTTGACAAATCAGACACTTGGAAACATACACTGCCACTTGCCTCTTCATACCAGGCCACCAGAAATGCTGTCTCAGAGTATGATACATCTTGGTCGTACCAGGATGCATAGCATAGGCAGCTACATGTGCCTCCTCTAGAATCTCCTGTCTCAAATCATCAATATCAGGCACACACAGTCTCTGTCCCATCCATAACGTCCATCTCTCAACTCAAACTCCGAATCAGTACCGGCCTGGACTCTCTCAATCAGTCTCACTAACACTGGGTCTTGATCCTGAGCTCTCTAGATCCTGTCATGCAACATCGACCTCAGCCTCAGAGTAGCAATCAGAGCTCCATCCTGACCCATATCCATCTGTACATTAAGATCTCTCAACTGAATCGCACTGTAATCTCGAAACTGAACTCGGTTTGTACTACCATGTGATCTCCTACTCAATGCATCGGCCACCACATTGGCCTTTCCTGGATGATACTCAATCGTGCAGTCATAGTCCTTCAGTAACTCTATCCATCTCCTCTGTCTCAGATTGAGCTCTCTCGACTCAGCAGATATCTGAGACTCTTATGATCGGTGAAGATCTCGAACGTCTCCCATACGATAATGTCTCCAGATCTTCGAGCAAACACTATCACGCCAACTCCAAGTCATGCACTGGATAATTCACCTCGTGAGACCTCAACTGTCTCGAGGCATACGCTATAACTCTCCCATGCTGCATCAATACACATCCCAGTCCTTGATACGAGGCATCACTGAAAACCACAAAGCCTCCAGTACCAGAAGGAATGCTCAACACCGGTGCAGTAGTCAACTGATGTTTCAGCTCCTCAAAGCTCTTCTGGCACTCCTTAGACCATCTAAACGGTACATTCTTCCTTAATAGCTTCGTCAAAGGGGCGGAGATCAACGAAAACCCCTTGACGAACCTCCGGTAATATCCGGCCAATCCTAGAAAACTCCGCAACTCTGGCACACTCCTCGGAATCTCCCAACTCATAACTGCCTCTATCTTGTGAGGGTCCACCTGAATACCCTCACCGGACACCACGTGCCCCAGAAATACAATCTCATCAAGCCAAAATTCACACTTATTGAATTTGGCGAATAGTTGTTTCTCTCTCATGACCTGCAGAACAATCCTCAGGTGCTCAGCGTGCTCCTGCCTACTCCTCGAATAGACCAGAATATCATCAATAAACACTATCACGAACTGATCCAGGTAGGGCTGAAATACTCTATTCATCAAAGCCATGAAAGCTGCCGGGGCATTAGTCAACCCAAACGGCATCACTAGGAACTCGAAATGCCCGCACGCTCTCAAGGCACTCTTAGGTACATCGGCCTCGCTATCCTCAACTGGTAATAGCCTGATCTCAGGTCCAACTTGGTGAACACTTGAGCTCCCTGCAACTGATCAAATAAATCGTCAATCCTAGGCAGTGGATACTTATTCTTTACTGTTACCCGATTCAACTGCCTATAATTGATACAGCCTCAAATGTCCCGCCCTTCTTCTTCACAAATAAGACCGAGCTCCCATGGCGAAACACTCGGTCTAATAAACCCTTATCCAAAGAGCTCTTGCAATCGAGCCTTAAGCTCTCTCGCCCACCGGTGCCATCCTATACGGAGGAATCGATATAGGGGCTGCACCGAACAAGATCAATCTCAAACTCGGTCTCCGCTCTGGCGGCAATCCCGTAACTCCTGAAACACATCTGGAAATTCCGACTACGGAACATCCTGCAATCTCATCTCTACTCTGGAATCCACTACGTGAGCCAGATAGGCCTCACAACCTCCCTGCATCAATCTCAAGACACTCAAGAAGGATATCATCCTCGCGGGCACTGCCTGACTAACTCCTCGAAATACAGCTCTGGGCTGACCAGGAGACTCCAATACAACCTCCTTGGTATAAAAGTCCATGATAGCCTATATGCGAACAACCAGTCCATCCCCAATATCACATCAATCTCCTCGAGCGAACGATCGATCGGCACTCAGAATCGCCGATCGATCCGAACTCGACATCCCATATGCACCTCTCCCAATACAACAGACTACCTGAGGTGTACTCACCTCTAACCCATGTCAGTAACCTCCGCCTATCCCTATGCACGGTCTACATGCTAAATGCGGTGTAATGAAGGAATGAGGATCCAGATCCAACAATGCATATGCTTCAAGACCGTAAATAAGAAGCATACCCGCAACAACATCCGAGGAATCTCGGCCTCGCCGAAGTTATGGCTTAGACCCTAGCTCATGATCGCTGTCCGCCGGTCCCTCCGACCATCACTGCGGACCCCCGCCGACCTCGACCTCAGCCTCGGCCTCTCCATCCCGATCCACTTCCACACTCGCTGGATCGTGATATTCTCGCCGATCGTCCAATCATAGTAGACTGGGCTCCCAAAGTCTCTGGGCAGCTCCTCACTAGGTGGTCCATCGAACCACACCTCAAGCAGGCTCCAGACAGCCATCGACACTCTCCGCTGTGTCTCTTGCCACAATGCTCACATAAAGAAGCAGATCGCTTCAAACTCGCATCGCCGCCACCACTAACAAATTGACGAATCGCCTCTAGCCATAACTAGTCTGTCTAACCCCTCCGGCGGACCTGAAGGGCCTACTCTGTCGCTTGCTAAACCCTCTACTAGCACCGCCTCGATCACATGGATCTCTTAATCTGGTCCCCGACCGGCCTCGATCACTGTATTTGTCTCAAATAGCTGCTCTATCCTCACCTCTGCGACCCTCAACTCAATAAACCGCCCATATCGATCTAGCCAATAGGTACGGATCTCCAGATTGAGTCCGCCTCAAAACGTCGACACTTGTCGGCCTCGAAGCCACCAAGTGAAGAAGCATATACTACTAACTCGTTGAATCAAGACCTCATAGTTGGCCACGGTCAATCGCCTCGCCTCACTCTAAGAACTCCTCAGAATCTTCATGTCCAGATAAATCTTGGGCATGAAATTGTCCTTGAAAGCCCTCAGAAAATCATCCCATGTCATTATGCAGCAGGCTCGGTGGTATCGCCGGACCAGCCTTCCACCACCGATATGCGAACCTCAGTAGAGAAACCGCGAATCAAACGCTCATCCGGTCATACCATCCGATCGAGGACTCTCTCGTCATCTCTAGCCATCCTTAGCCTCCGCAGGGTCGGTGCTACCATAGAAGTCAACCGCCCCCTGCTTACGCAGTAGATCATATCTCCGTTCCCGTCTCACAGGAACTCAAGGAGGCAACTCCTCTGAACGAGGCACATGAGACTCCCTACTAGCTCCTACCGATTCCAGGTCAGCTGGTTGTTCAACTCGATCTCCAAGAACGGATGACCTAAAACAGACAAGAAATTCCGATCAGTTCTGCTATTCTTACAGTGATTTAAGCCTAACAATACACTATGCCCCAAAGATGCCAAACCATGCTCTGATACCACTTAATGTAGCGCCCCCTCACCGTAGGGTACATATCGGGAAACCCGAAGGTCGCTCCGATACGTATCCCACGATAAAGGTGCACCACCAGAACATTTCCCTTAATAATCCACATGGCATCGCAATAATTTAAAACCATAACACAACACGATATCAGAAACCACTAAATTTAAAATCATAATATCAATCACATACAGTCATCCAATAACAAAATAGACAAGTCTATCAGTTCCCTGAACAAAACCAAAAAAAAGGAAACTGATACAAGCATCTATCCTAAGTCATCCTCAAAATTCAACCCGGTGACCGAGCACATGTGTGTTATCGCTTCTCCCGCCAAAGACGTCAAGACGCAGTAGAAAAGGCTATCTCCTGAGCTGGGGTCTACTCTATCGATCTGAAAAATTAGATGCAATTTTGGGTGAGTTTATAACTCAATGAGAAGCCATCATCGATGGTTCACTAAATCATGCATTACTTAAATTATGTACAAGACGACACGGTAATATTCGATTAAAAGATTATATAACAATTTTACAATAGTCTATAACAGTTTTAATGTCGAATAATTTACAATAGCATAAAACAGTTCACATCACAATTTACAAGAAATCATGGCATCACGCAGCTCAAGAATCGTCACACAATTTGACAATTCAATCACCATGTATATAATGCATATGAGACTCTTTCCGTTATTCAAGATTGTGCCCAAGTGCTCGATCGTTGTTGATGGGGACGCGTCGTGATTTCTCCCTCGGCTCGTGGGTCTGGCCAAGACAAAGGTTCAAGCTCGAGGCTCTTTTCAAAGGATAATAGCACTGGGTCACATGTCCATTATCCGATCATGCATTTATGCATGCAATGCAAGGTTTCGATAATTCGTGTATGGCTATAAAAGCCCAATATTGTGATTCTCAAGAATATATAGTAATTCACCCAAGACAAAGAATCCAATCCAAGATAATAGAAATATGTCATTTGATCACGTACATTTCAAGAATCATGCAATTTCACAAATCAATACAAGAGAGACATACCATCCGATCATGTATATTTCAGTAATCATACAGTTTCACATTTGGCAAGTAAATTCACGTTGAGCAATTAAACAGTCAGGAATTTGAGAAACCAACTAGGTTACTCACCTGTAACTTCCGAGCTACTGCCTGGAAGTTCCAGCAATGTCCGTGGAATGACGATCCAACGGTGCCTCTATAACAGTAAAATACAGTCCCATTATTAGATGCTCAATTAAATAGTTCAGTAATGCACATGTCTCAGTGAAATTATATACAACGCATGTTCACGATTTTCCCGGCGCTAGAACCCAATTTTGAACTCTTAAGTTCCATTCTAACTCTTCGCTCAATTGATAGACAATAATGGATCCAATCCTAAAATTCAGTTCAATTTCCTCAATTCATATTTCCTAAAGAAATTTCCTATCCATTGGGAAAACCTCTATTGAGAATCCCAATTAAAACTCCAATTGTCTCAATTCAATATTTATGTCACACTATGAACCATAATCGACTCTATTCTCTATAAATCAATGTCACTTAAATCAATTCTAATTCCTATAATTATCCTCAATTGTAGACCTCTTTCCCTAGTCCGTAACGAATCTAGAATCACCTCAATTGGAGGTCTACACCATGAATTATGCCCAATAATTTGAAATCAATCCAATCGAATGCCCCACGCCACGACTCGCGCGCTTCTTCCCATGGCAAGATACGGGTCGCTGTCATGGCGTGAAGCACGCCGCCGCTGCCCGCGCTTCTTCTTCCCACTCGTCGCGACACAGATTCAGGGGCCGCCACAAGGCGTCTCATTGCCGTCGTCATAACACTATATTTATTCGCCGGCGGAGACGCCAGACGCCGCGACGACATGCATCACGCACCTTCTTCTCCGATCGATTTCCGCCATTAAAGCTATCTAAAACCTCCATTAACTCTCCCAACTACTCAATAAACCATAATAAATGCCATAAAAACCATCAATAACAACATTAAAACCATTAAAACTTACCAATCAAGCTCCAATCCACAGATCTTTCAAAAATACCGTAAACCCTAAATCTTTCTCAAATCAACGATTAATTCACTCTCCAAGCTTCTCAACCTTCAAGAATCACAATAAACCACTTAGCCTAGCATAATGAGGAGAAACCATAAGGAAGAATCGATGAAACTCACCAATAGGGAAGAAATCGAAATCACCGTGGAGAAGGGAGAAGAAGAAATGCCTTAGGTAAATTTCTCCCATTCCAAACCTATCTATTTATAGACAAAGGTCTCCAACTCAGTCCAAATTTCAGTCTCAAAATTTCAATGGCTCAACATTTAAATTTCCTGACAGTATAACCCTAATATTTCCTTAGCCATTGGATAATTCTTTCAGTACTATACAGTCAATCAGTCTGTCACTCCAAAATTTCCGGTCCGGGTATTTTCTCCCGAATTTCTAGAAAATTTCTTACAAGTCACTATCAGATGCCAATCACTCTTAGACTATTCTAAATCAGTCATTCGGGCTCACTTACTCTTAATTCCTCAATCAATTACAATCCAGTCAGTCCAGTCAGTTCACAATTCAATCAGTTCATACTTCCACTTAAAATGCCGGAAAATCATGAATGCATGTACCTATGAATAAATGCATATACAAGAAACCAGTTCCTCTATAATTAGAGGCCAGTAACATGCTCAGTCAGTGAATGCAATGAAACCTATCAGTCTAACCCAGAATTACCAAAATACCCTTGCTAACAGTAACGGGATGTTACACGGGAAGCAGAATAAGGAGACGACATTCGATTCCATCTCCACGTTTTCATCATCGTTTACCATCATCACCACCGCCGGCGTCTTTCGCCAAAATGAGCATCGTTACATCTCCAAGATGTCGAGGGATCAACCGAGTCATGCATGGTCGAGTCAACTTTCCTCTTCAAGATGTAGCAATGGCTTGAGTTCACGAAGCTTCAAGGGAGTAATCACATAGTATCCAATTCTAGTTATATTTGTGTAACTTCGAGCTAGAGGATTGCATCGATATTTCTAGATTAGCATTGTTATAGTTTAACCGTGTCGATAACTATGTTGAGATTTGGACTAAGTAATTTGTAGAACTTTTGATGCTTAATATATGAAGTTTCATATATGTCATTGAATATTGCATTTACGGTCTTTATCTGCCTAGTTGTGTTTGATTGAGATTGTTGTGTTTTATTCAATAGACCGGTTGCAATTGCTTGTCTATTCTCACACTAAGGTTTTTAACAAAGATTTAAATGATGGAGTTCATTAATTAAATCTTTGGACCTAAAGAGTCCTTTAAGGTTGATCTTTCGAAACTTTGTGGATTGTATCCCTAAAAATCATTTTTTAACTGTGATAGCCTGAGCCTCATTTTCAAGAGGATTTTATCAATTTGATTTTTATCTGATTCTTTGTTTATTGCATTATTTCAAAAATCCCAAAAATATTCTTTTATACTTTTTGTTCGATTTTGATTACTTTATCAGTTTTGACCAAAATACCAAACCCCTGTTTATCAACTTCAATTGCAATTTTTGACATTTAGGCTAGTTTAGACCATTTTTATTTGGTTTCAATTAAGTGAGACGACCCGAGGTTGCATTCTATACAGCAATCTTGGAATTTATTTTATTTGACCGGTTTCCAAGGATCGATCGTAAGATCGCATTGACAGAGCCGCGATCAAAAAGCAAGGCTCAAATGAGCTATTTATAATCTCCTCTAGATGACTAAGTTAGAATCCTAATAGAATTATACTAGCTAAGATCACTATCTTATCCTACTTATCCTTATCAAATTACATCAAACTAACCAATAGATGACATCCTCATCCAATTAGAACTCTATCTAATAGGATCAAACTACATCATAATAACAAGATAAAAGATTACACTATCTAAGAATGATTATCTATATCCACAAAGATCTCATCTATCTTTAGATGATCCTTCACATGATCTTTATCTCTTAGAGCTGTTGTCCATCCACTGTGATCTTATCCACCACATCATCCATGATCTCCTCATCTCTATCCGTTGATGATAAATCATCCAAACCAATAGCACATTGGTCTGATCCAATGCTTACCCATGCCAACTCCATTAGCCATGGTTGTCCACTTGAGCACACAATAAGTCCATAGTCCATCAAGAACTTATCCTTAGGCAAGTCAGCTCATATAGGTCCAAAACTCTACCAAAGCTCATGCATGCTTGATTTACTTGCAAAGTCAGCTTGGAGCTCTCGCATATTCTTGTAACGAGTGTGATCCAGCTAATCTTCCACCTAATGTCCGTCTCAATCCTTCTTTTGGTTTCACATCTAAATCTAGCATCTCATTAAAGATTTCCACCAATATGCACCAATGCATTCCAACGCTTTATGTTGCCCCTTTTCAACCTTGCCTCCTTGTAAGTCCTTTGCCTTGTTTTGTTGTTCTATGTATCAAACACTGGTCAAGGCTCGCCAATGCCCACATGATTCAACTATTACGACCTAGAGGTCTAATAGTTAGGTAGTTGTTTAGAGAGAAAAAGAAATTCTCCAATCCTTATGATTAAAGTATTCAATACCTCTAGATTTGAACGCATTCTACCTCTGAAAATTTGCAAGTTTCTTTCTTTCCATAACTCCTCTAGACTAGAAGCTAGTGAAATGATGTATACTGCTCTATCCCCTTTAAGGACAGTCATCAGACCTCTTAGTTTGTCTAATATGACATTAAGCAGAATCCCATCTGATCTCCAACAACTCTTTAATTCTTCTCCAAATGCTCTTAACAAAAGGGCATTGGAAAAAAAGATGATCTCTAGTTTCATAATCGTTTTTGCATAGGACACATTGTTGGATCGGAAAAAGAAAGCATGCTTAGTATGGAGAAACGATAGATTTCAAAACTTTTTAAGAAATCATCTTGTAGCGGAAGCAATATATCCAAATCAACATGCTAATCCATACATGATATGGTATAAGGATAATAAAACCAAGAACAAGATAAAAGGAATTACCGACTTCTTCGCCATGACTTTAAATCCTCATTTGCGCTATCCTCTCATTCTTATATCCAAATCCTTTGCCTTTGAGTCTTTTCCTTTAGCAATCTATCTTCTTCCTTGTTGTAATATCCTCAACCAATTAGATTTACCACTTGTTCTTCAAGGACAACTAGGTTAACAAAATCCTTTGGTGGGAAAGGAGAAGAAATATTTGGAGGAGATTTTCTTAGAAGAAGAAGAACCGAAATTGAAACTCTTTCAATTCTTTCACTTAGGAATTTCGGTTCTACCTTGCATGAAAGGAGAGAATGTCTAAAAACCATGCAAGAACCCTTTCTTACATCTCAATTTTGAAATATGCATGAATGGAAAAAGTGAGAGGCATCCAATGCATCACTTCTTACATTAATCACTCATCAAATAGCCAATAAATGAGACTTACTTCATTTATCTTTAAAATGGCTATTTGAAAAGACCATAACCTATAATTGAATACCCATTTCGGTTTTGGAAAGAAGAAAGAAGGAAGATGGTCCATCTAATGCACATCTTTCATATTTAATCTAATGAATGCAAATAGGTTACATGCCAACATTAAAAACCAACCATTAAACCATTTAATGGTAAGTTCATAACTCCATTTAATAATGATGAACCATAATAAAGACCATCTTTATTTAGTATTTTAATGTCAAATGTGTGGTTACACATCTAACCTAACACAATTTCGAAATTGCTTCTTCTCCATTTAAAAAAAATTGTTTTAATATAATTAATCTACTCAATTACATTAAACCAAAACAAGCCCATTTCTAAATGAACATATGGGCTTCCAATTAACCATTAATTAGTATAAGCCCATCATTCAATTATGGACTTCTAAAGCCTCCAAACTACTTCTTACTTAGCTTGATAACCTTCTTTAAAGCCAAGTGGGGAATCTTATTGGACTTTGATAATTCAAGCTCCAATAAGCCCATAAATAATTCAATCTCATTGGAATTAATTCTAGCTTATTAACTAAATGTCATTCCACTAAAGACAATTAGTTCAACTCTTGAATTATTAAATATTATGAGAATATGTCCAATTGCAAACCCTATTTAGAACCTTATTATAGCCATCCGCACAACAAAGGGTAAAATTACCGTTTTGCCCTTATGTTGGTTTTTCCTTCTAGATCTCTCATTTTACTTTATATGGTGATTAATACATAAGATCTCATCTTAGTGTTAAGACTTGATGGGTAGCTAGTCCATCAAACCTCTGGCGCCAGCTTAATCACCAAATCTCCTTAAAACATCTGAAGAGATGATAACACTATAAACTCTTTATTTGAGTGAATGTTCCCCGATACATGTTTCAATTAATAATTCCAACATGCGCATAATCGGATTAATACCTGTAAAAATCCATTCGATCATATCAAGAAATATAATGAAACACATATGAGTTCACCACTCATCAAGATTGTGGTTCATAATAAGCGAATGCTTAAGTTGTATGTTTTAAGATTAAAGTAACGACCCACTTTATTCTTGAAAACATACTTGATTCCAGATTCATTTAATAGTGCCATTATCGATAGTCTACTACTATCATGATATGAAACTCATCATTCCCTTTAAGTAAACTCCTTCACTTATATAGAGATAAATCGCAACACTACAGTCTAAACCATAATCAAACGACCAACTTGATTATTCAACTGTGAATCAATTAATTCAGATTCTAATAATATACATATTTCCCATATATCTCTATGTATATGTATATTACTTACAAATGAATCTTGGTACCTTATGACCAGATATATAATGCTCATACAGATAAAACCAAACTCTTTGTTTTATTAATAATAAATATTTTCATTACAAAACTCAGAATCAAGAAGATAAAGTTACATGTAAATACACTTGCTTTCGAGGCACTATATTTACATAACTCCAACAATCTCCCACTTGCCCTAAAGCAAGTTTGACATATCCTTCATTCCTATCCTTCTAGGTGGACCCTCAAAACTCTTTTGAGTCAATGTCTTTGTGAACGGATCAACAAGGTTTTGCTCTGAGAATCTTTACCACATCCACTTCTCCACGTTGTATTATCTCCCTTATGAGATGATACTTTTTTCAATGTGTTTGGCAGCTTTGTGGTTCCGAGGTTCTTTAGAATTAGCCAACGCTCCACTATTATCACAATAAAGTGTAATGGCTTTTACGCCTCTGGAACTACCACCAAATCATTTAGGAACTTCGAAGCCAGATTATTTCCTTCACGCTTCACAAGCAAAGCAACATACTCATCCTCCATAGTCGAATCAACAATACAAGATTGCTTGACACTCCTCCAAACTATGGCTCCACCTCCTAAAGTAATATAGAACCGAAGTTGATTTCCTTGAATCAACATCGATTGGAAATTAGAATCAGATATCCCGTCGGAATAAGATTACTTCCAGAGTAAACAAGCATTAAGTTCTTCGTCCCACGAAGATACTTAAATATACACTTAACCGCAATTCAATGTTCCATTCTCGATTGGTGAAATCGCTACCGGTCCCCTGCGTAACAGATATCTCGGTCTAGTGCACAACATTGCATACATCAAACTACCAACCGCTGAAGCATATGGAATGTTACGCATCGCTCAACCTCCTCTTGGGTTTTAGGTGCTTGTTCCTTTGAAAGTTTGATTCCATGTCTAGTAGGAGTGAAACCCTCTTGGAATCTTGCATGGCGAACTTATTTAGCATATTCTCAATGTAGGTTAGTTGAGACAAAATATCTTCTTGTTCTTACGATCCCTTATAAGTTTGATCCCTAGAACATAGGTAGCCTCTCCCAAATCCTTCATTGAAAGCTGTTCATTCAGCCATCCTTAACCGCAGATAACATTCCCACATCATTCCCAATGAGCAGAATGTCATCAACATACAGGATTAGTAAAATAACCTTACCTTCTTGTATTCTTTTGTAAACACAAGGCTCATCTAGGTTTTGTATGAACCCATAGGTTTTGATAGCCTTATCAAAACTAATGTTCCAAGACCTAGATGCTTGCTTAAGTCCATAAATGGACCTTTGCAACTTGCAAACCTTATGCTCATTACCTAGCTCAATGAATCCTTCTGGTTGGGCCATATAAATGGTCTCCTCAAGATCTCCATTCAGAAATGCGGTCTTGACATCCATTTTCCATATTTCATAATCGAAATAGGTCAGATGGCCAAAAGAATCTGATGGACTTAAGCATGGCAACCGGAGAAAAGTCTCCTCGTAGTCTATACCCTCCTTTTGAGTATAGCCTTTAGCTACCAATCTAGCTTTAAAGGTCTCTACCTTTCCATCCGATCCCTTTTCCTTTGTAGATCCATTTACACCCTATGGTTTTAGACTGGTGGTAGATCTACAAGGACCTGCACTTCATTAGTATACATAGAATCTATTTCTAATTCCATTGCCTTGAGCCATTTTCCTGCATCAACATCATTAATAGCCTGTGTATACGTAACGGGATCTGTTTCTTCTTGGTCTGAGATGGCAATTAAGCCTTCTCCTAAACGCAGATACCTATCTGGCACAACACTCCCACTACGGCACATCATGATGTTCAGGTTGCACTTCTGATTCAACTCTTGAATCCATTTCGACATCTTGTTCTGTCATATCCAAAACAACTCTTGGTTTGGATGAAATTGCTAACTCCTTTAGTACTACTTCACTTCTTCCTTTGTGATTTCTCACAAACTCTTCCTCTAAGAAGTTTGCATTTGTCGACACAAATACCTTCCTATCATGAGGACTGTAAAAATAGTACCTCGAGTTCCGTGGGATATCCTACAAACAAACATACTTCTGACCTTGGTTCCATCTTTGTGGATTCAGGCTTTAGAACATGGGCTGGATAGCCCCAAGTCCTCAAGTGCCTCAATGAAGGCACTCGGCCAGTCCACAACTCCCTAGGTGTTTTAGGCACCGATTTGGATGGAGCAAAGTTAAGAAGATATGTTGCCGTTGTATGACATATCTCCGTAACGATTCTCGGAAGGCTAGCATAGGACATCATTGATCTTACCATTTCCAATAGAGTTCTATTTCTCCTCTGCTACACCATTCTGTTGAGGTGTGAGGAGTCGACAAATTGGAAACAATTCCATTGTCAATTAAATATTGCTGGAACTCTCCGGATAAATACTCACCACCTCGATCCGATCGGTTGTTTTAATGGCTTGCCAAGTTGCTTCTCGACTTGACTTTGAATTCTTTGAACTTTTCAAAAGATTCACTCTTTTTATGCATCAAATACAAATAGTCATGTCTTGAGTAATCATCTATAAAATTATGAAATATTCATAACCTCCTCTAGCTTGTACATTCATGGGCCCACACATCAAGATGTACCATGTCCAATGTGGATTCAAATCATTTCCTTTAGAAGGAAATGAGGCTTTTGTCATTTTCCTTCAATACAAGATTCACAGTGGGTAATGGATCACTATCCAAGCCTATAAGGATCCCATCCTTTACTAGCCTGTCAAGTCTTTTCTGATTGATATGACCCATCCTTAGATGCCACAGATACTTTGAATTAATGCTAGAGATATTGGATTGTCTTGGTTTTATCAATTCTGTGGTGTTTAGTGAGCCTTTCATAGGTTCTATAAAAACAATCCCTGTTTAATTATCGCTTCACCAATAAAATCCTTATTCTCATATATTGAAACAACCTTTTCAAAATATAAGGAATAGCCAGATTTTATTAGACAAAAAACAGAAATCATGTTCCTTACAATCATTGGCATGTAATAAACATCTTCCAAATATAACCTATGACCACTAGGAAAGTCCAAGATAACTACTCCCACTGATTCTGCTGAAACATAGGAACCATCTGCTATCTTAACTTGAAACTGGCCTTTAGGAAGTCTTTTTCTTTCTTTGAACCCCGCAAAAATTACAAACATGGTTAGTGGCTCCTGAATCTAATATCCAAGAAGTAGATAAATCTGCCACATTTCTAGTTCCTAACAAACTTAGGAAGCCCATACATTGTTTGCTTTTGAGGGACTCTAGGTAAACTGGACGGTTTCTTTTCCAGTGGCCCATCTCATCACAGTGGAAACACTTTCCTTTGATGTTCTCTTTGGCCTTCTTTTTCATGGGTTTGGCCTTGACCCCTATTTGGGCCTTCTTTTTCATTGGACCCTTCTTCTTTTCCTTGCCCTTACCCTTGGGCTTAGAAGAAGAAGCTACATTAGCTTCTGGCCCATGAGCCTTAATATTCAATATTTCCTCCGTGCTCTGGAGGGTATTCATCAACTCACTCAAGGTGTAATCCTTGCTGTTGAGCTCATAGTCCAACTTAAACTGCTGAAAAGAAGAGTTTAAGCTATTGATGATCATAATCATCTGCGTGTCCGCATCCATATCCACCCCAAGCATCTCAGCCTCAGTGACCGCAGAGATTACCTTCATCATGTAATCCCGCACCGGTTCACCAGGTTTCTGTCTGAGATTATGAAAGGTTTGGATAGCTTTCACTCTTGCAGACCTAGTCCTCACATCAAACATCTCATGTAGGTGATGGACCATTGCACTAGCTGTTTTCATACAAGCAATTTGCTTTTGCAACATGCCGCTGACAGAAGCCAGAATATAACACTTAGTAGTCTTGTCAAGATCTCGCCAACGCTCATGTTGTTGGACTTGCTCAGGAGTTGCATCTCCACTTAGAGGTGTAGGCTCATTTTCAGTTAACACCCATGAAATACGTTCATATTGAAGAACAATGTCAAGGTTACGTCTCCATTCATTAAACTTGTCTCCATTTTCCAATTTGTTATTAGTCAAGAGCAGGGTGAGTGGATTCATTTTGTGGTTGATTATGTCTGAAAATATAAATTATTAAAACATGAGCATACTAGTCAACAATTTATGGAACTTTGTATAAAATCATGATGCATGTATGCATGATGATAGATTTAACAAAACTTAAAAAATTAAAACATTATACGACGGTTATTTTTCTTATCTATAACAGACTAAGTGACGGTGGGCCATCTTATCTATTAAAAGAAAAATTGGGACCCTCCCACTCAAAAAACTACCAAGCATCTCATGCTCAATTTTTTAAGAAGCGTCTTAATTTGGTCCATACTTTTACCAACAGAGCTACGGTGGGCAGTTTATTGATAAAAAATGTTGAGTGTATAACCATTTGATTCATTCACTAAAGATACCTACAAATCATGCCTCGGTGGGAGGTCACATTTGCTATCATTAAGTGGACTTATCCTTAAGGAGACCCAAACCATGCAAGATCTAGGATCCATGCCCTCCGATGGGGAGTAACACTTCACCACATGCAAACGGGCCATCATTTGGAGACCGTGGACTCTCACAGGAGCATCCTCTCCCACTCAATCTTTTTGGGTTTTAAGTTTTAAATACCATCTTGTCTAGATGCAATTTATTATCCATCCTATATTGTTTCATTATATATCTCATACATAATGAATGCATGGCAAGGCCTAGGGTTGGCAATTTTCTAAATGACATGCAATCACATAATATCACATATTACAAGCATTCATTTCTCCATTCATCACATGAACTAATAAAACCACTTTTGATTGTCCATCCTAGAAACATAAAATAATTACAAGCCTTTTAGGCCCAAACTATGCTTCTTCATCTTGGATCTTCCGCTTCGAACTCTTCGCTAACATGATCCGCCCATTCGGTAAACAAAATGTAATGGCATTTATGAAATTAGAATTTTGTCATTTTGAAAAATAAAATTCCAGCACTAGATTTTAGAAAACCAAATCTTTGTTTTGACAAAAATTCCAGCACTTGTTTTATTAAAACGAAACTCATTTCATGAAAATTAAAAACAAAACTTAGTATTTTAGCAAAACCGAAATTGGATTCTTTGAAACAAAAACCATCACTTGTTTTCCAATCATAACTGAAATATGATTCATTGAAACAAAATTCCAGCAACTTAGTTTTCACAAAACTTATGCCAAAACATAAAAGGATACATCAAAATTTTACCTTTCCATTTCTTCAATCCATGGCTGCTCCTTCTTCATCATTACATCAATTTGTACATTACAAAATCAAATAAAATAGAAAAAGAAACCAAGGAGGAAACATGGTGATGATAGACCACCCTCCTTGTTACAACCAAATGAAGAAATCTTACAAGATAAAATTTAACTTCTATGGACAACCAAAAGAGCAACATACACCATATATATTTCTATCACATAAAAATATGCAGTATACATAAAAGATTGTCAACCCATGCATCCACCATATAGGAACCGAAATCATGCATGAAAAACCGGCTCTGATATCAATTGTTGGATCGGAAAAAGAAAGCATGCTTAGTATGGAGAAACGATAGATTTCAAAACTTTTTAAGAAATCATCTTGCAGCGGAAGCAATATATCCAAATCAACATGCTAATCCATACATGATATGGTATAAGGATAATAAAACCAAGAACAAGATAAAAGGAATTATCTGACTCCTTCGCACTCTGACTTTAAATCCTCGCCGCGCTATCCTCTCCTTCTTATATCCAAATCCTTTGCCTTTGAGTCTTTCCTTTAGCAATCTATCTTCTTCCTTGTTGTAGTATCCTCAACCAATTAGATTTACCACTTGTTCTTCAAGGACAACTAGGTTAACAAAATCCTTTGGTGGGAAAGGAGAAGAAATATTTGGAGGAGATTTTCTTAGAAGAAGAAGAACCAAAATTGAAACTCTTTCAATTCTTTCACTTAGGAATTTCGGTTCTACCTTGCATGAAAGGAGAGAATGTCTAAAACCAATGCAAGAACCCTTTC
This sequence comes from Erythroxylum novogranatense, assembly GCA_029891385.1. Lineage (NCBI taxonomy): Eukaryota > Viridiplantae > Streptophyta > Magnoliopsida > Malpighiales > Erythroxylaceae > Erythroxylum > Erythroxylum novogranatense. The sequence continues at coordinate 43,594,232 of CM057226.1, read as the reverse complement.
TTACATCTCAATTTCGAAATATGCATGAATGGAAAAGTGAGAGGCATCCAATGCATCACTTCACATTAATCACTCATCAAATAGCCAATAAATGAGACTTACTTCATTTATCTTTAAATGGCTATTTGAAAAGACCATAACCTATAATTGAATACCCATTTCGGTTTTGGCAAGAAGAAAGAAGGAAGATGGTCCATCTAATGCACATCTTTCATCTTTAATCTAATGAATGCAAATAGGTTACATGCCAACATTAAAAGCCAACCATTAAACCATTTAATGGTAAGTTCATAACTCCATTTAATAATGATGAACCATAATAAAGACCATCTTTATTTAGTATTTTAATGTCAAATGTGTGGTTACACATCTAACCTAACACAATTTCGAAATTTCTTCTTCTCCATTTTAAAAAAATTGTTTTAATATAATTAATCTAATCAATTACATTAAACCAAAACAAGCTCATTTCTAAATGAACATATGGGCTTCCAATTAACCATTAATTAGTATAAGCCCATCATTCAATTATGGACTTCTAAAGCCTCCAAACTACTTCTTACTTAGCTTGATAACCTTCCTTAAAGCCAAGTGGGGAATCTTATTGACTTTGATAATTCAAGCTCCAATAAGCCCATAAATAATTCAATCTCATTGGAATTAATTCTAGCTTATTAACTAAATGTCATTCCACTAAAGAAAATTAGTTGAACTCTTGAATTATTAAATATTATGAGAATATGTCCAATTGCAAACCCTATTTAGAACCTTATTATAGCCATCCGCACAATAAAGGGTAAAATTACCGTTTTGCCCTTATGTTGGTTTTTCCTTCTAGATCTCTCATTTTACTTTATATGGTGATTAACACATAAGATCTCATCTTAGTGTTAAGACTTGATGGGTAGCTAGTCCATCAAACCATCTGGCGCCAGCTTAATCACCAAATCTCCTTAAAACATCTGTAAGAGATGATAACACTATAAACTCTTTATTCGAGTGAATGTTCTCGATACATGTTTCAATTAATAATTCCAACATGCGATAATCGGATTAATACCTGTAAAAATCCATTCCGATCATATCAAGAATTATAATGAACACATATGAGTTCACCACTCATCAAGATTGTGGTTCATAATAGCGAATGCTTAAGTTGTATGTTTTAAGATTAAAGTAACGACCCACTTTATTCTTGAAAACATACTTGATTCAATTCATTTAATAGTGCCATTATCGATAGTCTACTAGTATCATGATAAGAAACTCATCATTCCCTTTAAGTAAACTCCTTTACTTATATGGAGATAAATCGCAACACTACGATCTAAACCATAATCAAACGACCAACTTGATTATTCAACTGTGAATCAATTAATTGATTCTAATAATATACATATTTCCCATACATCTCTATGTATATGTATATTACTTACAAATGAATCTTGGTACCTTATGACCAGATATATAATGCTCATACAGATAAAACCAAACTCTTTTGTTTTATTAATAATAAATATTTTCATTACAAAGCAGAATCAAGAAGATAAAGTTACATGTAAATACACTTGCTTTCCAGGGCACTATATTTACATAACTCCAACACACATGTGTTGTCTAGATTTAGAAAACATAGTCTGTCTATGGTGGCCATTTTGTTCAATGTTGCCAACCATAATAAATAAGTGGAGTTAGGTCTTAAGGACTTATGCTAGGCACTAGGGTACCAATCAATAGAGGATTGTCCTTAAGTAAGCCATGTTAAGTCAAGAGGACTTCACTTCTATTAATTTTGATGACAATCAAATAATAATAATCTCATAAATGTATGTTTTGATGGGTTTGTTAAATGTGTAGAAAAATGTAAGTAACATTTAGTTAACCCAGAAGATGCGTGAAGTAAATCACACGTTAGTACAATGCTTATAATACGATAGTGAATACACGAAAAGGGGGGGTTAAATTGTGTATTATCCTTTTTGATGACTCTTCCAAAACTGTTTTGTTAAAAACAAGTTCTTTTACAGAAACTTCAGGACGTTCCAGTCAATCAAAACTTTAAAAACTTGTTTCGAAAATTAAGTAATAACAAAACTTTGAACTTTAAGAGATATAGGGTAGAGAGAAGTTGACACAGTGATTTTATCCTGGTTCACCCCAAACCGTAGGCTACGTCCGATCCTCGAGTTCTTTTCGAGATTTCACTATCTCTTCAACGATACAAGTATTCTTTCCGAGCCTCTTCAGGTCTCTACACTCAGTATTCTTTCACTCTTAGCCTCTGCAGGATATCTGTACTACTTTCTTACAAAAGTATTTGAAACCTATTACAGTAAAACTAGCTCTTAGCTAATTTGCACAATGTTCGCTTTCGCTCTTGTTAACTTTTTTGCTCACTTTCGCTAATTTTGGCTAACTTTGCAATTTCAGACTTCGACTCATATTTATAGCCTTCGTCTGCAATTGCTTCTTGATTCTTGAATCTTGAAAGAAACGGTTAATCAGTTAAGTTCTGTAACTAACTCGAACTGACTCTTGCGTCTTCTTTTGAATTCTACGTCTGCTTTTCTCCGTCTATATTTTTGCGTCTGCGTCTGCTTTTCACTTTAAATGCATCTGCGTCTGCGTCTGGCTCAAGGCTCAAGGCTCGTATTTTTACTTTGCGTCTCTGCCTCTACTTCTCCGCCTTTTTAATCTACGTCAGTATTTCTTAATCATCTTTTAACTTCGTCAAGGCTCTGCATTTTTTATTCTCCGTCATGCTTTTCTATTTTACTTCTTCTTTTACTACTTCTTTGTTATTCATCAAAATCATATATATGTAAAGTCATTTTGACTTAACAATCTCCCCCTTTTTGATGATAACAAATTATACACATAAAAAGAAAACAAAATACAATGTTTAAAACAATAAAAAAACTTATCTTCAAAAATCTTCTTTCTCTTCTTCCTTTCTTTTCTTCGTCTCCTTCAATCACACCCTTTGAGATTCCTTTCTGCTCTTTCTCTTCTCCTCTGCTCATTCTCTTCTCCCCCTATTTGTTATAATAAAAAATGATTAACGACGATGACTCTTCAGCAGTTCTGTCATCATCTTCTTCAAATCATTCATTGTCTCCTTTATCTTGTTGACTTCTCCGCATAATTTACTGATTTCAGCTTGTGAGTCTAACGGTGAAGAGGATTGATCATTATCTGCTGAGGGTGCAGTGAACGCAATTGTTGTAGCATATGCGTCCGAGGATGGAATGTAATCTTCTCGAATTGCAAATGTGGGTGGATGAACGAATATATTTGACTCTGGAAGATCTAAATCATAGGGAGCAGGTAGCATTAGCAACTGTCTTCCTTGCAGGGGTATAGCTTCAACTTCAATAGACAGTGTATTAGATAAAGGTCTAATACGCAAAACTGTCTGAACAAGGGATTCAATAAACGTCCCTGTTATCAATCGTCCCCCACTGGACAGTATTCATCCTAACCTGTATAGCTACAACTAGCTCCATCAAGATTCTCTTCGAGCTTACGCTTTATCAATTCAACGCACTTCTTCTTCAATTTGATCTGCGGACAGATCATCACTGTTTTCTTCAAGATATAGCTTCGACTTCCCCTTATTAAAATCCAAAGGATATCTTGGTTGAATATCCGGTACAACCTTTATTTCCGTCTTCTCTGTGATTGGATAAATAGTACACGATTTGTTGGACATTTTTGTAGGGTATGGCTTTATAGCAGCATCCCTCAAGACATCATAGAAAGTCTTTTCATCTTCATTCAATAAATGCCATGTGTCACTATTTATTGAAATAGGTTGTACGACAACCATTATCTTCTTCCTTGGTTGATTACAGATGGCGATTGCAGTCCTCCTCTTGGTAACAACTTCAACCATTCTGATCTTCAACTTGTTTCTTCTAAAAAATTTAGAATAGTTGAATACAATCAGACCAGGTTCATCATTTTTCTCCTGTGGTACTTGAACCAAGTTTGGTTCTGTTGTTGCCTCTGATTGAGCTTCAACAGGATTCTCTTGAGCCAGGCTTAGCTCCTCTGGTTCCTCCTGTTGAGCAGTGGGAATATCCTGAACTCTGCTATGCTCAATTTCCTTTTCCTTTTGAGCATCATTGAAGGTATCTTTCTTTCGACTAACTTCCCCAGCAGTGGACACACTCTTCTTCCGACTAATCTTCTTAGTCTTTTCTTCTGCTTCATTCAGTCTCGAAGATTTTTGCACTTGAGATTTTTCCTTCTCAGACTCTGACTTTCTTTTCTTCTCAGTCTCTTTAGCCTGTTTGGCTGAGTCTTCTTCTAAAATTGAGACTAGAGATCTTTTTCCCTTCGGTACGCGAGATCCAGATACTTCTGCTTGACTTTGCTCTCTGGCTCTCTTGTCTTCCTGTTGTCGCAGAGTGCGAATCCTAGGTGATCTCTTCGCCTTTTTAGAGATCTCACCCAAAAGATTCTCTCCTTTTCTTTTCACAAGACCTTCTTACATCCTCCGAACTGGGTTCACTTCCCTTTGAGGACTTGTCTGTTTTATCAACGATCTACCCGATAGTTTTTTTCTTTCATCTATCGGTAATCTCATACTTGCTTGAGATTTAGAGCTTGTGGCGGGAGACTTCTTCAATAACCACTCCCCCTCAGTTCTAGCTTTCTTTGTAGACTCTGCTTCTACTTTCACCACAGTCTTCAAGCCCATTCTTCTTATAGTATATGAGTTAATGGTACTCTTGACAGATACCATCCTTCTGATTCCTCTGTGAAGAAGGACTCCGGATTCCTTAAAAATCCTGGTGAGTAGCATGTCGTAAGGATAACTGTTCGTATCCTTCATCCCCTTAACCATATAATGAAAAATAAAAAAAATGGTAGGTCTATTGGTCGGCGATTCAGCAGATAGAAAAGACATTGCTCATCCAAGGTAGTCACTAGATGTCTTAACCCGGCTTTTGGTAAGATGCAATTAAATAAAATCACATGAAGAACCCTAGCCTTCGGGACTAGACTTGAAGTCTTCCTCTCCCATGGGTCATTAGCTCCATATAACTGTTTTCTGACATCTTCTTCCTTCATACTAACCTTGGACATCCATCCGGCTTTGGTTGATAGGGTTTCTCCAACCGAAGAGCATTCAGTCACCTTCTCCACTAACTCCTTTGTCACAATAACAGTCCATCTACTGTGGAGACGATGGTGTTATCAACCAGTTGCGCATGCTTCCAAAAGTCATATACTCGTTTGTATACAATGGTTCCCGCACCTGGAAAAAATTTCTCCACCCAGCTTCTACAATTTCTGGTTCAACATCCATAGCATCTCTCTTCAGAGATTCGAAGTCCACATGCCTTCCGAACATCATAGCTGGCTCCATTACTTCTGATTTGAAACTGCTTCTGGTAGGATATTCTTTAAAAGTAAAGTTGTTTGCGAGAGTTTTTCGGGAGAGAGTTGAAACGTCTGGGAGTAAGAGTAATCGAAATGATTATTGTTTCAGACTACTCGAAGGGTCTTATCCGATGGGTTCTAGAATCGTTAGGATCCTCAAGGCTATCAAACTTTTCCCTCCAAAACTTCCTTGTGAGAGAAGTTACCAGTTGTAAACTACTGTTTCTGACGCCGTTATCTTTGATGGTCTTCTAGCCTGACTGGTCATTTAACATAACCATGTTAAGGTTATGTCTGATTTCCTTAAACCGATTGTCATTCAATGGTTTAGTGAAGATATCTGCCCATTGATACTCTGTTTCAACGAACTGTAGTGACACCACCTTCCTCTGAATGTAGTCTCTCAAGAAATGATGTCTGACTTCAATATGCTTTACTCTCGAATGCTGTATCGGGTTCTTTGACAAGTTGATTGCGCTGGTGTTGTCACAATAGAATGAGATCTCCTCTTCTCAAACTGAATAATCTTCTAGTTGATATTTAATCCACAATGTTTGTGAACAACAGCTTGCGGCAGACATATACTCGGCTTCGACTGTTGATAGAGCGATCGAGCTTTGTCTTTTGCTTGACCAGGAAACTAGGTTTGCGCCAAGAAAGTGACATCTTCCACTAGTGCTCTTCCTCTCAATTCTATCTCCGGCATAGTCCGCATCGCAATATTCAATTAACCTGAAATCTTAACCTTTCTTAAACATTAAACAAAGATCAGTAGTACCTGCGAGATATCTCATAATCCTTTTAACAACAATAAAATGAGACTCTCTAGGATCTACCTGAAACCTTGCACACAAGCATACACTGAACAATATGTCAGGTCTGCTTGCTGTAAGATAAAGCAAAGAACCAATCATCCCTCTATACAGGGTTTGATCCACCTTCTTACCAAGTTCATCTTTCGACAAAAGGTTCGAAGGATGCATCGGAGTTGCCATAGGCTTCACATTATTCATATCAAATTTACACAGCAATTCTTTCACATACTTTTGTTGATGAATAAAGATTTTCTCTTTGGTTTGCTTAACTTGCAACCCAAGAAAGAACTTTAACTCACCCATCATACTCATTTCAAACTCATTTTTCATTAGACTCTCAAAACTCATACACAACTTCTTTGAAGTAGCACCAAATATGATATCATCAACATAAATTTGCACTAAGATAAAATCATTCTCATAATACTTTCTGAAAAGCGTTTTATCCACTTGACCTCTAGTAAACCCATTCTCCAAGAGAAAATTACTTAGACGATCATACCAAGCTCTAGGAGCTTGCTTCAAGTCGTATAAAGCTTTATGAAGTCTATAGACATGTTCTGGATTCTTAACATCCTCAAAGGCAGGAGGTTGCTTCACATACACCTCTTCATCTATAAAACCATTTAGAAAAGCGCTCTTCACGTCCATATGAAAAAGTTTTATATTATGACAAACAACATATGCTAGCAATATCCTAATAACTTCAAGTCTTGCTACTGGAGCATATGTCTCATTGTAGTCTATCCCTTCTTGCTGATTATAGCCTTGCGCTACTAATCTAGCTTTATTCTGACTCACTCTGCCTGATTCGTCTAACTTATTCTTAAAGACCCATCTGGTTCCTATAATGGATTTCTTTGAAGGTTTTGGAACTAAGGACCAAACTTTATTCCTAGTAAACTGATTCAACTCCTCTTGCATGGCTAAGATCCAAGCTTCGTCCTGAAGAGCTTCCTCAATCTTCTTAGGCTCTATTTCAGAGATGAAAGCCACATTAGCTTCTCTTCTGAATTTGGACCTTGTCCTTACTCCTTCTGAGGTCTCTCCGATAATTAGCTCTTTTGGATGAGAACTCCTATATTTCCAATCTCTCTTTAATCCTATAGTTTCTGGAATATCCTCAACCTTATCTACTTGAGTTCCTGATAATGGAGTTTCTGTTGTATCATCTAAGTTCTTTGAAGGACCTTCACTCTCCATGTCATCTTCCTTGTGGGGTTGGGAACGATCATCAAACTTGACATGGATGGTTTCCTCAACTGTCTTTGCGATAGAGTTATAAACCCGAAAGGCCTTAGATGACGATGAGTAGCCTAGAAAAATTCCTAAATAGGTCTTTGAGTTGAACTTATCTAACAACTCCTTTGTATTCAGAATAGAGCACTTGCACCCGAATGGATGAAAGTAAGATATATTAGGTCTCCTTCCATTCCATAACTCATAAGGAGTCTTCTTCAATAAGGTTCGCAACAGTATTCTGTTCTGAATATAACATGTTGTATTCACAGTTTCGGCCTAGAAGTACTTAGCAAGATTCTTCTCACAAAGCATAGTCCTTGCCATCTCTTGAATCGTCCTGTTCTTCCTTTCAACAACTCCATTCTGTTGTGGGGTTCTAGGGGCTGAGAAATTGTGGGAAATTCCATTCTCCTCACAGAATAACCTAAACTTCTCATTCTCGAATTCTCCACCATGATCACTCCTGATACTAGCTATAAATATTCCTTTTTCAATCTGTAACTTTTTGGAAAGGGTCCTAAAACACTTAAAAGATTCATCTTTGTGTGACAGAATCCAACAAAATCTAGTAAAGTCATCAACAATAACAAGTCCATATTTCTTTCCGCTAAGACTTATTGTCCTAGTTGGACCAAATAAATCCATATGTAACAACTCCAAAGGTCTAGAAGATGTTACAAAATTTTTAGAAGAAAACGATGTTTTAACTTGTTTTCCTTTCAAACAACTTTCATAGAAAAATTCTTTGTCAAAACTCATTGTTGGTAAGCCTCTTACCAAATCAAATTTTGCCAACTTTGAAATGTGTTTAAAAGAGACATGATCTAGCTTTTTATGCTAGATTAGTCTTTCTTCTTCAGACGATAGAAAACATGAAACATTTTGATCTTGAAAATCTTCTAAATCAATTTCATAAAGATTATTTCTTCTCTTGGCATAAAAGAATATAGATCCATCTTTGTTTCTGACTTCACAAAGACTTTGATTGAACGTGACTATGAAACCAGAATCACACAGTTGACTAACACTTATTAAATTGTGCTTCAGACCATCAACAAGCAGTACATTATCTATGCATGCAAAGGAATCTTTACCTATCTTACCGATTCCAATTATCTTGCCTTGCTGGTTGTCTCCGAAAGTCACCGATCCTCCCTTCTTATACTGAAGATCTAGGAACATAGACCGTCTTCCCGTCATATGTCGCGAGCAACCATTGTCTAAATACCAACGGTGCTTGTCGCATTTTCCAAGGAATGATATCCGCAGGAGAAACTATTTTACTCTTTGGTACCCATATTTTCTTGAGTCCTTTCTGGTTAGTAGTATGCATATAATGAGTTCTCTGATGCCTTTTCTTAAACTGTTGATGAAAACGTGTTTGGTAATTCTCTTTATTTTGAGAAAGAGGCTTCTTATTATAATGAGACTTATTATCCGAAAACCCTAATCCAGTTTTATCATTCGGATGTCTACATTTTCCTAGCATCTCATTCATTCTCTTTGTACTCTCAGTGAATGTAGCTAAATCAGATGAAAGACTTTTAATTCTAAGCTTTAACTGATTTATCTCGTTGTATCTATCTACAACTTTCTTTTTATCCTATAGTTGTTTCTTTAAGCAAGCATTTTCTCTCTCTATTTCTTCTGTATGTTTAAGATTTTCTACATACTTCTTTAACAGTTTGTACTGTTTCAGAATAGCATGAGAATCTTCTAATGATTCTGAATAGGCTTCATGCAAGTTATCGTATTCAGAAGTTACCTCCTCATCACTTTCTTCCTCGGCTACAAGGCAGATATTAGCATGTTTAGATGACTCAAAATTTGTGTCTGACTCTGATGAATCTAGATCTTCCCATGTTGCCATCATGCTTTTCTTGCCTTCTCTACTCTTCTTTGGTTTCTTCTTCAGAGTAGGACATTCGGACTTGTAATGTAGCATCCCATCCCCGATTGGAAGGGTAAATTGGTCCATTAGGACAGGCTAGTAATTTGCATTACATATTTTGATTGAGCATTTATTTGGCCTCTAAATTTAGAGGAATGAATCAATTGGCACATGCATTTATGTGTACATGCATTTATAGCATTCCCGACATTTACTTATGACTGAGATGTGATCTGTGAAAATTGTGAGATAACTGCGGATGAAATTGAATTGGAATGTCTTAGGATTTATTTTCAGTGGGTTAGTGACCCTTAGAAATTTTCTGGTTAAATTGGGAGAAAATGTCCAGACCGGAAATTTTCCTAGCGACGGACCGACTGACTGTATAGTACCGAAATAATTGTCTAATGGCAATGGGGAAGTTTGATTTATGATGTTAGAAATTAGCTGGTCGAGCCATTAGAATCTGGAGACGAATTTGACCGGAACTGAGAAGGGATTTAAATGTATTGTGAGGAATGACATGTGGCATATTTGAGTAACCTTTAAAATGCCTTTGGTTCTAAGATTAAAAGAAAGGAAATCCTCTTCTCTCCTAGGGCACGATTGTTTATTCTTCCTTGGAGATTTTCGTTCTTCCTTCCTTTATGATTTCCATTGCTAGCTTGCTTGCTTCTTCTCTTCTTGCAAAGCCAAGCTTTAACCCTAAGGAAGATGCAGATTTTGAGGTTTTGAGGGGGGAGCTCGTAAGTGTTAAAGAGATTGGAGGATTTGTCGAGAGTTGAAGATTTGAGCTTGATTTGGTAAGTAAATTGATTGTATGTTGGTTATTTATTAGTTAAATGCATGCATGGGTTTAATTGTGAAAGATTGGGGTAGTTATGGGTGAGTTATGACTGGTTTTAGAGAGAGAAATGAGAAAAAATTTATCGGAGAAGACGATCGAGACTTCAGACGTCGCGAAGTCTTGTTGAGGGCCTCGATGAGGCAGTATCTGATTACTACGCATGGCGAAAGCTCAATTAGACGTCATGGCGAAGCGCAAAATTACGCCATGACGAGTCCATTTCTTATCGTCATGATAAGCCAAAATGAAGGTGTTAAGCAGCGGTAACGACCACTATGCCTTGCAATGACGACATTTTTTTGATTTGATTTAGTTTGGTTTTTGGGGCATAACTTATGGTGTAGACCTCCAATTGAGGTGATTCTTAATTCGTTATGATCTAAAAAATAAGGTCTACAATTGAGGAAAAGAAAGAAAGTATTAAACGAAAATTTAGAATAGGCTCTATTACAACCTAGGGGTTGTTTATTGATAATTAAGTTATAATTGTGAGATTTCTGAATTTAAGGAAATGCTTTTGGGAGTGTAGAAACTGAGCTTAAAGGGTGAATTTTGATCTAGAGAATAGTGACACTGAAATTGAGGTTTTTCTTAAGAATATCCTAGTGTGTATGACTTGGTGAATTGACTGAACGTTAGAATTGAAATTGGGGTGTTCCGTAATATGCCATTGAATTGAAATGAGTCTTTACTGAGCAATTGAGTGAATAGCAAATTTTGATAAAGAAAATGGAAATTGGGAAAGAACGCCGGGAAGGTCATGAATAGGCATCGTGCATCTTTTATTTAAGACATGTACAATTTGTAATGAAAATTATTTGACTGTTATAGTGGTACCAATGGAACGATATTCCACGGATATTGCTAGGACTTCCAGGCAGTAGCTCGGAAGTTACAGGTGAGTAACCTAGTTGGCTCTTCAATCTCTGATTGTTAACTGTCCTATGTTTTGAATGTTGTGGAAAATGATGATCGTAAATGTGAATTATTATGTGTGAAACCTCAGACCGAAGGTCCGAGGAATTGCGTGCCTTGACATTGATAGTATGAACTGTTTGTGAATGTATGGGAATGTGAGACTTAGAAGAATATGAATGTTTTTGATAAAATGGGATCTGATTGCATGTGATTACTTGTGTATGCTTCCATTGGAGAAATTGCGAATGTATGTTAGGGTGAAATTGGGAATGATATGACTGTTCCGATAAATTGTTTCTGATTTCATGTGATAAATGAATTCCATAATTGATTGATTAATAACGGTAGTGACTGGAGCTGCTACTGAGAGTTACAAGCTCGAGTACTTAAAAAGAGCCGCGAGCTCGAAAGAGATTAGTGCATACCCAGAGGGCTCTCCTATCCCTACTGACGCACCGAAAGTAGTGTATACCCAGAGGGCTTTCCTACTTCCAAAGACGCGATTACTGTTTAATAAGCCCGAAAGTGGTAGATCAGAGCTATATGCTCAACGTTTAATGTGCCCGAAAAGGGACAGACGTGTTTGCATTCCTCGAGTAGGGGCGAAGCAAAACCGTAAGGGTGGCCACCACACCAAAGCGGACAATATTGAAGGGTGGAAGTGCATTCCCTGAGGGCTCTCCTCCCCCTAAGATGTGTCTACGGAATACTGTTCACTGTTTAAGCGCTCAGTCACAACTCGGAATAAAAATGGAAAATAATGGGAAAAGATTATGGGTGCAACTTTTATGTGTATGGATTTAAATTGTGAACATAGGAAAGAGGATCTAAGGCCTCATATTTGCCTGATAATTGTTATATGATGATATTGAATGTGTAATTGACTGAATCTATGAATTGCTTGTGATATGCATGAATTGAGTGAACCATCGATGATGGTTTCTCACTGAGTTCGCAAACTCACCCAACATTGCAAATATTTTCAGGAATTATCGAGTACCTCGTTAAACAAACGGGAGTATGATTACTGCAAGAGAGTTAGAGTTCGAAGTCGGGATCAGTTTCACGTCTGCATTTGAGTCATTCTGATTTATATGTAAATTTGTATTTTCACAGATTAGTACTGTTATTGCAGAGGCCCCCAATTGACTAATGTTGTATTGTAATATGATTGCTAAAATAGTATTTTGATTGAAAATGTTTTCGTATCGTGGGCCCAAATTGTTTATTGATATACGCGCACTCGATTGTTTTAAAAAAATGTCTTACTGAATTTCTGAAAGGATTTGACTGCTCTAGCATACCACCCTCGTGAGGCACGGGCTCGGATATCACCCACGATATCCGGTTTGGGTCTTGCGGGAGTGGGATGCTACATGTAATGTCTAGGTTGATTACACTCGTAGCATATGATAGATGTAATGTCTAGGTTCACCCCAAACCGTGGGCTATGTCCAGTCCTCAGAGTTCTTTATGAGATCTCACTATCTCTTCAACGTATACAAGTATTCTTTTCGAGCCTCTTCAGGTCTCTACACTCAGTATTCTTTCACTCTTAGCCTGTGCAGGCTATTTGTACTACTTTCTTACAAAAGTATTTGAAACCTGTTACAGTAAAACTAGCTCTCAGCTAATTTGCACAATGTTCGCTTTTGCTCTTGCTAATTTTTTTGCTCACTTTCGCTAATTTTGGCTAACTTTGCAATGTTAGACTTCGACTCATATTTATAGCCTTCGTCTGCAACTGCTTCTTGATTCTTGAATCTTGTTTCTTGAATCTTGAAAAAAACGGTTAATCAGTTGATTTCTGTAACTAACTCGAACTGACTCTTGCGTCTTCTTTTGAATTCTGCGTCTGCTTTTCTCCATCTATATTTTTGCGTCTGCGTATGCTTTTCACTTTGCGTCTGCATCTGCTTTTTCACTTTGTGTCTGCGTCTGCTTTTTTACTTTGCGTCTACGTCTGCGTCTGTTTCTCACTTTGCGTCTGCATCTGCGTCTGTATTTTTACTTTGCGTCTACGTCTCTACTTCTCCGTCTTTTTTAATTTGCGTATGCATTTCTTCGTCTGTCTTTTAACTTCGTCTGCGTCTGTGTTTTATTCTCCATCTATCTGTTTTCTTTTTTGCTTCTTCTTTTATTAATTCTTTGTTATTCATCAAAATCATATATATGTAAAGTCATTTTGACTTAACAATGCGCAGTCAATGCCAGACGATATATCTACAACAGACGATACGTCAGCAACAGCGATATATTAACACTAGACGAAGCGCAACACTAGACGAAGCGCGACACCAGACGAAACGTGATACTAGACGAAACGGAATAACAAAAGAAACATAATAGCAGAAGAAGTATTACTCTAGACAATACAAAAGGAAGATGTTCTAGAACATCAGTCAACTAGTTAATTGGAGTTAGTTACAGGACTCAAATGGTTTCTAGAAGATTCAAGAAGCAGTTTCTCAAAAAGAGAGTTGGAGACTTAGGCTATAAATACTAGTTCTAGTTGAAGACTAAGATAACGTTTTTACATTAGAGAAATTCTATATTGAAAGTGCGAAAGAAGAGAGCGAATACATCTATAACATATAGCTTAAAAATATCTTTCCTAGAGAGAGAAAGAAAGGCTAAAGCCTGGAGAGGCTAAGATAGCAGATAAAGAATACTTTATAAGAGAGACCTGAAGAGGCTCTGCAAGTGTAGAAACAATACTTGTAAAGTTGAAGAATATAGTGAAATCTCAAACAAACTTTGAGGACTGGACGTAGCCCAAGGTTTGGGGTGAACCAGTATAAAATCGCGGTGTCTATTCTCTAACCCTTATCTTTTAATTTTCTTGTTGTATCTTTTAATTTTCTTGTTGTTAGACGACTAGATAATATTACTTGCGATTGCATTACTTATCAACTTTAGAAAAGTTTTTAGTAATCATTTGAATTTTGTAAAGAAATTCAAGAACTAGAAAGATTAATATTTTCAAAAAGATTACACAATTCAACCCCCTTCTTGTGTATTTTACATAGTTTCATTTCTATATTAACAAGTGATTTACTTTAGTTATCAGAGCTCGGTTTCTAAAAAACACTACTATAAAGTGAGGACAAAGATCTATGGTTGAATCACATGTTTTTATAGCTAAAGGTGCCTCAGTCACAAGACCTCCTGCGTTCAATGGTGAGGATTATGATTATTGAAAGGACAGGATACGGCTCTTTATAGAATCCACACATATTGATCTTTGGGATATCATTGAGAATGGTCCATATACACCAATAGAAAACGAAGGCAATATCATCTCTTGTGACAAATGGTCAGCCGATCAGAAAGCTCGATTTCAGTTAAACTTAAAGGCCAAGTTCTTTCTAAGTTGTGCCATAAGCAGAAGTGAATATGATAAAGTTCACGGATGCATATTTGCAAAGAAAATATGGGATACTTTAGCCATTGCACACAAAGGCACAAATCAAGTGAAAGAGTCCAAGATCAATATTCTTATTCATCAGTATAAGCTGTTCAAGATGAAAGATGAGGAGACTATCGATCAGATGTTTAGACGATTTCAAACGATTGTTAACAGACTTAAAGCTCTTGGGAGGTTCACTGAAGATATATGAAGTAGAGCTTGATGCAGAAGATAAACCTAGAAGACATAAATCTATCGCATTAAAAGCTGGTCAGAAGAATAAAAAAAATAAAAAAATAGAAGCACATCTTCAAAAGCATTAAAGATTGAAGAAATCAAGAATGATGATGCCAATGAATCTAATCAAGATTCAAGTGAAGATGATAACGAACTATCTTTAATTTCAAGAAAGATTAGGAGGATGTGGAAAAAGAAAGCATAGGGAAATAAATACTTTTCTTTTAAGAAGAATAGTAAAGACGAAGCTAAGAATGAGATAACTTCTATCATCTGCTATAAGTGCAACAAACCAGAACATTACAAGTCTGAATGTCCGTTGCTCAAAAGAAAACAGAAGAAAAGTAAAGAAAACAAAAAGAGCATGATGGCAACTTGGGAAGATTCGGATTCTTCATAATCTGACTCCGATTCAGAAGCATTAGAACAAGCAAACATATGCTTAGTAGCTGAAAAGGAATTTCTATTGCTGGAATTAGGAGTGATCATGGTGGAGAATTTGAAAATAAAAAATTCAGAATGTTTTGTGAAGAGAATGGAATTTTCCATAATTTCTCTACTCCTAGAACTCCACAACAGAATGGAGTTGCAGAAAGAAAGAGAAGGATGATTTAGGAAATGACAAGGACTATGCTATGTGAAATGAATCTTCCTAAGTATTTCTGGGCAGAAGCTGTAAATACAACTTGTTATGTTCAAAATAGAGTATTTTTACGACCTATTTTAAATAAAACTCTATATGAGTTATGGAAAGGAAGAAAGCCAAATATATCTTACTTCCATCCTTTTAGTTGCAAATACATTATATTGAATACAAGAGAAAAATTGATAAATTTGATTATAAGATCAATCCAGGAATTTTTTTTAGGATATTCGATGTCTTCTAAAGCTTATAGAGTTTATAATCTTGTTTCTAAATCTATTGAAGAATCTATGCATGTTAAGTTTGATGATGATTCTCATCCAAATAGAAAAGACGATTCTAATGATGAAACTATATATGCTCCCTTAGTTGATAACCTAGACATGTCACCACTAGATGTTCCACTTAATAAGGTTGAAGATATTCCTGAAAACTTTAGTCTTAGAAAAGACTGGAAGTATAAATCCTCTCACCCAGAAAATCTGATTATAAGAGAAACTTCAAAAGGACTGAGAATTAGGTCTAAATTTAGAAGAGAGGTCAATGTAGCTTTTGTTTCTGAATTAGAACCTAAGAAAACTGATGAAACTCTTCAATATGAAGCTTATATTTTATCCATGCAAGAGGAGTTAAATCAATTTACAAGGAACAAAGTTTGGTCTTTAGTTCCTAGGCCACCCAATAAATCTATCATAGGAACCAAATGGGTATTCAAAAATAAACTAGATGAATCAGGAAGAGTAAACTGTAACAAAGTTAAATTAGTAGCTCAAGCCCATAATCAACAAGAAGAAATAGACTATAATGAAACCTATGCTCCTGTAGCTAAACTAGAAGATATTAGGATTTTGCTTGCATATGTTGTTTGTCATGATATAAAACTGTTTCAAATGGATGTGAAAAGTACCTTTTTGAATGGTTTTATAGATGAAGAAGTTTATGTAAAACAACCTCTTGGTTTTAAAGATACTGATAAACCAGATTATGTCTATAGACTTCATAAAGCTTTGTATGGATTAAAACAAGCACCTCGTTCTTGGTATGAACGTCTAAGTTTATTTTTGATTAGAAATGAATTTATTAGAGGACAAGTAGATAAGACTCTATTTAGAAAATGTGTTAAAAATGATTTCAATGTAGTACAAATATATGTAGATGATATTATTTTTGGTGCAATTTTCAAGAAGCTATGTTCCAGTTTTGAAAATATTATGAAAAGTGAATTTGAAATGAGAATGATGGGTGAATTGAAATTCTTTCTTGGTTTACAAATTAAGCAAACCGAAGAAAATATTTTTATTCATCAACTGAAATATATCAAAGAACTGTTAGTCAAATATAAAGTAGAGAAGGTTAAACCTATGTCAACTCCTATGTATCCTTCAATCCTTTTATCTAAGGTTGAAGCAGGTAAGAAGGTTGATCAAACCCTTTTTAGAGGAATTATTGATTCTTTACTTTACCTAACTACAAGTAGACTTGATATATTGTTTAGTGTTTGTTTGTGTGAAAGATTTCAAGCAAATCCTAGAAAATCTCATTATATTGTTGTCAAAAGAATATTGAGATACTTGGCAGGTTCTACTGGTCTTTGTTTAATGTATGATAAAGGTAAAGATTTCAGGTTAATTGGCTACTGTGATGCTGATTATGCTAGAGATAGGATTGATAGAAAGAGTACAAGTGGTGGTTGGTTGTCACTTTCTTGTTCATAATCTAATTTCTTGGTTAAGCAAGAGGCAAAGTTTAATTGTTCTATGTACTGCAGAAGCTGAATACATGTTAGCAGCAAGTTGTTGTTCACAGACGTTATGGATTAAGTATCAGTTGGCGGATTACTCCATACAAGAGGAACATTCTAATCTTTTGTAACAACACAAGTGCTATCAATCTATCAAAGAATCCAATACAACACTCGATAGCAAAGCATATTGAAGTTAGACATCATTTTATACGAGACTATTTACAGAGTGGAATCATCAGTCTACAATTTATTGAGACGAATCAAAAATGGGCAGATATCTTCACTAAACCTTTATGTGAAGATAGATTCAAGGAAATCAGATGAAACTTGAATATGGTAATGATGAATGACCATTCGTCTGACACATTATGACCCAAACGATTCATACAAGAAGAAGATAAAAAGACATAAGTTTTCAAGTAAATAGCAACAGTAAGTTATGAACGGTAACTTTTTAAGAGTAGGTATAAGAAGGAAATCTTCTCAAGATTCTAAAATACCTTCTACTCTAGAATTTTCTTGAAATACTTTAAAACCGACTTGTTTAGTGCTCTCAACCAAAACGATTAAATACTCTGTTCTAAGCTTCAAGTTCATTTCATCTCATATTTTTACTTTTAGAGACTAACATCGCTATTTTGATGAAATACTTTTGTGTGTTTAGTTTCTATTTGGTACAGAGTACAAATGGAGCAATCACTTATCTATGAAAGACACGTCAATTTCAAATCATTGAAGGAAAATTAGATGGACATTGAACCAGAGATTGAAGCAGTTGGCTGGAAAAACTTCTTCAAGGTTCGTGAAAAGGTCTATGAGTTTTGGAAGAATGCAAAGTTGGTAGACGATACCTTAGTATCAATGGTAGATGGTTTATCGATTATCGTGACGCAAGATACTATCAAGAGGGTCAGTGGGTGTCCTAGTATTGGAGTAAAGCTATTTAACAATAAAAAATGGATTACTCAAGGTTGTGTTGATAGAATGCACATTAATCGACAGCCGTATGGAAGTAGTGATCCAAAAGTTAAGAAGGCTTCAACCCTTGTTCCGAAGGCTAGGGTTTTACATTTACTGCTTCTTCACTGTATTCTACCAAGATTAGGCTTGAAAAATGTTGTGACAATGAACGATGAACATTTTTTGTTTCACCTACTGAATCACCAACCCATTAATCTTCCGTACTTGATTTTAAAGTACATGATGAAGTCAAAGAGAGATTCTAGCTCTTTACCTTATGGAATGCTATTGATGAGGATTTTTAGATAATATGGAATCTTTCTCAACAGAGGTAACAGGGTAAAGATGGATGTGAAGAGCATTATTAATGCCACTACTATTCACAAAATGGAGATAAAGTTTGAAGATGAGGTGGAGATACGTTCTACACTGAAAACAAAGTTTGAGGCGGATCTTATAGTAAGACGGGGCAGGAGTGAACGTGGTACGTCTGTAAGAAAAATAAAACCTTGATCAACAAGAAGAACATCTGTAGAAGAAAAGAATGAGAAATCGTCTGATGTACCAATAAAAGCTAAGACAATTCTATAGAAAGAGGAAAGCTAGGTTCAACAATCATCACAACAAATGTCATTGAAGAGAAAGGCGGAGACGCTTCAATCAGATAATCCAAACAGTCAAGAAGGTCACTAAGACTATTGACCTTATGACAACAAGAACAGAAGAAGCAAAAATCTCTTATTCTTGATGGAGAGTCTAAAAAGCAAGAGAAAAGACAGCAACCTACCATATCAATTGTCTCTATTTTGCAAAGCCAATCAGTAAAATTATCTAGAGAGATAGAAATAAAAATGAAGTTAGTATTTGAGAGGAAGAAGCCTTAACAACAACTTTATTCTAAATCGACAGAAGAACAAAAGAAGGTGAAGCCCAGTCAAAAAAAGGTTTCTTCATCTGATGGTCAATAGAAGGCGAAGACAGTTGAACACCAATTGGAACCTTATAATCCTTCTCAACCAATCAACAAAAAAGATTTGAGAATGAATATTATAGAAGAATCAGTACCTGTTCAAAGTAGAAACTCAATTATTATCAAAGAACCTTCGAAAAAGTTAGTCAAGGTTTAAGTCAAACCCATACTAATTAATAATCAGATAATACATCTTCTAAGTCATGAAGAACGAAGATTATATGATATTTTGCAAGATGAGAAGGCGGAGCCATATCCATTGAAGATTTCAAAGGATTGGTATACAATCTATTCTATTACGAGCAGAACATCGATAAAAATTATGCCAGATATACAACCAAGATGTTTAACCCTTGTGAGAAACGAAGAAAAAGGGAAAAAAGAAGATGTTTCTTGAAGAAAATCAAGATGATCTTACAGAAGAGTAGATTCAAGTAGCTGTGAAGAACATAGATGATGCATGTAATGCAGCTTAACCTGGAGGTATCTATGTTTCACATCACATCAAAAGCATCAGGTAGTCAATTTGGAGTTTCAACGACAGATGAAAACTTCAAGGTAGTTAGCATAGTGAAAGAAGGACAGTACAAAAGTATCACAGTTGAAGGTATCAATTTCAACTTAGAAACCTTTGTGCATTTGATCATGCATTTCAGACCTTTAGGTTTCACACCTTTAGTGAAAGATGTAATACACCTTCTTAGGAAACCAATTGCAAAACTACCTAAACCTGATGATCTTGATCTCCCAGAAGGAAAGCAACCTTTCAGTCTACCCTCTATCAAAATCATAGAGTTAGACATTTTGCCTTCAGAACCATCTGTTGTTGAAAACCTTCATCCACTTAGTGAAATACAACAAGATCCTACTGTTAATCTGGAGTTCTTGAAGCATTTCATAAATTGGATGGAAGCAAGTCACAAAAAGAAGGAAGTTTATGAAGCCTTAGCAAAAGAAATTGAGGAAATTCATACTAAGGTTGATGAACTAGTTGACTCAGTAGGTGATCTTCATAAGGAAGTAACGAGTTACTATTGAACAAGACCTCAAGACAATCCGCACTGACATGCAACATATGTTTTCTAAAATTCCAAAGCATCTACGATGAGCTATCTTTTTGGTTAATAACAAATAGGGGAGAAAAAAGAGGAGAACAAAAAGAGAAGATAGAAAACATTGTGTATATCTTGTATGCATTTCTTATGTTTTTTATTTGTTTATTATTCGTCTATTCATCTATGAATATCATTTTATCTTCTAAAATTATGACTATTTGTTAACATCAAAAAGGGGGAGATTGTTAAGTCAAGAGGACTTCACTTCTATTAATTTTGTTGACAATCAAATAATAATAATCTTAGAAATGTATGAACTGTTTTGATGAGTTTGTTAAGTGTGTAGAAAAATGTAAGTAACACTTAGTCAATGCAGAAAATGTGGGGTCAATGCTAGACATATATCTACAATAGACGATACATCAACAATAGCGATATATCAACACCAGACGAAGTGCAACACCAGACAAAGCACAATACTAGACGAAGCGGAATAACAGACGAAACGTAATAACAGAAGAAGTATTATTCCAGATGAAGCAAAAGGAAAATATTCTAGAACGTCAGTCAGTTAGTTAGTTGGAGTTAGTTACAGGACTTAACTAATAACGGTTTCTAGAAGATTCAAGAAGCAGTTTCTAAATAAGAGAGTTGGAGACTTAGGCTATAAATACTAGTTCTATTTGAAGACTAAGATAACATTTTTACATTAGAAAAATTTTGTATTCAAAGTTTAAAAGAAGAGAGCGAATACATTTGTAACGTGAAGCTCAAACATGCCTTTCCTAGAGAGAGAAAGAAAGGCTAAAGCCTGGAGAGGCTAAACTAGTAGATAAAGAATACTTTGTGTGGGAGACCTGAAGAGGCTTTGTAAGTGTAGAAAGAATACTTATAAAGTTGAAGAGTATAGTGAAATCTCAGACAAACTCTAAGGACTGGACGTAGCCCAAGGTTTGAGGTGAACCAGTATAAAATTTTAGCGTCTATTCTCTAACCCTTATCTTTTAATCTTCTTGTTGTTAAACGAGTGGATAACATTACTTACAATTACATTACTTATCAACTTTAGCAAAGTGTTTTAGTAATCATATGAATTTTTGTAAAGAAATTCAAGAAATCTAGAAAGATTAATATTTTCGAAAAAATTACACAATTCAACCCTCTTCTTGTGTATTTTACATATTTTATCTCATTTCTATATTAACAAGTGATTTACTTCAAGCCATGCCCTACATACCTTATTAGAAAAAGAATTAGGAGGTTGGTTTAGCCATGAGAATTTGTTCTAAGTCTTGCAATTAGGGTATAAGTAGGCCACTTAGTCTGGAAAATTAGTCCATCTATTGTTAGTTATGACTACATAAGCATTAGACCAACATTTGATTGCAATAGGAAGTCGAATTAATGGACCATGACTCGTCCAATTATCAAACTAAAAGTGAGGTTTTTTTCCATTGTCAACTCTACATTTCACTCCCATCTCTATAATTTCCTTGAGTCTCATTAAATTGTTAATGAAAAAAGATTGAAAGTCTTTAAGAGAAATGGACCTCAATGATTTGTTGTTTAGAATATAAGAGTGAGACCACTTGGTCCATAAAGAATCTTCATTGCAAAGAATATGCCAGATTTTTTTCAGCATTAATATCTTGCTGGTGGTGGCAATAGGGATTATCCCTAGGCCCCCCCTCCTTCTTAAACCTGTAAACTGTTCAAACACTTTTATGAGAAAAAGCAGTGCAGATAGCCTGCAGAGGCTAAGTGTGAAAGAATACTGATTGTAGAGACTTGAAGAGGCTCGCAAAGAATACTTGTAACGTTGAAAGAGATAGTGGAAATCTCAGAAAGAACTCTGAGGACTGGACGTAGCCCACAGTTTGGGGTGAACCAGGATAAATTGCTATGTCAACTACTCTCACTCTATCTCTATTTTAGATTCAAGTTTTATTAGTACTTAATCAGTAAACAAAGTTTTCAAAAGTTTTGATTAATTAGAATCTATCGGAAGTTCTGTAAAGAATTTTATTTCTAACAAACATTTTTGAAAGATTTACAAAAAGAGGAATACACAATTCAACCCCCCCTTCTCGTGCATTCTATATTGTTTTATAAGTATTGTATTAAAGTGTGATTCACTTCAATTGGTATCAGAGCCTGGTATCCAAGGATCACTTTAGCAAAGTGTGGATCAAAGATAATGGCGGAATCACATGTATACATCGCAGAAGGAGCCTCAGTCACTAGACCTCCAGCATTCAACGGAGAGGATTATCATTACTGGAAAGATAGGATGCGGCTATTCATAGAATCTACTCATGTCGACCTTTGGGACGTAATAGAGAACGGACCTTATACACCAGTAGACAAAGATGGGAATTCCATTCCATGAGTCAGATGGACAGCTGACCAGAAGGTGAGAATACAACTGAACTCAAAGGCGAAGTTTTTCTTGACGTGTGCCCTAAGCAGGAGCGAGTATGACAAAGTCCACGGATGCGATACCGCGAAGGAGATGTGGGACACATTGTCCATCGCTCACGAAGGCACAAGCCAAGTTAAAGAATCTAAGATAAGTATTCTTGTGCACCAGTATGAACTTTTCAGGATGAAAGATGAAGAATATATTGATCAAATGTTTGGAAGATTTCAAACAATTGTCAATGGATTGAAAGCTCTTGGAAGAACGTACAACAATCAAGACCATGTTCGAAAGATCTTAAGGAGTCTTCCAAAGAGGTGGAGACCTAAAGTTACTGTGGTGCAAGAAGCCAAAGATTTGAGCGTGCTAAAACTTGACGAGTTGCTTGGATCCTTGAAGATTCATGAAGTTGAACTCGATGATGAAGACAAGCCCAAACGGGACAAGTCAATAGCGCTGAAGGCCGGACATAAGAATCACAAGACTCAAAGACGGAGGAAATCATCAAAAGCGTTAAAGATTGAAGAATCAAAGGATGATGACTCCAGCCAATCAAAACAAGAGTCAAGTGATGAAGACGACGAGTTATCTTTCATCTCTAGAAAGATAAGACGCATGTAGAAGAAGAAGTCCAGAGCAAACCAGACTTTCAAGAAGAATGTCAAAGATGAAGCTAAGCCAAAGAAGTCATCTGTCATCTGCTACGAGTTCAATCAGCCTGGACACTACAAGTTCGAATGTCCTACTCTTAAGAAGAAACCAAAGAAGAGTAGAGAAGGCAAGAAAAGCATGATGGCAACGTGGGAGGACCTAGATTCATCAAAATCAGATACAGGTTTCGAGTCATCTGAACATGTAAACATCTGCCTGATAGCCGAGGAAGATAGTGATGAGGAGGTAAAATCTGACTACGATAATTTGCATGATGCCTACTCAGAATTGTTAGAAGATTCTTATGCTATTCTGAAACAGTACAAACTGTTAAAGAAAAAGTATGCAGAAAATATTAGACATACTGAAGTAATAGAGAGAGAAAATGTCTGTCTAAAGAAGCAATTAGAGGAGAAAAATAAAGTCATAGACAGATCAGAAGAGATTAATCAGCTTAAACTAAGAATTAAGAATCTGTCAGCTGATTTAGCTACCTTCACAGAGAGCACTAAGAAAATGAATGAGATGCTTGGAAAATGTAGACATCCGAGTGATAAAACCGGATTAGGGTTTACAGGTAACAAGACTCAGTCTCATAAAAAACCTTTCGTTCAAAAGAGAAACCATAATAAATATCGTTTTAATCAACATTCTAGTTATATGCATCAAAGAACTCATCATATGCATACACTAACCATAAAGGACCCAAGAAAATTTGGGTACCAAAAAATAAAATAGTTTCTCCTGCAGATATCCTTCCTTGGAAGATACGGCAAGCACCATTGGTATTTAGATAGTGGATGCTCGCGACATATGACGGGAAAAAGGTCTATGTTCCTAGACCTTCAGTATAAGAAGGGAGGATAGGTAACTTTCGGAGACAACCAGCAGGGCAAGATCATTGGAATCGATAAAATTGGTAAAGATTCCTTTGCATGCATAAATAATGTACTGCTTGTTGATGGTCTAAAGCATAACTTGATTAGCGTCAGTCAATTGTGTGATTCTGGTTTCAAAGTCACATTCAATCAAAATATTTGCGAAGTCAGAAACAAAGATGGGTCTATACTTTTCTCTGCCAAGAGAAGAAACAATCTTTACAAAATTGATTTAGAAGATTTTCAAAGCCAAAATATTTCATGTTTTCTATCTTCCGATGAAGAAAGACTAATTTGGCATAAAAAGCTAGGTCATGTCTCTTTTAAACATATTTCAAAATTGGCAAAACATGATTTGGTAAGAGGATTGCCAAAAATAAGTTTTGACAAAGAGTTTTTCTGTGAAAACTGTTTGAAAGGAAAACAAGTTAAAACCTCTTTTTCTTCTAAAAATTTTGTATCATCATCTAGACCTTTAGAGCTGTTACATATGGATTTATTTGGTCCAACAAGGACAATAAGTCTTGGCAGAAAGAAATATGGACTTGTTATTGTTGATGACTTTACTCGATTTTGTTGGATATTGTTTTTATCACACAAAGATGAATCTTTTAAGTGCTTTAGGACCTTATCCAGAAAGTTACAGAATGAAAAAGGAGTGTCTATAGCCAGTATTAGGAGTGACCATGGTGGAGAGTTTGAGAATGAGAAGTTTAGGTTATTCTGTGAGGAGAATGGAATTTTCCACAATTTCTCTGCTCCCAGGACTCCACAACAAAATGGAGTTGTTGAAAGGAAGAATAGGACGATTCAAGAGATGGCAAGGACCATGTTGTGTGAGATGAATCTTCCTAAATACTTCTGGGCAGAAGCTGTGAATACAGCATGCTATATTCATAATAGAATTCTGTTGCGACCCATGTTGAAGAAGACTCCTTATGAGTTATGGAATGAAAGAAGACCAAACATATCTTACTTTCATCCATTCGGTTGCAAGTGCTCTATTCTGAATACAAAGGAGTTGTTGGATAAATTCGATTCAAAGACCTATCCAGGAATATTTTTAGGCTACTCATCATCGTCTAAGGCATTTTGGGTGTACAACCTTACTTCAAAGACAGTTGAGGAGACCATCCATGTCAAGTTTGATGATAGTTCCCAACCCCATAAGGAAGATGACATGGAAAGTGAAGGTCCTTCAAAAAACTTAGATGATAGTACAGAAACTCCATCATCAGGAACTCAAGTAGACAAAGTTGAAGATATTCTAGAAACTATCAGACTAAAAAGAGACTGAAAATATAAAAGTTCACATCCAGAATAGTTGATTATCGGAGAGACCTCAGAAGGAGTTAGAACAAGGTCTAGATTCAGAAAAGAAGCTAATGTTGCTTTTATCTCTGAAATAGAACCTAAGAAGGTTGAGGAAGCTCTTCGAGACGAAGCTTGGGTGTTAGCCATGCATGAGGAGCTGAATCAATTTATTAGGAACAATGTGTGGTCCCTAGTTTCGAAACCCCCTAAGAAATCCATCATAGGAACCAGATGGGTCTTTAAGAATAAGTTAGACGAATCAGGAAGAGTGAGTCAAAATAAGGCTAGATTAGTAGCACAAGGCTATAATCAGCAAGAAGGAATAGACTACAATAAGACGTATGCTCCAGTAGCAAGACTTGAAGCCATTAGGATATTGCTGGCATATGCAGTTTGTCATAATATAAAGCTATTTCAGATGGATGTAAAGAGTGCCTTTCTGAATGGTTTTATAGACGAAGAGGTGTATGTTAAGCAACCACCTGATTTCGAGGATGTCACGAATTCAGACCATGTCTATAGACTTCATAAAGCCTTATACGGCCTGAAGCAAGCTCCTAGAGCTTGGTATGATCGTCTGAGTACTTTTCTCTTAGAAAATGGTTTTAGTAGAGGTCAAGTTGATAAGACGCTCTTTAGGAAGAATTTTCAGAATGATTTTATTTACGTTGATGATATTATTTTTGGTGCTACTTCAAATAAGCTATGCATGAAGTTTGAGAGTCTAATGAAGAAAGAGTTTGAAATGAGCATGATGGGTGAATTAAAGTTCTTTCTTAGGTTACAAGTTAAGCAGACCGAAGAGAAGATCTTTATTCATCAACAAAAGTACGTGAAAGAATTGTTGCTTAAGTTTGATTTGAATAATGTGAAGCCTATGGCAACTCCGATGCACCCTTCAAACCTTTTGTCGAAAGATGAACTTGGTAAGAAGATGGATCAAACCCTTTATAGAGGGATGATCGGTTCTTTACTGTATCTTACAGCAAGTAGACCTTATATTTTATTCAGTGTATGCTTGTGTGCAAGGTTTCAGGCCGATCCTAGAGAGTCTCATTTTATTGCTGTGAAAAAAATTATGAGATATCTCGCAGGTACCACTGATCTTTGCTTGATGTTTGAGAAAGGTAGAGATTTCAGGTTAATCGGATATTGCGATGCGGACTATGCCGGAGATAGAATTGAAAGGAAGAGCACAAGTGGAGGATGTCACTTTCTTGGCGCAAACCTAGTTTCCTGGTTAAGCAAGAGACAAAGCTCGATCGCTCTATCAACCGCCGAAGCAGAGTATATGTCTGCTGCAAGCTGTTGTTCACAGATGTTGTGGATCAAATATCAACTTGAAGACTATTCAGTTCGAGAGGAGGAGATTCCAATCTACTGCGACAACACAAGTGCAATCAATATGTCAAAGAATCCGATTCGACATTCTAGAGTGAAGCACATCGAAGTTAGCCATCACTTTCTGAGAGACTATGTTCAGAGGAAGATAGTGCGCCTACAGTTCATCGAAACAGAGTCTCAGTGGGCAGACATCTTCACCAAACCATTAAGTGAAGAACGTTTCCAGAAGATCAGACGC
Source organism: Erythroxylum novogranatense (assembly GCA_029891385.1). Classification (NCBI taxonomy): domain Eukaryota; kingdom Viridiplantae; phylum Streptophyta; class Magnoliopsida; order Malpighiales; family Erythroxylaceae; genus Erythroxylum; species Erythroxylum novogranatense. Next base: position 43,567,266 of record CM057226.1, on the reverse strand, counting down.
AACCTTAAGATGGTCATGTTAATCGAACAGTCAGGCTAAAGGGACGTCAAAATTAACAGCGTCAGAAACAGTGAGTTACAGCTGGTAACTTCTCTGACAATGAAGTTTTGGAGGGAAACGCCTCACGATCTTCAGAATCCCTATGATTCTAGAATACGCTTGATAAGACCCTTCAAGTTGCCTGAAGTTGATATCATTGCGGTTACTCTCATCTCCAGACGGTTCAACTTGCTTTCCAAATTCTCTCAATCATCCTACCCTAGACAAAAAGTTAACCAGAAATAGTTTTCGTTCTGAAACAATGGAGGCAGCTATGATATTCGGAAGGCATGTGGATTTCGAGTCATTGAGAAATGATGGTATGGACGTAGAACCGGAGATTATAAGAGCTGGTTGGAGGAATTTCTTCCAGGTACGAGAACCAGTATACACAAATGAGGTTTTCGATTTTTGGAAGAACGCTCAACTTGTAGACAACACTATTATATCTTCAGTAGATGGTATATCTATTGTTGTGACTAAGGAGCTGATAAATAAGGTAACCGATTGTCCATCGGTTGGTGAGACTCTATCTACCAAGGTCGGTTGGATGTCTCAGGTTGGTATGAGAGAAGAAGATGTCAGAAGACAATTATATGGAGCCAATGACCCTTCGGAGAGGAAGACTTCGAATCTGATCCCAAAAGCTAGGGTTCTCCATGCTATTACATTTAATTGCATCTTACCCGAGTAGGTTCGGACATCTGGTGACTACCTGGATGAACAATGCTGTTTCTACTGCTGAATCGCAATCTCGCCGATTTACCCTTCTTAATCTTTCACTATATGATTAAGGGGATGAAGGATACAAATAGCTATCCTTACGGCATGCTTCTTACAAGGATTTTTAAGGAATCCGGAATCCTTCTACACAAAAGAAATAGAAGTATTGTACCAGTGAAAAGTAAGATTGACTCAATCACTATACGGCGAATGGGTCTGAGGACAGTGATCAAAGAAGAAACAGACTCTTCAAGGAGAACAAGAACTGAGGGGGAGCGTGTATCGAAGAAGTCTCCCGCTTCAAGTCTCCGAACTCAAGTGAGTATAAGATCGCCTGCAGATGAAATAAGAAGACTTACGGAAAGACCGCTGATAAAACGGGCAAGTCCTCAAGTCGAAGTAAGTCTACCTCGAAGGGTAGAAGAAGGTGCGCCAAAAAGACAAGGAGAAAGTCTTTTAAGTGAAGTTACGAAGAAGGCGAAGAGATCACCGAGGATTCGGACTCTAAGGCAACAAGAAGAGAAGAATGCCAGAGAACAGAGTCAGGAACAAACTCCTAAATCTCGTGTACCTAAAGCGACAAAGTCTTTAGTTTCTATTCTGGAAGAGGGTATAACCAGAAAAGCCAAAGAGACTGAAAAGAAGAGAAAATCAGAATTTGAAAGAGAAAAATCTCAAGTACAGAAATCTTCAAGACTGACTGAAGCAAAAGACAAGACTAAGAAGATTAGTCGGAAGAATACCCGTCAACTCCTGAGGAGGTTAGTCGAAAGAAAGAAACCTCTGATGCTGCTCAAAAAGAAAAAGAAACTGAGCATAGCAGAGTTCAGGAAATCCCCATTGCTCAACAGGAGGAACCAGTGAAGCAAAGCCTGGTTCAGGAGAATCCTATTGAAGCACAACCAGAGGCAACAGCAGAATCAGACTCGGATAATGATAAACCTTGTCTAATGGTATACAACTATCATAAGTTTTTTAGAAAACATAAGCTGAAGATCAAAATGGTTCATTTTGTTACTAGAAAAACTGCTATCGCCATCGGTAGTCAACCAATGAAGAAGACAGTAGTTCTCGTACAACCTATGTCAATAAATAGTGACACATGGGACTTACTGAAAGAAGATGAAAAGATGTTATACTATGCTTTGAGGGATGCTGCTACGAAGCCATACCCTACAAAAATTCCCTGTAAGCCGTGTACTATTTTTCCGATCACAAAAACACGAAAATAAAGATTGTACCGGATATCCAGCCAAGATATCCTTTGGATTTGACTAAGGGGAAGTCGAAGCTATTTCCTGAAAAAGTTCATGATGATCTGTCCGCAGATCAAATTGAAGAAGAAGTGCGTAGAATTGATGATGCATGCGCTTCGAATGAGAATAAAGATGGAGCGAGCTGTGCCTATCTTGACAAGAAGACCGTCGATGAGGGAAGAGTTATCACAGGGACGTTTATAGAATTCCTTGTTCAGACAGTTTTACGTATTAGACCTTTATCTAGTACACTGTCTATTGAAGCTGAAGGCATACCCCTGCAAGGAAGACAGTTGCTGATGCTGCCTGCTCCGTTTGACTTAGATCTTCCTGAATCTGATACATTTATTCGTCCACCAACTGTTGAGATCAATGATGAATACATTCCTACCTCTGATGCTTATACTACGACAATTCCGTTCACTGCTCCCTCAGCAGATGCTGATCAATCCTCCTCACCGTTGGACTCACAAGCTGAAATCAGCAAGTTACGTGGTGAAGTCAACGAGATCAAGGAGACGATGAATGACCTAAAGAAGATGATGACAGAACTACTGAAGAGCCATCATCATTAATCATTTTTTATTATAACAAATAGGGGGAGAAAAGCAGAAAAGAAGAGAATGAACAAGGGGAGAAGAGAATGAGCAGAAGAGAAGAGGATGTTCAGAATGTTCAGTACAGAAGGTGTGACTGAAGCAGACGAAGAAAGAAAGATGTCAAAGGAGAAGTTCTGAAGATAAGTTTTGTTTGTTGTTCTTTTCAAAAACATTGTATTTTGTTTTCTTTTGTATATAATTTGTTATCATAAAAAAGGCGGAGATTGTTAAGTCCAAATGACTTTACTTAGATATGATTTTGATGTATAACAAAAGAGCAAAATAAAAGAAAAACAAAAGCACACGAAGTCAGACAAACAAACGAAGTTAGCAATACAGAAGTCAGACATACAGAAGAAGTCAGAAAAATAGACGAAGGAACACAGACAAACGGACGCTAAACAAAGTAGACGCAGACGCAGATGCGAATAAGCAAAGCAGACGCAGACGCAGATGCGAATAGTAAAGCAGACGAAGACGTAAAATAGTAAAAGCAGACACAGACGAAGTAAAAATAGACGCATACGCAGAAGCACAGACGATAAAATACAGACGAAGAAAAGAAGATGCAGAATTCAAAAAGAAGACGAAGGAGTCAGTTCGAGTTAGTTACATAACTCAACTGAATAACCGTTTCTTTAAAGATTCAAGAAACAAAAATCAAGAAGCAATTGGAGACGAAGACTATAAATACAAGTCGAAGTCGAAGATTGCAAAGTTAGCAAAGTTAGCAAAAAAGCAAAAAAAGTTAGCAGATTTACATCTACGTGATCGTAAAAGCATTCTATTCAATTTAGCTGAGAGCTATTTTACTGTAACAAGTGTTCAAACACTTTTCTGAGAAAAAGTAGTGCAGATAGCCTGCAGAGGCTAAGTGTGAAAGAATACTGATTGTAGAGACCTGAAGAGGCTCGCAAAGAATACTTGTAACGTTGAAAGAGATAGTGGAAATCTCAGAAAGAACTCTGAGGACTGGACGTAGCCCACGGTTTGGGGTGAACCAGGATAAATTGCTGTGTCAACTACTCTCACTCTATCTCTATTTTAGATTCAAGTTTTATCAGTACTTAATCAGTAAACAAAGTTTTCAAAAGTTTTGATTAATTAGAATCTATCGGAAGTTCTGTAAAGAATTTTATTTCTAACAAACATTTTTGAAAGATTTACAAAAAGGGGAATACACAATTCAACCCCCCTTCTCGTGCATTCTATATTGTTTTATAAGTATTGTATTAACGTGTGATTCACTTCATAAACCTCATCCCATCTAACTTTTATTAAACTTCCTTTATAGTTATTATTTCCCTATAAGAACCTCTTAAATAAGGTTTCAATTGTCTTCACTACTTCCTTAGCCATAAACATACTAGAACTAATAAACTTGCAAGGAATTCAACATTGATTTAATAAGTTGAAGTCTACCCCCAAATGATAAGAACCTATTTATCTAATGGTTTAATCTCTGTTGTATTCCTTTTATCCAATGCCCCCTTTGGCTATTATATTCCCTTGCCTCTTCTAAGGCTATATTATCAATCTATATATTTTAAGTCCAAATCTTCAAGATGAGGATTTCAAAACCATTCATCACCATCATTCCGCTCTCCATCACCACCAATGTCATTTTCATGCTTTAAAAAAATTATAGTTGCTCAACCTCCCTTCGATTGAAATTCTCTTATTCCTTCCATTATTACCATATCCTTTAGTCGGCTTTGGAATCTTAAGTTTATTAATCTCCATACATTAGTCTTTGAGGTCGATTCTTTCTTTCATCAAGAATAAATATAACATGCGTTAGTATTTCTGCTCTTTAAATTTCCATTCTTAGGAATAATATCTGACTAGAATATGAATCTTATAATTATGATCTCTTTATAAGTTTATTTATAAAGTATCTTTATCTTATGTAACTAATCTTGAAAGTTAGTTAATTAAATATCGTATATAAGATAAAACTTCCATATTAATTATATCATAAATATACAACTAAATAATTGGTTAGGCATAAACCAATAAAATTTTTAGTTCTTTTTTTAGAAATAAGTAATAAATTAAGACAAAAAAAGCATATAAAAAATTTTTCAATCTAGCAATTCAAGTGTCTACACAGATAAAGATCACATATTACCACTGAATGAACTGATAATTACAAACAATGGCCTCTATCCTTTATCCAAAAATAAATATTACACTTTCCATGTGTGTTACTAAGATAATCAAAATGGTGAAATTTATGCTTTAAGATTTTTATGTGGATTCTAATATTCTTTATAAGGTTTTTGTTGAATTGCTTCTTGCCAGGGCTTCTACCATGAAAATTTTGTGTTCCTCTCATTCCAAGTAGTTGTGATAAAATATGAAAGTGATAAACAAAATCACCATTTCACTGTGATGTTTAGATGTTTGATGCCTGAGCACTAATCCATTATGTCATTCCATTCCTTTAGAGCATCTTGAATGTAGCTTTTTTGCAACATTGCCTCTAAGTTTCTTGAATAAAATCCCATTGAAAAAGTAGGTAACTTATGCTCTTTTTTTCTTTTTTACACAATATACACCAATTAGTAAAATTTATAAAATTTTCCAACCTATCAATTGTTGGCTGTTTGTGTTTTGTAACTAACCATAATGTAGTGGAAGCATGAAGTAGTATATGTTTGAACTAAACAATATTTGTCCATGGGATTTTGTTTAGGTTGCCTTGAAAGAAATTCCTACATAAACGGTTGGTGAAGCTGCCATTGTTAGTATGCTTCCATATGATGATGTCTTCCTTATCATTGATGTAAGTTTGGATGATCTTCTAACATATGGAAACCTATAAATAGGTTGACATATATCATTGGTCAAACCTAATAGTAGAATTCACAAATCGATAAAACAATCTTAGTACTGTTAACTTGAATAATATTAGTTGATAATTTTAAGATTAGATGTAAGTAGTCTCAAGTGAGTTATTAGCATACCATAGGAATTTTCACAATCCAATAGTCAATTGATAGATAGATATTTGAATATATTTTACCACCCATATTTGATGTATTTTGCTTGATATTTTATACTTTTCTTATATATTTGGTACTTAATATGCTTCAAGTGTGTTTACAGGTGATAATTGTCTTCATGAACTTAAAGGAGAGGAATTAAGATGAAAACACAATGTAAAATAGAAAATCAGGAATCTGGAAGGAGTGCACGCTCATGCACTTTCGTGATATTCGACAATTTCCAATTATGCACGTTCCTATGCACGGTTGTGCATATGACCATGCATAACCCAAAAAGTTAGGTTTTCATATAAAAGTGACATTTTAGAGGCAAATGAAAGAAGGTAGCAGCTGACACTATTCTGAGACATTTATAGGTGATTCTAGAAGTGATTCAGAGCTTAAGGAGTGGGAGACATGAAGTTTTTATTAAGAGATCCATCAAAACACACGATCAGTCATCTATATTGTCAAAATATGTGATAGAGAACAATTAGGGAGATTTAGAATTATAATTCTAATGTTTTCTATATATGGATATGATTTTGTGTTCGCCAATGTATAGCTATTTTTTTTTTAGTATATAAGTTAGATGAACCCCAGTTGAATACTTTGACATGTTTTGATTTTTTTTTTAATGTAATTAAGATGATTGACTACTGTGATCCAATTATCTGCTTTATGATTGTCTATTATTTTGATTTATTATACTTTAATCTGATTTCATACTTAGTGCTTGAGAATCATAGCTTGAATACATCCATGATACTTGGAACGAGTTGATTGCAATCCTAGAGGTAGGACGACATAAATCTTGTAGATTATGGTCAAACTTAATAGAGGGATTCATAATATGGTAAAGCAATTCTATAAGTTTTAACCTGAGTAATTCGGTTAGAGATCTTAGAATTAGTTGTTAGTAGACACAAGGTTAGCTACTAGCATACCTTAGGAATCTCCACAGTATAATAAATCAACATAATTGCATGACAAACAATCAATCGATTAAGGGTTTAGGGGGATTCGATAATCATTTGATATTGATAAATAACGTAATGACTTAGCCAATTCTTACATAAATCGTGTTACTTTATTTACTTTAATTTTTATTTTTAATTTTATCAATCTAAGCACAATCAATTCATGGACTAGATAATAAAACAACAGTAATTACTAGTACTTACCATCCTCATGGGATTGACCCATATTTGATAGTACTAGCTACGGCTACACCGTGCATTTGTGGTATTTTATATTGATCACTCACGAAAAAGGTCAACCATTAATAAAACAATTTTATAATAAAAGGTCAACTATTTAAGGGTTTGTATGGGGATTGTACCTAAACACTAAGTTTTGATACCGAGAGTTTCCCAAGTGATTTCTCATTTCTCTATTCAACATTGCTACCTAATTTATTTTAATTACTTAAGTTTTATTTTATGTAACTAAAAATCAAAATCAAGTTCATAGATTAGATTACAAGATAACAATAATTACTAATACCCATCATCTTTATAGGATTAACCTGTACTTGCTGGTACTAGCTATAGCTACGCCATGCACTTACAACAAATTCATAATTGACTAAGTTTAAGTCAATTAATAAGGTTGTAACTTGAGATAAAGGTACTCTCTAACAACGAATGTTCTCTCAATAAAATGACTGTTGAACAAATTTTATATTTAGTAAAACTCTTAATACCCGCAAATATACGGATCGTATCTTGAAGTATCGAAAGATATCGATCCTATAAGGAAATAGATAAAAACTAATTGAACCTAACTTTGTCTAAGGCATTAGAATATAATATAAGTGAAATAATTACATAAATTAAAATAATTAAATAAAATCATGCAAATAAAAAATAATTATTGAGCTGCCAAATTGAATTATGGTTGATCAAGGATGAAAGCTTTTATTCTTTCATTATTTTGTTCCCTTAACTATTATTGATCCATTTTTTATCAATCTTATATTTCCTAAAGGATTGATTACTCTCTCTTAAAACCTAATCAATTAATCCTAATTGAATCCAAAATTCTAGATTTTGCAGCGTCTTAATTCATAAAACTTATTAACGTTTACAATTGTATTTGTAAATTTTCAACTCTCATTGCACACAATAATTTAATTACTTTTGACTCACTCTCTTGATTTATTGTCAAGTATGAAATGCTTAATTATCACAATACTAGAATTTTTGTATTGAATCGATAAAGATCAAAGTCATAAAATAACTTTAGAATAAACCTTAACTTTAAAATTAGAAACTCATGAATGTAATAGACATATGAGAATTCAGTTTACACAAAAAAAATTGATGAAAATAATATATGGAAAAGAAGAAAAACTTAGGTTGGAGCTGGATGTGGAAAACTAGAATTTTGGATGTTCTTCTTGATCTCCCTTTTTTGATCTAGTTTTGTATGATGGCTACTGCATTTTTTAGGCTTCTTTTTGTTCTACATATGTGTCTTAGGTTTTAGGGTGTAAATAGGGTTTTCACCCTTTGATTACTTCTAAAAAAGTCCCTAAACCCTAAAATAGATGGAAAAAGTCTCGCATGGGAAGCCTCTATCACGATCGTGAATCTAGAAAATTTGCTTCTATCATGATCTTAACATGGTAGTCACGATTGTGGCTCTAAAAAATTTCCTTCATTTACGACTATGATATGGGAGTCATAATCTTTACCTTGCCCATACAACTCTATGCACGTCCAACATCTTTGTTCTTTAATTATCTAACCTTCAATACTAACAAACATATAAAACACCTAAAGAAACATAAAATTAAGATTAAAAACATGCTCTAAACTATACAAACACTTAAATTATAAGTAAATACTCACATGAACATAATTCTAAGCCTATAAATGCAATAATCATCTAATAACCACCTATAAACATACTAAAACACCTATCAAAACATAGTATAAACTACACCAATCAACATCTCCACACTTAAACTTTTGCTTGTCTTAAAACAAAGACAAAACACCAAAAAAAAAAAACCAACATAAGCACATAAGAATATATTCATGCAATATGCAACATGTAATAATGAGACAATGACATGTAACTTTATGAAATCAATTTAACTACAAACATCAATCATTTAAGTCATGTCAATCAAAATTGCAACTATCACTAAGTATACCTTCATGAAAATTTTTGCTATTTTGAAATATCATTAAGTTTTATTTATTGAAACACTACTTTTTTTCAATGTTCTTTAACTTTAACCTAGTCTTATGACATGAAGGTAAACACCTTGTTATGAATGTCCCCCATTTACTCAACTAGGCCATATTTTATTAATTAGCTTGGTTGGAATGTCATTTTAACCTTTTAACATGAAGGCAAACATTTTTTGTGAATGCTCATGGTTACTCAGATATATCAGCTTCTCAACTGGCTACCATCTCTATTCATAACCCAATATTTGTTTGAAAAGGGCCAGCAGAATAATTATATACTTAACACACTTTTTTTTATTTCACATAACTTACCTCATTTCTTTTATCGTCAATCTTGCTCATAAAAGGTTACTAATGATGCTAACTTATTCAATTGACTATATTTATAAATGTATACAAATAAATTTCCTAAGGTGAAAAAAATGAATGTCATATCCTAATTAACATGCATATTTAACCAAAGGTACTTAAAATGTAAAATTCACAAATATGTCTTTACAAATTAAATGACTATGTTCAAAGCTAAATTAATTCCATCAAATTATTGCCATTGGCATATTCACACAATTCACGCATATGTAACATATGTTCACACAATGTCAACCTAGTCAAAAACTAAGACAATATGATATGTAAAAATTCACACAAATGATATGTTAATGCCCAATCCTCCCCATACTTAGACAATAAATTGTCCTGAAAATGAGAAAAAACAAACAACACATGTATAAAAATAAAAATTACAAGGCATAACATAAAGAAAGGGTAAGAGCTTGAAACTTGTTAAGGAGATTGAGGTGGTGATGGTGTTGGAGATGGAATTTGAGCACCTTGAGTAGCAAAGTATTTGTAAATCATCTTGTTGTCAGGGTACTGTCATCGTTGTTATTGCGCCATCTCCTTTAAAATTCTATAGGTTTTAGAAACCAAGTTAAGGACCTTCTCCCAGCCTTCCTCTTCATCATCCTCTATCTCTTCGCTAGTTATGTCTTCATTTTGCTGATGTGGTATTGTAGTGCTTGAACTAGCTTATCCTATCATGTGTTTTACATAAGTTTCGGAGCTAACATCTCAGAGGCTTATATGATTGATTGCCAAGATTCTTGTTCGCCTTAAGTGTGTATGATTTAATAACTCAGGAAAAACAATTGTTAGTCCTCAATATTAACACTATAGTGCACAACAAGTGTGACGACAATATAACCCATTCCAAGACAACTACTTTTCTTTTTAAGAGCAGTAACTATCGATTAAAAAATGTGGGTGATTGTGTAAACTTTCACATTGTTATCTATGCATTACAAAATGAATAATTCATTAACATAACATTTATTACTTCATGATATATCAAAAATAGTTTGGCACATAAATTTATGTAGTAACAAATGCTGAGGAGTAAGGGTGAAATTATTATATGCATTTCGAACATTAAAGCTATCTAAACTTGTCAAAATTTTCCAATATCGCTTGACATGAAAATCTTTATGCTTTTCAATTATGTTCGAATGAGGAAATCTATCAATTTCAACAAAAAATCATAATTTAAATGATAAGGTTGACCTATCAAATGAACCCACAATTTAATCAAATCCCACAATGAAAATTGAAGAGTAGTATAAAATTCAAAGGTTAATTCTTTATACACAATGTAGTCAAAAGTAAGAAATTTGTCCCAATGAATGTTACTATTCAAAGTCTCAACTTTGTCTTTCAATCTTAGATAGTCTAAAATATCAAAATCAAAATACCTAGGAGTAGTAATAACCCTATAGAGAAGAGTTTTGAATTGGATACCTTCGTCTTCCATGTAAATCGTAAACAGAGCTCCAAAGTCTACAACCCTATTTTGTGCTCTATTTCCCACTATTGGTACTTTTCCTTTCGGTTGTTAGCATTTAACATATTTCTTAATTCTTGGCCCTATTATTAAGTGGAGCCCTACAAATAGATCAGAAAACAATAAAATACACAAAAACACCCAAAAAATGTAAATGGAGAAAATAAACACAAAATCATGTTTAAAAAATCACTTCAAAAACATAAGATTTGTGTGAAACTAACAAAATGTATCAAGGAGGGAGTAAAATCTAATTGAAAGATGCAATAACTAGTAAGAAATCTAAGGAAAGTGAAGAGAGAAGTGAGAGAAATTTTTAGTGGAGGCTAAGGTTTAGATAGAGAAAGTATATGTCAAATGCAAGAAAATATGAAAATATAAGGTTAGGGTTGAAGAAGGAGGGGTAACATTGGATGAAAATAACATTTATTCACTTGTTCTGCATCAAGTCACAATCTTCATGGTGAATTTTGTCACCCTTTTCTAGTTTTATCATTTCTTCCTTATGTATCCTCTAAGCTTGCTTCCTTAACTCATATTAACTTTAAAAACAAGAATTTTAGCCATCCAAACCACTCCTTAAATATTGAAATTAAAACCCTAATATTAGAATTCAAAACATATCTATTTGCTAAATTTTGCAAAGTTATAGTCGTTAGCTTGACCATTCATCATCCGAGATGTTTTCAATCATTGGAAAGGAAAGAAATTACTTCCCTTTCTTGAAGAACACTCCTCTGAGATACAATTTGCATCTATGTCCATTCACTTTGAAGGTTTCCTTATTTGGATTATCTAATTCAAGAGCTCTGTGTACGAATATGTGGGTTAGTTTGAAAGGCCCACTCTAACTTAATTTGAGCTTTTTAATAAACAACTTCAACCTCAACTTGTATAATAAAACCACATCTTCCACTTTGAACTCTTTCTTCTTAATATGACAATCATGTCTGTTGTTCATATTTTCCTTGTATAACTTGGCATTCTTATATGCATCAAGGAAAATTCATTAATTTCATTCAATTGTAGGAGTCTTCATTCACCATCTTGCTTCCAATCAAATTTTATAGCTTTTGTCACCTAGTACGTTATATGCTCAAGTTCCACAGGTAAATGACAAGCTTTACCATACACAAACATAAAAGGGAGTTGTCCCGACCTGGGTTTTAAAGGCAGTTCAATAAGCCCATACGTCACCATCCAACTTTAATGCCCAATCCTTCCTTAAACCATTTATTGCCTTCTCCAGTATTCATTTAAGTTTACAGTTGACAACTTCCATTTCCCACTTGCTTATGGGTGGTACGGAGTGGTGACACAATGGTGAATTCCATATCTTTTTAAAAGAGAATCAAAAGATGTATTACAAAATTGTGCTCCTCTATCACTTATTATCGTTCTCGGCACTCCAAATTGGTTGAATAGTCATTTAATGAATTTTTGCATTACCCTGCCATCATTAATCGAAGTTGTCATAGCTTTAACCCATCATGATACATAGAGTACTCCTACTAAAATATACATTTTTGCCATGTAAGATGGGAAAGGCCCCATGAATTCAAGTCCCACATTGAAAACTTTAACTTCTAAAATGTTAGATAAGGGCATCTCATCTCTTTTTAAGATGTTCCCCAGTTTTTAACATCCGTTACAATGTGCCATGAATTCTCAAGCATCTTTAAATAGATGCAACCAATAATCCACATTTCTGTACTCTCGTCACCATCTTGCTTGCTCCATAATGCCTAACATATATAGTTTATGACACTGCATCAATATATTTAGCATATTGCATCAATATATTTAGCATCTCCTCCTCCAAAACTTACTTCCTTGTTAGTCTATCAGCATATGTCCCATACAAGATCGGGCCATCCCATAAATAATGGGTACACTCAGACAAGAATTTTTTTTTTGTTGATGTGATAAATCCAAAGGAAGTTTACCATTAGCAACAAAATTTGTTATATCTGTGAACCATGGTGCCATAATGTGGTCAAGTAACATCAAGGATTCATCAGGGAATCGCCTGGTAATATAGTCACATTGCTCAATTTACCCTCCTTTCAATTGGGATAAGTGGTTTGCTACTAAATTTTCTGTTTCCTTCTTATCTCTTAACTCGATGTCAAATTCTTGTAATAGTATTACCCATCGAATAAGGCTCAGTTTTACATCCTTCTTAGAGAAAAGATATTTAAATGCAATGTGATCTGTAAAATGATCACCTTAAAGCTTAAGAGGTATGACCAAAACTTTTCACATGCATGCATCATCTCAATGGTGGTGTAATAAAGTTAGGGCCTAATTAATGTCTTACTTGTGTAGTATACCACATGCTGCTTTGTATCCTTCCTTTGGCCTATACGTAACCTACAGCTTGGTCACTAACATCGCACATGACTTCAAATGGCAATGACTAATCTGATAACGTTAAGATTGGTGCTAATACTAATGCCTCCTTTAGTTGATTAAACATAGATAAGCAGTTACTGTAGAAATAAAAAGGCACATCCTTTACTAATAAGTTTTTCAGAGGTCTAGCAATTGATGAGAAGTCCTTAACAAAATGATAGTGAAATTCTGTATGACCTAGGAATGCTCACATGCCCTTAACATTAATAGGTGGTGAAAGCTTCTATATGGCCTCTGTCATTGCTATGTCCACTTTGATCACTTGGCACGATATTTTATGTCCTAACATGATCCCTTCGTGCAGCATGGCATTTCTCCCAATTTAACACTAACTGTGATTCTTTGCATCTTTAGAGTACTCTGTCCAAATTAGTTAGACATTGTTTAAAAAAGTCTCCAAAGACTAAAAAATAATCCATAAACACCTCCATAATGTCCTCAATCATATCCACAAAGATAGATATCATGCGTCTTTAAAATGTAGCTAGAGCATTGCACAACCCGAAAGGTATATGCCTATATGCAAATGTCCCATAAGGAAACATAAATTTGGTCTTTCCCTAGTCCTTTGGATAGATAAAAATCTAATTGTATCTCGAGCAACCATCTAAGAAGCAATAGAATGAATGACCAGTCACTCTTTCTATCAATTGATCCACAAATGGAAGAGGAAAATGATCCTTTTTTGTCACTTTATTGAATTTGCAATAGTCAATGCAAACTCTCCATCCCATGACGGTTCTTATGGAAATCAAATATCCACTTTCACTGTCCATTATGGTCATTTTGTCCTTCTTTGGTAAGCATTATACTAGGCTAACTGATTCGCTATTAGATGTCAGGTATATAATACTCGCATCTAAAAACTGAACCAATTCCTTCATATGAGGGTTTAAACTTCATTGATGTTCCCTCACCGTTATGCTTCCTTCTTTGAAGTTTATCCTATGCATAACAACATTTGGGCTTATAACTCGAATGTCAGATATCGGCCATACCATGACCTTCATCTACTTCTTTATGATCACTGCCGCCTACTCTCTTGTTCCCTATCTAGCTAATTGGAAATGATGATGGGTAAAGTTTGCCCTTCACCTAGAAAGGTATATCTAACATGTATGGGTAAAGGCATAAGCTCTAAAGTTTGTGGCTTCTCTATGGAGGATGGTATGGGTGCTTCTATCCTTAGTAATATATCCTAATGTATTTGAGCACCTGAATCCTCCATCTTAGCTTCTTCCTCAAACTTAGCTTTATTTGCCTTTTCAACTTCATCGTCCATTCAGTTTCCTATATTTTAATTTCTTCAAAGCAACTCTCTTCGTGCTATATAATGCATTTATCCATAATATCGATCTTTATGAAAGGGCAACTTTCTTTCATACTTTTCAATGCTTTGTTCATATTGAAATCCACTTGATTCTCATCAATTCGAAGTGTTAGTTTACCTTCATAAACTTCTATTAATGCTCTTCTACTGTTCATGAAAGGGCGTCCAAAACTTAGTGGACTTCTTATCCTTTTCAAAATCTAAGACTACGAAGTCTACAGGGATAACGAACTTGTCCACTTGCATTAACACATCTTCCACCACCCTCAATGATCTCTCAATTGATCGATCCGCTAACTAAATCAACATTGAAATTGGCTTCACCTTATTGATCCCTAATTTCCTAAATATCAATAAAGACATGAGATTTACACTTATGCCTAAGTTATTAAGCACTTTGGAAATTTGAATTCACCAACCACATAGGGTATTGCGAAGCTACCTAGATCCTTCAGCTTAGAAGGCGTATGATTTGTGATTATGGAGTTTAAACTTCAAATTAATACTATCGTTTGGTTATCTTCTCAAGTCCACTTTTTTGATAATATGTCCTTCAAGAACTTCATGTACATGGGCATGTGCTCCAATGCCTCCACAAAAGATAGTTTAATTTGTAAAGTCTTTAACTTCTCCACAAACTCTACAAATTATGCATCCAGTTTGCTCTTTTGTAAATATTGATGGAATGGAGTCTTGGGGGGATATGGTGGAGAGGCTTCATAAGGAAGGTACTCACTCTTCCCTTCATCCTTCTTCTTTATTTATTAATCCTCTATTGGGTGGTTTGCAATTTGTTTCTATGCTAGATGCTCAAGTTCTTTCCCATTTCTAAGTGTGATTGCCTTGAGTTGCTCCCTTAGGTTTGCTTTAGTATTGCTCTACAGACTCGCCACACTTCTTATAGAAAATGCATTTACCAATTGGTCATTTGAACTTATAATTTATGAATGGAAGAGACGTGATTTTTAGTTACTTGTTTAAAATTCCCTTTCATACTTATGAGTCTATCTATAATCTTGTCCAATTTTGAGTCACTGGAATTAGACTTCTCTTGTTGAAATCTAGGTGAACCTTGATTTTGCATTTGGTTACAAAATTCGCATCTATGTTGAATTGATTTAATTGGAGTAAATGAAGAGGATTTTAAGTCGTTAAGTTATCTTGTTAAATTTTCAATCTTAGCCTACATTTTTGTCACCAAATTAATAATAATGACTCCTTTTTTATCGCAGAGGGTTAATTACTGGCTACTTCGATCTAACGTCTAGAGACAGTTATTATTCACCATCTCTTCTAACAAAAGCCTCCATTTCCTCAATTGTCATCCTCATCAAATATCGTCCATAAGCTACATCTATGGTGCCCCTTATAGGTGGATTAACTCCACTATATAAGGTTTGCAATAGGAATTGATTGAATAGCTTATGGTGAGGACATCTCCTATGTAAATTCTTTTAACATTCCTACACTTCATACAATGACTCCTTGACATTCTGTTGAAATTTTGTAATATGCTTTATTAACCTCATCATCTTCTTCAAAGGGAAGTACTTGTTTAAATGTGCACATACTAGTTGCTCCCATATCATGATGTTTATCAGGTTTAAGGAGTGATACTATGCTTTGGCTCTATCCCTTAGTATGAAGGGAAAAAGCATCATCCTAATGACATTTTTTGACATTCCATTATATCATAAGGTATCACATATTTCAAGAAATTTCACTAAATGCGCATCAGGATCCTCATTAGCTAACCAATAAAAATACATATTGTCTGTAACATATTCAGTAATAGTTTGATCTCAAATGATATTGCTTACACCGATGGACGAGTGATGCCTTAATGTGCAATGTTAAACCCTAATTTCATTAAATCCATTATGATTTACTACTAGTCTCCTTGATTATACTCTTCTGTCATCGTTCTTTCGATCTCTTCTTGATATCTCGATCTTCGAATTTCTTGTTCTTATCTTGTGATGTCAAAAGTTAGAGTATCTCTGATCTTGTTTGAACTTCGAGTGATTCTTATGTTCATGTAGTATCAAAGACAGAAGAACGGCAAAAATTTCTTAGATAAAAGGAATTAAAAAATTCTTAAACTAATTCCTAAGTAACAGTGCCAAAAAAATTTTGAGCAAGTTTTATATCTAATAAAACTCTTAATACCTATAAGTATACGGTCATATCTTGTAGTATCAAAAGGTATTAATCCCACAAGGAAATAGATAAAACTAGTTGAACCTAACTTTGTCTAAGGTATTAGAATATAATTTGAGTGAAATAATGATAGACATTAAAATAATTAAATAAAATCATTCAAATAAATAAATAAAATTGAGCTACCAAATTGAATTAAGGTTTATCAAGAAGAAATTCTTAGGATTTATTCTTCCATTATTTTTCCCCTTAACTATTATTGATCCAATTATGTGTTGACCTTAGATTTCTTAAGGGATTGATTTCTCTCTCTCAAGACATAATCAATTAATCATAATTGATGAACCCTAATTGAATCCAAAATTCCAAATTTTGCAACCTCTTAATTCATAAAACTTCCTAACATTTTCAATTAGATCTAAAGTTATCTATTAGATAATTAAGTTCTCACTAAAGATCTCTCTTCGAATGATCATTGATTTGATAATTGCATGACTTTTTTAATCACCAACTCTCATTGCAAAACCTAGTCTGATTGCTTTTGACTCAGTCTCTTGATTTATTGTCAAAGTATGAAATGCACAATTATCACATCACCAAATTTTTGTCTTGAATCAATAAAGATGTCACAAAATAACTTCGAAATAAACCCTCATCTAGAAATTAGAAACTTACAAATGTAATAGACATATGAGAATTCATTTTACACGTCAAGTTTAATGAAAATAACATAAGGAAAGAATAAAATCTTAGTTTAGAGCTTGATTTGAAAAACTGAAATTTTGGATGTTCTTCTTGATCTCCCTTGTTTGATTCACTTTTGTAAGATGGTTGTTATGCTTTTTAGGTTTCTTTTTGTTCTTCATACATGTCTTAGGGTTTTATGGGTGTAATTAGGGTTTTCCCCCTTTGATCGGATCCAAAAATGCCCCTAACCCTAAAATAGATGGAAAAAGTTGCACCTAGGAAGCCTCTAAGTCATGACTTTGGAAGATTTGTTTCTACCACGATTATGACATGGAATTCATAATCATGACCCTACCCATGCAACTTCATACACTTCCAACATCTTTTTTTGTTAATTATATAATCTTTGACACTAACAATTACATCAAACACTTCAAGAAACATAAAATTAAGATTGAAAACATGTCTAAATCGTATAAACACTTATACAATCAGAAAATACCCTTATGAACACAATTCTAAGCTCAAATATGCAACAATTATCTGATAAACACCTATAAACGCACTCAAACACCTATCAAAACATAGTATAAACTACAACTATCAATAACGATTAGCAAATTGCTTCATATGTTTTTGTGTTCGATGTAAATGAAAACATAGAATATTAATCATAGCTTTCTTATCTAATAAGAATTGATTACCTGATAAAATAGAAGAGCCACTTGCTAAATATGGAGTAATACATAGGAGATGGAAAACTATAGACAACTTGGAAAGGAGTGACATTTATAGTGGAATGAAAAATGGTGTTGTACCACCGTTTTACTAAGGATAACCATCTACTCCAATTTTGGACAATTTGACCACATACAGTGAAGATATCTTTAGAGTGTCTAATTAAGAACCTCTAGTTAGCCGTCTGATTAAGGACGGTAAGTAGTGGAAAACTGCAACTTAAATTCTTGGAGAAGAAAGAATTATTTCCCAAAACACTCATAAAGATCACATCTTTGTCGCAAATAATCATTTGTAGCAACTTGAAAATATGATCCATAAAAATTTTAGCAACCTTTTTTTGTAGTATAAGGATTGCGTAAGGGAAGAAAATGGGTGTATTTGATCATCCTATCAATAACTGAGAAAATTACCAAATGTCCTTTTGACAATGGCAAACCCTCCACAAAATATATGCTAATATCAGTCCATAAATGTTAAGGAATAGGTAAGGATAAAGCAAACCAAGTGAAGTACTAGTTTCATTTTTATTATTCTAGCAAACTTCACATTTACACACAACCTCCCTAACATCTCGTTGTAACTTTCACCAGAAACAATTTACACTTAACCTCTTATATGTTCCCGGCCAACCAGAATGTCTCCTATGAGTAGTTGCATGTGATAATTTAATTAATTTGAGACAAAAAGGTGTTAAATTTCCAACTACTGAATGATCTTTCTAATTGTAAAACATGATTGGACTATGTATAAATCGTTCGTTTATACTCACCCTGAAGGATACACTATATTAATTTCTGAAGAGATATATCCCGTTGCCAACTATCCTTTATTTCTAAAAGTAACCCTATGTTTATCTGCAAAATAGTTAAGGTGAATAGCTCAGAACTAATCACCCTTTTATACTTAATAGAAAAATCAAAACCCAAGAAGCCAATTCTATTGAAAAGGAGTTGTAATTTTCTAATCCATCAAGTATTTCAAACTTTGATGATCTATTTAAACAATGCAATGTCTTCCAGTTAAGTAAAGAGATAATTGTCTAACCACTATTACTAAGGCTAAAAATTCCTTTTCGTAAATAGATAGGTATTTGTATTCGTAAGATAAAATTTTACTAACAAATAATAAAAGTAATTTTTCTTGCATAAGCACTGCACTTATACCCTCTTCACTCACATCAACTTCTACCACAAATTCTTTAATAAAATAGGGAAGAGTTATTACAAGAGCTGTTTTTAAAGCATGCTTCAAATATGATAATGAAATTGATGCCTCTTTTGTTTATTAAAATGAATCGTTCTTCAAAAAATTAGATAGAGGTTTGCTCATCTATCCCTAAACTCTAACAAATCTTCTGCAATAATCACCTAGGCCTAAGAATCCTCTGAGATGTTTAACATTTTGCAGTTATGGCTAAGCAGACACTACATGAATCTTCTATGGATCTGTTAATACTCCATTGCCACTTATGACATGTACAAAGTATTCCACTTGAGGGAATCCAAAAGAACACTTAGACATTTTTATGTGCAATTATTGTTCTTTTAAAATCTCTAATACTAAATGTAGATGCTTCAAATGCAATTCAAAGGATCAACTATATATGAAAATATCATCAAAAAACACCAACACGAAGCTTTACAAATACGCCTTAAATATTTGATTCATTAAACTTCGAAATTTAGTTGGTGCATTCATCAACCTAAAAGGCATTACAAGAATTTCATAATGTCCTTCATGGGTTAAAAAAGTTGTTTTGTAAATTTCATCCTTATACACTCGTATTTGATTATAACTCGCTTGAAGATCCAATTTAGAAAAGAACTATGCATCATTTAACTCATCAAATAATTCTTCCACCAAAAGAATAGGAAAATTTTCCTTTATGGTTCACTAATTTAGGGATTTATAATCAACTCCATAATAATCCTTCTTATTAATCAAAATCACTATAGCTAAAAATGGGTCGATGCTTAGTTTGATGATACCTTATTGTAACATATCCTCCAGCAGTTCTTCTATAATGTGTTTCTAAACTCTAGAGTACCTGTAAGGTCAAAGATTTATAACCTCTATTCCCTCCTTCAATGGTATTCTATGATCATGAAATCTAAAAGGTGGCAATACTCTCTATTCAGTTAAAACATCACTAAACTATTTTAATAAGTTTTGTAACTATTCATAAAATTCACCAAATAAGTTTGTGGCATTTGTTTCAATTTTGAATTTGACTTTTTGTTAAACCTTCCTTTTAGTATAACATGCTTGGTGCACTACCATAAAATAAAAAATAATATCTTTATCATTCCACACTTTTACTAATTTTTCCTCAAGTATTTCCACTAGATTTCTATAACCTTTACTTATTAACTCCATCTCCTTACCACACCAATAGAACTTCATGGTTCATTTTTGGTAATTAA